>CM033027.1:8675000-9126828 GCA_019207045.1 Branchiostoma floridae x Branchiostoma belcheri
TGCAAAGAAAAGGGCACTTTGATATTTCAAATGAATGCCTTCAGACCACCCCTGCCGCTACTTGTAGATTCTTATCAGCTAGGGGGTCAGCTTCTTCAAGTAACAAACCAAACACATCTACTTTCAAGGCTTGAATGATTTATCTTCCCTCACTCTTTCCATCTTTCTTCTTCATCTTCATGCGATCAGTCACAACTTTGGAAATGAGGTTGACAAGTCATTCCCTCGAGTCTGAAGAATCATTTGGTCCTCGCGAGCAGCCAGCGTGAAGTAGTAATGGCCTCTAATTTTCCATCTGAGTGGCGTTCTTACTGTTAATGTAGCTGCCCTTATCTGCTGCAGACACCTGTTTGTTATGATGTGAAGTTGACGCAAAGTGGACACCCAGTGACACAGTCGATGCTTCCGTCTTAACTGTATGGCAAGGGAGGATGAGAGAGCAGGGCCAACACACAAACACAAAATGATCCATACAGGTCCTAATCCTCTCCTCTCCATGGTAGAACCTACCTTAGACTCAGGGCTGTCTCCAGGACATGTCCCTCCATCCTTCCCAAAAATCAGCACTTGACGAGAATATGACAGAAATATTTTTTACTCACCAAGCGTGTTCTCCAGAAAAAGCATTTGTGTTCACCTTGCAATAAAGAAGTGGAACATAAGGACATGCTTTCCGGTCTATTGAAATGAAAGAAGACCTATCTTAAATCAAAATCAAGATCAACCTAAAATACTATACAGGACTCTACAACCGATAGACTATACAACTAGGTTAACCAATTTAGGCCATGCAAAATTGATTTTAAGGATAATATCTTACATGAGAGACTTGGGTTTTGCCCCAAAAGCAGTACCTTGTCAATCTACTGCCCCTTTAGCTTTTAACTTTGCCCTGAAACTTAGAAAAGTGTCCATTTCTACAAATCAGAATTTACTGGTTTGTTGATCTACTTTCAGCATCACATTGTTAAGGATGACTTGGGCTTTGAGAACTTTTATTAAAAATCTCACATGTACCAGTACATGTACATGAAGTTAATATGCCAGTAACAGAGTTTTCCCTCTTGAATACTTGATACACCCTCACAAGCTGCCAGCCGGGCTTACACTAAAACTTCAGCAGACGCAAGAGACTGTGTTCCAACATAAACCCAACAAATCATCATCTGACTGCAGTCTCCTGCTGTTATGTTCACTCATCTGCATGCAGGAGATGACTCTGATAAGATGGAGAATAAAGTAGGAGAAATCCTCCCACAATTACACACGTCAGGACGGACGAATGGGGCGGGAATAAAGGATCTGTCAGAAAAGACACCGCACTTATAGTCTCAGCAAAGTGCTTTGCGGGATGCATGTTGATTGATGCGAATGCGATAATACGGCATATTCTTCACTGCATTATATTGCCAAGGTGTTATTCATGGAGCTATCTACAAGTAGTAATTTGCATCCACGGGAAAAGTGTCATCAGCAAAACTTATCACTGGTAAAGTTTTTCTCTACCAAAATACTTGAGGAAGTCCAAAGTAGAACACTGGTGAAACCAGAATCATTCATCTTTACATCTGGCATAACCCTAAACCTAACCCTTACCTATCAGTTTCCATGGTTACCTTCCTTCTGGCAAGAATGCCAAGATGCACACAGGAAAATGTGGGTTATAAGTATTATGGCCACAGGTAGTGTTAGGGCAAGATAAGAGGCAAGAAATTTCATAGCAGTACAGTCTGTACAGCGGTGTTAGCCTGTATGACACTGCTGGCTCATGTTACTCCAGATGGTGCACGGATGATAAAGAACTAGCACCAAAATTTCTAAGCCGAACTGAATCACTTAATCCCTTTGAAAGGCCACTGTAATCCTGAAAAATGTCATCCAAAAACTGAGAAGTATTGCACGTGACCACTGGGAATAGGTTTCAGTTTCAGACCGACACCAGATGACTGTATGTTTGGCTAAACCTGTAAAAAAAGTGAAGTTGAGTATTTACTATATACAGATGTGCAATATTTCAAAGTTGACTCCTTTTGCTGTAAAATTGTCATTTTAAGATTAGTTATTTACATTTTAGGCTGTACGAAAAGCATTACTGGTGACGTATTTGTTCAGAATGCAAATCCATGCCAACTTTCTTACCTGTAAAATTCGTAACGTTAGAGCAGAGTTTCAAAACCCTGCAATATTACTCACCCCTCCCTATCTGGTGCCAAGACTGCTGCAAATAGAATAGAATGGAAAGGGCATTGAACGAGGTAACAGTGAAATGGAAAGTTTCATTACAAAAACATGACGTCAGCCGCACACTTCATGATAAATGATCCGTGGCAAAGGTTTTACCTTCACCTTCACCCATCTCCAATTCTGGTTTGGCACCACAGACATACCGATTATAACCGATAGCTATCTTTTCCAATGAAGCAGGGAAAATTCTGAAGGATAGTGTCTGTGGTGCTGGCGTCTGTGGCAAAGTTTTCACCTTCACCTTCATTCTGGTTGGGGCACCACAGACGTACCAGTGAAGATGATAACAAACCAATAGCCATCCTTTTCAATGAAGCAGGGGAAATTCTGAGTCAGGACGATACTGTCCATGGTGCTGACCTCAGTAGCAGCAGGAGAAGGAAGGATCTGCGGCAAATTGTTTTTCCTCCACCTTCACCCATCTCCTATTCTGACTGGGCCACCACAGACATACCAGTGAAGATTATAAACGATAGCTATCTTTTCCAATGAAGGGAAAAGTCTGAAGGATACTGTCTGTGGTGTTGAACTTATAACAGCAGCAGGAGAAGGAAGGATCTGTAGCAAAGGTTCCACCTTCATCTATTACCTGTTCTGGCTGGGGCAACACAGACAGAACAGTGATGATGACAACAACCAATAGCTATCCTGTTCAATAAAGAAGGGAATATTCTGAATCAGGAGGATACTGTCCGTGGTGCTGACCTCATAGTAACAGCAGAAGAAGGAAGGATCTGTGGCAGAGGTTTACCTTCACCTTCACTTTCACCCATCTCCTGGTCTGGTTGGGGCACCACAGACAAACCAGTGAAGGTGATAACCAATAGCTATCTTTTCCAATGATGCATGGAAAATTCTGAAGGATACTGTCCGTGGTGCTGAACTTATAGTAACAACAGGAGAAGAAGTGATTGGTGTAAAAATCCACCCATTTTGACCAACTTGAATGAAGAAGTGGTCAATCCAACCTTCCTATTGTTTGATTTCTGCAGTGAAGCTAAAAGCAGGTATTACACTTTTATTCCACAAGCCATAAAGTATGTGGTTGGAGACAAGTACATTTTTAAAGGATACTTCAGAGATTTGGTTACGCTGATCAAAATACTTACTTTCTTTTTGTTCTAATGTGCTGTAAGTAGTACTTCAGCAGAAAGATCTGACACTAATATGATAAGAATGTGAATCACCATTGAAGTCAGCAAAGCAATGGAGATGATTCCTATGTTACATCTTTCACTGTGGGATGGGTTTGAAGAGGTTAGAGAGCGTTAATGGGATGCTTGGTTCCTTATATCCTTAAATGTGTAAAAAAAGTAATTTCTGGCTGTCCTTCTCCAAGGGTCATTTTCTAGAAAATGTCAATTACCTTAAGATAAAAGCTGCCATCTCAGTTAACCTCGTTTTAACTCCATCAAAAAAGTAATCAGTAATTTCCATAAGAATTGGGACATATTCCCTCTGAGACACTGTGACGGTATTTTGCATTTCTCGGTATGGGAAATGAATGAAGACAAGATGGAAAGAGCCGTTGTCTTCATGAAAATGCTAATTTAAGGGTAATTCCTGTTCTAAATAATTTGATTGCAAGCCAGGCAAGATTCATGAGATGCCATCTTCATGATAGGGTACATCTTCTAGAACTCTATATGCTCAATCTGTATATTCTAAACACATGGTATGCAGGTAGGGGGTAAATGGGTTAACTGCCATATAATTTCAACGGTTGGAGTCACTATAAAATCAGTGCAAGAATGCCAAGGTCTGTGTACCGCTATATAATGGTTTACTATTTAGTAGATCACAATTTTGAAAAAATCAGATGTATACTAGATGTAAGTCAAACTAGCAATTGCCTTGCACTGTGCAAGAGAAGCATAGCAGCAAAACAGCCCAAAGGCCACTCTGTACTGCTGAGATACAAGGAGTGATACATGGCTGTATGTGTCGGACATGTTCTGACCCAAAAAATAAAAACAGATTAATGTCCTTACCTCTGTGGTATATTTCAAATATTAGCCCATAAGTCTAAGCTGTCAACCCCTTTGGTGCTTAATTTTATCACAGGTCTGGGATTCAAACTAGGTCTGAGACACATGTGTGAATGCAGACATGTTTACGGGCGCAAAATTGTTGGGGGCATGTAAACAGGCAGTAAAATAATGGTTTAAGATACATTCTTATGTATTCTATATTTGGCATACAGACTGCTATAAAGACCTGACAACGGCTTTTGTTGGATAGACAACATAAAAACAAAACTGTACAAAATCAATACCAACAGCCTATGGGGATCAAGAGGAAAAGGACAAAGGGTACAAGTTGGAGCGTGGGGAAAGAACAGCAGAACAAGAGTTGATGGGTATTGATTTGTTGTATAGGTCAATAAAGGAGCACAATATGGTAATGAAAATTGTTGTCCTATGGGGGTACTCAATGCATATAAAGCATTCTTTTTGTTAAATTGGCCATCTCAGAATGCTTAATATGCTTTTTTTTTCATTAGTGACCTGTTGTCTAAGTGCTAAAGTGGAACTATCCTCATCTTGTATTGTCAATCTCTTTTCAATGTTTTAATCTTTTAAAGAATGAGAAAGAGTTTACATTTTGTGTCAAGCTATTAAGTCCTTCAATTGAAACACTTAAATTTGGTGTCAAGTCCTCAAGTTTTTTGGTTGAAGCACTTAAAATTCTGTTGAGATGTTTATGCAGCACATTCATTATGTACTTTTATTTATCATGCCAGCATTGCCTCATAATTGCCAAATCATCCATGACAGTCCCTTTTATGTTATGCTTCGAGGGTTATCGGAAACATCTGGATTATGGCACCCATTTCCTGTTTACCACTTAGAAGTCAAAGACTGTTTCAGTCTTGCATGCAAGGGAACACTTAAGCAGGAAACGGCAATGTTTTATGTTACATTTTTGTAACCCCAACGGATCAAGCATAGAGTATACAGGAAAGCTATCAAGAGCTTTTTAGCAATGCTAGTTCAAAAGAAAATGAAACTAGTTCTTGAATTAGGTCAAATATAAATGTAATACACCTAGCATGTAGCTTGTGAGAGGAAGTACAGTACTGTAGGCAAAAAAATGGGGATGCAAAAGCAATTTCAAGGAAAACAGGTCTATTCTAAACAATGCCATTGGCCATGCTAGGAATGCAAGAAAAAGAGGAATCAAGCTGAAGTTTACTGATAGCTGTAGCTAGTAAGTTGGAAAATTACCAATGATTTTAAGTACATGTGATTTGTCATGATTTCAGTTCAGTTCATCCTCATAATATGTCACGAAAGCTAGAAATTACATGTTGGATGTTCAAACTATCCTAGACATCTCATCACACTTTTCTTACCATCTGTCTCTTTACCTCCAAATATGGGTCAGGTCACCTGATCAAACAGACATAGACACTGTTAGATGGTAGCCCTTACCACAGTGCAATTGCCCCCCATAAACAATTCATGTGCTGGGAGGAGAAGACAGTAACCTGGGTACATTACTCCTCTTCATAAATGATGTAACATATGAGGGAGGAAGCCTGGTAGTTGGGGCTGTAAGAACATATAACAGCCAACCATTTCATTCATTGATCATTGAGTGACAGGCGAGAAGGCACGATCCTGTAATGTCCCCGCCAGCAAACCACATCCGGTATCTTCAAGTTCCACCATGAGTCATTCAGGTCTTGAACATATCAGAAAATTTGTACCATCTTGGTTTTGTAACTGAATTCTATTGACAAGTGATTGAGGATGAGAGTGAGGAGTTCAAGTGCCTGGACAATTTCAAACTCATGGAATGTCTCAAGACCGGACAGCTTTTCTGACTCATTTGCAAGTTATGGGCATAATCTTAAAGATATATATGTATTTTTGACAAAGGCGATATGCTAGCTAAAGCTATCATAACAATTTGTATCCATAGTTCACCTTCATCTGCCAGATATCAACTTGACAGACAATAGTTTTAAACTGCAATATTTTAAAAATGCTGCAATTTGAAACCTCTGTCAATTGACTTGATATCGCTAAATACCCTCGTTGCAAAATCTTGCAATATATGTACACAGGGAAAGAAAATCATTGTATTAAAACCAATAAGCGCGACACTCTGTTTCAGTTTGTCTCTGTGTACATTGATAAGGAGATTACATATGCAAGCCTACCCAATTTGTTCTCCAAAAGAAAATTACTGCCTCTAATACACCAGAGAGAAATCTTCACTGACAGCTTTTGTGGATGAAAAAGGGTAAGCCAGACAAATACCCTGCAAATCTAAAAATTATTTGCAGAACACTTCAATTTATTGAGTAGGAATGACAAGAAAAGGATTTAGTCTTGACATCATCTGGAAAGGATTACAGACTCTACTCCTACATTGCATTAACATTGGTTCTGATTTGTTGCTTGAAGCATTACCTATGATGAAAAACTTTCCTACAGTAAATTTGTCCTTCATCGTCGCGGGCTACTTGCCCGGACCAGGTCCACTCTCTCCTTCCAAACGTCAAATTTGTCCTTATATTGCCTTTTCCTAGCTGTTCTTCCTATTAGTCACACAAACTCCCATGATACTTGGACTATATTGTGGGACTGCATATCTGCACAAGCATCCTCACAGTGAAAACTCAATCCTCCTGAGCTGAATGCTGTTAAACATTCCATGCTGCGGTAACCACGAGCTGCCAGCTTCAAAGGCGTTCCTTCAGACGCTGCCCATATGGCAGGATGGTTACTCATGAACTGTACAATGTCCCCACTGAACTGGTTTGTAATTGGACCCAATGTTATGATTACTCTAATCATGCAACAATGAATTGTGTGATGAATTTTTCATGCGCCTGGAAAGCCTGCCTTTTGTTGCTCAGATGACCTGTGACATATGCCTGCGGTGCTGGCATAATAAACAGGCAAATGCAGGGATGTGAGGCCCAAGAGTTTTGCATGTAACCAGTGAATATTACTAATTCATACATATGCCTTGAAGTATGGGCTGGGCTGCACACAATTACAGCTTTGGTGCATAGAATGGTAATGGTTCTTTACATGGTGCTACATGTGGCTGTCACTGTTACATCTTAGAACTGATAATAGGGTAGGGGTATCCAGTCTTTTTAGAATACAGATAGGTATATCTTTCTTGAAATGTGTGTGTAGGGCTCATCTTACTTTCTTGTAATATCGACACAATTTATGTTCTAACCTTCACATACAAAAATAAGGACCACTGCCAGTATAAGAAACATATATATTGTCCTATTATGCACATAAAAGTTCAAAACGACTTGATCAAAGTATCCTGTCTACTTGCAATGGAGCTGTATATTTTTACTGGGAAGACTTTTTTGGTTTATGACGATGGGGATGAAACGAGCAGAAAGAAGTAGCCGCCCCCAGTCTGGGGCAAAGGTCAACAACAAAAAGACATTCATTCCTCACACAGCACCACCGGGGGAAAACTTCAGCAGAGACGATACTTGGGATGGCAGTAAAGGGCAGGGAAGGTGACTAATAAGGGGTTGGGCAGCACTTTGCATGTCCCACAGTCTGCATGGGTCACGGATAAAACTGTACATCAAGAAGCGGATCACAGACTTTATGACAATCCTACAATTTGGACAAAATTGCTTTCTACATTAAAATAATCCATAGGGTTTGATTCATAAGAAACAAATTTAAAAACAGACCCAGAATCATTCAAGGTAGTTCCATGCAGTATTGTTTGTTCTATTATCCAATAGTTTTCCTTATGTTCTATATTGGCTACATTATTTTGATGGGGGCTGTATTTAAAGTTGGAGACCCATCTGCAAAACAAAGACAAATCTATAAGACATAAAATAAGTGACCATAGACTTTTATACTGCTTGAGGGTTAAATTGGACAATAAAACTTGTGTTCTTTCTTTTAACCACCATCTTGATAGTCCATGCTGTAAAACAGACCCATTCAATACACAAAGCAGAGGTAAAGCAAACAAGATAACATTTATCACTCCGACTTAATTTTGGGGCTGCCATTCACCGCCCAGAGTTAATTTTCAACTTTTACAAGACCAAACCTCTTTAACCATAAATAATGGAAGGCACAAAGGAGGCCCAGAATGCCCACTTTCCTGTGATAAATATGCTTTTATAACCATTGCTGGGCAGGTTGTATTAGTGACAAATGTCAGCAAGGAAATCTTTGAAAGTGAGTTGACACATTAGAAGTTGTATAAAGTGGCATACTTCTTTCAACCTACCATCTTGCCATTGCCATATACCATTACCTTGATAGTAGATCTATCAAACACTGTCCAACAACATGCACATGCAGGCATATGGAGGCACAAAGATGGCACTTGACATTTTGTATGGACGGAAGTACCATTCCACCTTTACTTCACTACTTGTCCCGCTCTTAAATCTTGTCATGCAAGCCATCTTTTCACCACTGGAAGCTCGGTCCTCAAAGGTATCACAGTGACAGGCTGTCTTCCCTATGGCAGTTATGGGTCTCAGCAAATATCCTACGTAAGCTTAGTCCTTTTGATGCTGTTGTGCTTGTGCAATCTGAAGACTCGGTTATGTCAGGCGTGTGTCTCCGGGATGGCGTACAGCTGTATAGATAAGGTTGTTATCACTGTTTGAATAGCTAGCGATGCTGAAAGCCGACTGAATACAGGCAGCATAAACTGTCATGGGGAATAGCACAACATGAAAGCCAATGTCTCCGGAAATGTCTTACCTGAAAGGATCTTAGAGTAAAATTCAGCAAGAATATGATTATTTGCCACTTAAAAGGACAAAGAAAGAAGGACCTCACGTTCGGTATTTCAGCACCAAGGACAAGGCACATTGTTTCCTTCAGATCTTCCCCCATGATATCAAGAAATGTTGAAGTTAGCAGCTAGAATTTGTTCCCTTGCTGAACAGTAGAACTTTCTATATTCATAAAGAAGTTACCACTGTCAGATTTCGCTCATGGGAAATATTTTCATTACATTTGAAACCTGAAAACACAATGAATAGTTTATGGGAAGAGTAGCTGATAACACAATGGCAGCTGTGAGGCATCCGAAATTGCAAATTGTGATGAATAAAATAGGCTTCCACTTGAAGAAGTATTCCCTAGCAATGATGGAAATCACGTAGACCACAAGATGCATGACTGTAGGTTGGTTCCCAACTATTTGACAGGCACTTTGTGGCTCCCAGATTGAATAATTTTCCCCTCGTTTCTGACGTGAGAGTAGTCAGGCAGCTTAGGCATGGCATTTGCCCAGATTACACTTCCACACCTGCTGATGGCATTTCCCTGGGGAACAATGCGCCTGGCTGAAGAGATTACAGTCCCCGTGGCAAGCGAGCTCTGGGGATGGAGCAAGCCAGGCCTAGAAATGTCACAGCCAGTAAACCTGATGACAGGAGTACTTATGGTGAAAGATTGTCAGGCCCTATCTTAAACTGCGGTAGGCCTGACTGTATCATGTTAGAATCCCTGCAGGAAGTACCAGTCCATTGACCAGCATCCCCATTGGCTAATGTTACCTGCAAGAAATGCTGTAAAGGCCAAAAAACTTTTCCTATTTGGGGCAGCTCTAGAAGAATTTTGATATGGATACACATGACTGTGTACATGTGTCTTTTTAAACCAAATGCTTTATACATGACTTTCTTTCTTTGTTATATGATCCATAGGTACATTACCCAAGAAAAGCATCACCTAATAGGTGGAATGGAATGGTGTATATCCATTTCTATAAAGTTCCAAGCCAGTCAAATGAACGAACTTATTGTCAAGAAAGTTTTCAAAGGTCATGAAAGAATGTGTCTCAGAGGATAATGACAATAGGATTTCTTTCAAATCAAGGATTAACAGTAAGGTCAGGGGTGGTCAGAGGTTGTGCATATTCTTTTCTTGAGTTTTTCTGTTACCTGCAAAATTTGTTGTAACAGTATCTATCAAGTACCATTCTACAGGTATATCACAAGAAGAATTGGTACCTTCATCTGTCACGTTTTAGCTCACTCATTTACTTCTACTTTGCTAGTTCATTGAACTGATCATGTCAACTGATCATGTCACTGTTCCTTGATTGTTTCAACGAATCCTTACAAAACTTAACTCAGTGTATACAATGTGCTAGGTATAAAGATATAGCAGACTAACCTTAGGTTGTCATTGCAGACCTGCAGGATCTTGATGCTGCTTCAAAATCTCCTCAGCAGTGACTGCATAGCATACCAAACAGCAATACAAGAAGGCTGCACTTCGTGGTTCACAAAGGCGAACAAAGCTCTGAGAGAGAAAAACAAACAAAGCTTTAGAGATTTAGTTAATTGTAATGATAAGAGTTCATGATCTATAGCCCTTCTTCGTCTGCACCATTCATGAGTGGAACGCCTTGCTTGAAGACATTGTCCAGTCCCCATCTTTGGCCACCTTTGCCATAAGGTCAACAAGTCCTGCCTAAAGGTGCTATCTCACTGCACTTGGGGCACTGGTGCGACACTGCGGGGTTTGAAAGATTACTCAACAAATTTCAGAGATAAATAACAAATTTTCTTACGTTTTGTCTGTTTTGTTGTCTTACTTTTACGCGTACTACGCAATGTCTATATTCTAAAAAATCCGCAAAAATAACAACAGTGCCGCTGTGAATGAACCCCGCAGAGCACACAGCGGTGACCTCTGACCCCAATATATGTCAGTAATTGCCAATTCCTCGGCAGCTGGACAAGAAGGAGAGAAGAATGTCCTGTAAATGACAAAAGATGAAACGAATACACATGAAGGAAATTATTTCTCAGCATTTGGCACTTGCCCTCCCAGTGATCATGTAGTACTTACAGCAGGAAAAGAGAGTGCCTACCCAGTGGTGTTGGCGGTCTGCCATCGCTGATGAGATCATCCTGGACACGGATGGTCACAGTCGGTGAAGTTCTCGCCAAGCTGTCAGCCAGGAACAGGCGCAGGCTTAACCGTGGATGGTGGGCGTGTTTCTGATGTCCCTGCCACTGGGCACAGCTCACTTCCTCACTCACTCAGTCAGTCACTTGCTGTGTGTTCTCTCCTTTTTCTCATCTTTCTCTCTCTCCCTCTCTCACAAGAAGGACAACACCTGACACACCTAGAAATGCTTGTACTACTGCTCAGTTGCATTTTCATACATGTTGTATGTTTAGGTTATAGCTAGTCTGTGGTATATGTGCATGTATATGTTCTCCATAACTGCATTGGTGTTGCTATGGTCTGCATTCATCCCGTCTGTCTAAGTGCCATTATTCTACCTTCTATCCTTCCATTCCTTTTTTGACTCGAATCTTTGGATAGCCTTATTTTTTTCAGAGTGCAAGGGCAGTTGACTCTGCTTAGAATAGAAATGACCTATTTCTACACTAAGTCTTACATTTTAATTTACAGTCTAGAAAATTACAACTTCCTGAAAAAGTACAAGTTCATGAATGTCTGATTTATTATTACTTCAGCTGTAGTGTGTTTGAAGTGGCAGGATTAGGTGGCGGAGTCAATTTCGGTCCCATATCGAGATTGTCTGCACTCCCAGTGACTGTTAAGTGGGATGTTGCAACCGTTGGTCAGATTAACGAAAAGGTTACCTCATATCCATCTGGACCCTGAAGTCTATCAATTTAGAATGCTCCAATAGGAAGGAGTCTATGCCACTTTTTTTGTGTGAATTGAGAATACAGAATCCCTGGATAGGGCTGCTGCAGATAAACCAGTCAATATAGCTGAGAACTTAGAAAGTAAAATGCAAAGGTCATTGCCAGGAAACTTGATTCAGCAGCAGCACCAGTAAAACCAATAGAAATTGGAGGCCAATACCTCTGCCCTGGGGGGCTAATATACAACCACTTAGCTGTAACTCAGATTTTCCCCTAACAGTTTGAGAAACAAAATCAAATGTACTCCCATTTCAGCCTTATATCATTTTGCTATCGCATTTTATTTCCAGTCTAAAACCAATGCCTCACATGGCTCCCTTTGACATTGACAAATCGGAAAGAAATCTAAAGCTGTAGAATTACTGACCAGCCTTTCCTGATTTATGGCAAGAATTAAGTTTGTGGCCAGAAAGTAAAGTATATCATGACGTCATAAAGCGTGGCCCTATTTAAATTGATTATCTTGGCGTTTTCTACTCAGGTCCTCCTGCCATGGCCGTGAATGAGGACATCTATCGTACCATCGTGATCAAAGAATCGAACAAACCTACAAAGTGAAGTACTCCCTTAAGAGTGCAATGGCAAAATCAATGGGGACTGAATCTTTTATTTCAAGACCAATTTTCTGATTTACTGTGGCCAATGCTTCACGTATTGATTGGCGGGTTGGCTTGTAATGTTACCCTGTCGACGTGGTAGCCATGCTTGGTACACTAATGGCATCCCACTAACTGTCCCTGTTTTTCAGTGCATAATGATTTTGCATTAGGACAAGTGCACTATTTGGTACAGCCAGCACACTACATATGAGTGCCATTTTCACATTCCTGAAATGGTCTCTTGTGAAACATTCAAAGTTGGCTATCAAGTCTGCTTCATTCCAGTGCAGTGACAAAATTTGAAGTTGCTTTGATTTCTTAACCTTTCAACACTCCCACGCTCCCATATTGCTCCAGACTCGGTGTCTACTGTCCATTTTGCTGCAGACATTGCTTATTAGTTTATGGCAATCATAACTGCATTATAAGGGATTTATATACCAATTTTGTAAAGATGGCTTATGAATTATTTCTCACAGTATAAGAGCAAACAATTAGGGACATTGCGATCGAAGGGGGTATGTAATATATTCCAAGCCAGCCCCTCTCTATCAAAAAGGCAACAGTCCAGGCTCCTTGAGAGTGCAATGTTTTGGAACGTCGTCAAATCTTTTCACCTAAAGTGCCTGAGTTTTCAATACACAAGCACTACAGCATCCAGCTGAATATTCCTGATAAATTCTAGATTTATGGCAACTTTTCTACATAGCCTCCAGGTGTATTTTCTAATTAAGCCACAGCATCACCGATGCAGGGTACATGATTTTTTATAACAATTAGGTTATTGCAATTGGTTTTAGAAGTTTTCATAATGATTATTCCTTTTCTGCAATCTTTAAGCTATGATTGCATTCATCCATCAATACCAATAAACATTGACCAGTTTAATCCTTTTGTTTGATTCTAAAAGTCTTATTTCTCTATAGAATACAGCTCTGGTATGATAATGATGATGATTTAAATTCGATAAAGCTCTAAGCCCATTAAAACAATTAACGTAGATTAGGTAGAGACACTTTGCTGGAGAAAAATATGAAAAATGCATGCTAAAATTCCCAATATCCTCCTTGAGGCCATCTGTTGTGCTTTCCAAACGCACCTATTGCGTTGTTGACACTTTATCTTGATCGGGCCAGCACAAATCACACGTCTTTTGCACACCATGCATTACCGTTCTATATATGGCTGCATGCCACCCTGACATGAAAGATTGCATGCCTTCAGACACTGATCACTCTCCCAATGGTGCTTCACAAAATTTGCTTTATTCAAAAGTGTGTATCGAGTACAGCCTGCAGCAGTACAGGAAGAGCATTCATTTTACGAGAAGCCTCCAGCTAGCCAACAAGAAACTTTACTTTACAAGCAACAAAAGCGGAGTAGATATCTACAATGTATCTATTTATCGACACTACCTCTTCACTATTTCTACGACTACTTTTTATGGCTCCAAAATTTACTGTTGATTGATATACAGCATGTCTACTTATGCACAATTATTTCTAGTAAATCGACAAGGTAACATACCAGTATTCATACTCTGGACTATGTAATATCACTGTAGGCTATATTCTGCTCAATTTGTTGGCAACAATTTTCTTCCAAAATATATATTACATTTCATCCATCAGGAAATCTTTATACATTGGCAAGATATACGCATATTCTGATGTAAAACAGGTAAAAACGATATTGATGGATCATGTTGTTTTTTCCTCCTCTGTTTTGTAACCCTTCGGGGAGTATGACAAAAATGAGATGCAGTAGCTTCCTTGATACTCAGCAAATTGTACCAGGAATCAATACTGAGGCAATCAGCATATTGAACGTGCACTTCTGGCATCTCGACATCAGCCCAGCCATTTTATCCCCAAATCCTTACATAATTTACCTCGCAATTCGCAGAAGAGCTGCCTATGCAATAAAAGCCATTGCCAGAATCTACTTAGCGAGCGATGTTACTAGATATTTGGACTCTGTCCTAAATCCTCCGGCTTTTTTTAAAATCTCATCAAAGCAGCCACATGTCAGCAACAACTCATCCTGGGACTGCCGCTGACAGAAGAGTGCACATAATCAAACCTAGAATTACTCCAAAATCCTCATCACATTAATCCTCCCACAGAACGTTGATGCACTGCATAGACAGTTAGTGCATTTCACAATATGGATGGCAAGAAAATGCCAAGGACGTATATAATGCATAATTCATCCAATTTCTCATCAACAGGAGGATGGAATCTGAAGTGCAGCCACAGGTTTATGTTCCCGTATACAATATTAGTGAATAACCATCAGGAAGAGTTCTCTGAGTAAACCTGAACTGCATGTAGCACAAACAATGGCTAACAGACAGGAGTTTTGAATGTACACTATTGGCAACATTATCCAAATGATCAGATCACTTGGAAAGATCTGGAGATTTCCAAAACAGTCCTGAAACAAGTGAAGGACAGAATTTAGATGACCAACCAATGGTAAGCTGATGGATGATTTCGTCTGCAATTTCAAATCACTATCACATTGTTATCATGCTTTAGAATTTCATGATTATGTATCAGGAACTGCTACAATCATTGGTGATATTAACCTGTGACAGCCCTTCCTTTACATAGGCTAAACATTTTTCATAATAGAAACTCATGGTTCTTGAGTACATGTTGTTGCAAAAATAATTTTCTTCAAAACTTGGTTATACTTAAGATTACAACACACATTCCACTTGTGTACTTCATATAGAAAGATGTTCATGGCATGATCATATCAATCATGGCAATCTGGTTCACATTTCTATACAACGCTGCAATATGACTGCTTGATGTTCCATGTAAGGTAAGGCATGTCAAGCTCACATGTCCCACATGAATGATAAAAGTCTGAATGACAAGAGACATCTGTGTGCACATACATATACTGCTCATATCAATGGCATGGACATATTGTCACATATAATTATGCATCTAAGTATGGTATAATCTCATTTTGTGTAAGGAAGATATTTTACAGTTACATATTCTCTCATGTTGTGTTTAAAATCAAAAAGTTGATTCTGCCTTTTTTTAACCAAAAGTATGTCAGAAAAGATGTAACATTGTAAAATTTGTCAGATTAGAAGTCTATTTCCACTATACATATACATAGGAACCCTTACCACAAAAATCTGTTTTAAGCAGTAGTTTATCTTGTTTAGACACTGCTTTAATTTTTACAACAACAGAATCAGCAAGGTTAAAGTCACATTCATTAAGTCAAGAGTCATATCATATTCTATCAAATTCCAACATGGATGCTGTACAACTTTCTGCCCCTGGCCTCACGTTTGCCGACCGTGTAGGTCCAAGATTCTAGGACAACTGGTACTGATATGCAGTAACACATCACATAAGGCAGGCTCTCACCGGCAGCTCACATTGCCACATGTACAGAACATGCTATATAATTGCTTCGCACTACTTATTAAATGCTGTACAGTCAAAGTCCCGCCAGGGAATCCAGACCTCACATATAAAGATTACAATATGGTGGAAAACCAGCCACCGTTGATGATGAGTATCATTGTCGACACACATCGCACAAGTCTGCTGATTGCGAGTACAGTGCAGAATACGACCGCATCTTTCCTTGAATCGTATGCGCTCTCACGTTGTCATTGTAAATATAACGTATCGCAGTAACCTCGTGATCCAAAGCTCCTTTTTCACAGGGTCCTTCTGTGGCCTGGAGTAGTCAAAGTCACAACAGTAGAGGCAACACTTTGCTTAGCGTAGAAATGGTTTCATCACCAAGTCAGCCTGTAACTTTCCAATCAGCTGCAAATACTGCCACATTTCCGCAAATGACGCACTTAAGTGCTATATGATCAATTTCATAAAACTGACAGATTGCAATTTGTGGTTTTGCTTGCAATGGAAATGCAAGCTGTAGGGTCTGCATCAAGCTTTGCACTCGATGCATACCAAATTTTAGGAATTCTAAATAGGGACATAGAAAGGTAAGCTATCACACTATGAGTCATCCCCAGTGTTTATTATTAAAATAATTTGATCTATAACCAGAAATGGCACAAAAGCAGCTTGTTTTTGTAAAATTGGCAGATTACTAAGATCCAAGGCTATAAAACCTGATTAGAAAGACCATGTCAGCTCTAGATCTCCTGCCCATTTTGGGGAAATCCCTTTTCACAGTTACCCGGGTATGACATGCTTTATAGGAAAGCCATTGTCCACTGATTAGATTACCTCAGTCCAACCCATCACTGGCTAAGTTTTACAGCATGGGCTAATAACGAGGGATTTGTTTTGTGAGGCTCAAAGTGTGGTGGTGCCATGAGAATACAAGTAGTCTACAGCAGTCACTCAAAGGTCCTTCTATAGAGACAAGCCTAACATCAGTGCATCTGAGACCAAAGCCCTGAAAGCAAAAGACTACTTTATCCATTTCCTGTTTTATTCCTTGAAGCTTGTCATTGGTACTACATTGGTATACCCATGGACTTTAGGTATCCTAAAATAAGTACCCAAACAAGCTCATATCACCCAGTAAGTTAGTAGTACCCAGCAGGTTAGTTGTATTACTCATCTTTCACTCTGATCTGATCACAAGAGTTTCTTAAAGGCAGCTACACATGAAACATTGCCCATCTGTATTTCATAGAAGAACCTCAAAGATGGTGAGTTTGGTTTTAAACACAAACTACCTCTGGCATTTTTGCAGAAGTTCAACACTTCCTTAAGCAAATAGAAGGATGGTCAGATGGCTGCATGACATGGTTCATAAGAGAGCATCCCAAATCCAATTTGAAAGCTAAACGATTCAGGCTATAACTGTAATGATTCAATGCAAATACAGATGAGACATTTCCATGACCTACCAAAACAGGCACTGGACAAGTAAATCTCTTGATTGATGATTTTTTTGTTGCACACTGCTGAACAACTGCAGCTCAACCTCCACAATAGTGAGCACGGCTATTTTCGGTCGTTTATGACAAATTTGTCTTGGATAAGACTTTGCTTATTTCACTTCTGTAGTGTCCACAAGTGTTTATATAAACTCATGAAAAATTTAGGTACCAAAAAGAATGACAAGATTAAGAAAACTGCCCCCACAAATCTATCCACTAGATAGGAAAACCCTGGAGTTTGGACTCTTCTTATAGCTTTGCGTACTTGCACACAATACAAGATTTTTTTTATACATATGGCCATTACATCACATCTGTGCGACAAAGACTGGTGCAATTTTGAGACTTCCAACACAAGATGATGGACAGTACAAGTATGCTATAGTGCTATCGTGCTTTTACCTCCAGTTATTTTCAGTACAGACCAAAGTGCACCCTGGGACACAGCAAATTCAGAGAGAATGTATACCATTTTCATGGCAGGCTTGTCTCTTCAATGCATGAAATCCCCATCATATATTGAAAGGTCAAACAACATGTTGGGAAGACAGCCTTGCATTGAGTGGGAGAAGTTGAGTTACTGCCTACAAATTGCCTCCCAGTGCACCTGACAGAAAGGCAACCGCAGAACGGGTGGATAGCTCTGAATAATTAATCAAGTGTGCTCCTAATATGGAGTCAATTAACCGTCTCCAAGCCCTGAAGTAAATTATCATTCATGCTGATGGCTGCGGAGATCTTCGTCAGTGATGAATATGTCTAATATCCTGGGTGTGGAAGGTATCAGACTCAGTTTACTGTATGATTGTAATAACACCTTCACAGGCCTTTGGTGGCCTGTTGGTGATTGATTATACATGGGATGTGGCGTGGAAATGATTCCCTGATGAATGATTCAGACATGACAAAAATAGAAAGAGGAACTCTGCCTTGGTCCAAGTTCTTGACACTATGCAGGCTGTTCCGTGCTGAGGCTTTGAAGATTGTGATCAGAACATGAACCAATTAGTGAAACAAGCCCTGTTAAGCAACAGCAATGCAGCAAAATCCTTCACATTTGTACTGCAGAAAGAGTTATTCGTCATAACAACAGGCTAGGTGTCATATACTAGTGATGGGACATGAAGTTTTGTTCTTATTTTCCAATCTGGGACAATGACCTGTGGCACAACTTTTTCATTGTTCATTTCATACATGTTTAGAAGATGAGTGTGCTTTATTTTTGGTGACGTTACCACAGTGCATGTCACCAGTCTTTATACACTTCCACACCCTTTCATATAAACTTTCTTTCATACACTGACCTTGCTGACCACAAGTCGCAATAGTTCCATAACTAATATATCTCTGTTCTTTGCAATTCAGGGCGTGGGTGGACAAGAGCTTTATGCCTTGAGCCCTCTGTAATCCAGACTGTTGGTGAAGCGATGTAACACAGTGTCCACACTGACAAGGGCCTGTTTAGTATTCTTTGAGGACAAGCCCCACCGTTGTGTTAAGTCATGTACCATATCAAAGAGAAGTGTAAGAATGGTGCTGTAATAACAGCACACAAATTTACCAGAAGGCCCCCAGACTATCAAACAATCTCTGGGTTCAAAGCCCCCTTTATTGCTTCAGGAGATCCTGTTTCAATACTTGAGGCATCAGAACTTGTCTTGGGTGAACTGGTAGGAGCAGAGGGTGGTCAATGTGTGGCTAGGTACATGAACAGAAAATCTGATTAATTCTAAAGATAAGACAGATCTTCTGGATTGCACTTACAGATGCTTATGAATAAACTGCCTTCAATATGTGCAGGAGAGCTTTCACTTCTGTGATTTGTCATGAAAATGAATGTCTATTTTTAGGATGGTACCCATGTTGACAAGCAGCTGACTGTGAAACATGCTTGTGCTAGGAGCTTTTAAATGTGTATAGTAAATAGTAATTCTTGCATGTGTTAATGTTTAAATGGGAATTTTTGGTACCTTTCATGGTGCGTACTCCTCAAAGCCTGTCTATACTCAAAAACCAAAAGATGGTGAACAAGAATTCTTGCTTCTTTTCTAAACTGTTGACATGATACAAAAATTACTTGCATTTCAAACCACTTTGAATCCCATTTGAAGATACAATGATCAACTAACTGTCCCTCCTACCCAACTGCAAATGCTCAGACAAATGAAATGGCGCTGAGCTAAATGTCAGAAGGGATTTGGGAGAAAATCAGCAGAGAGGCAGTATTAGGATAAGGCCATCCACCATTTGGATGTGTTGATGAGACTAGAGGCTTTGAGTCTGCCAACACCTTTTGAGGAAAAACCTAGGTGGCCATGAGGGAATGGAAAGAGCTACAGCTGGCAGCCTTTCTGATGGATCAATCCTGTCTTCATCTCTCCAAGCAGCAATGCAAAGTACTGGCTGCTACTTCTTAATGGAGTGTGACTGTTGAATTCCAAACCAATGGAGATGTTTCTTGGCTGTGGGAATGGACTGTGGAGAAGAGGCTGATGGGAGGGTTGAGTTGTAGCCCTCAAGGCTCTACTTGTTACTGTGAGGACAAAATTGTTATGAAACATAAAAACAAAAAAGTAGCTGTATGTATTTCCTAAATCTAAAATGATACTTGCAAGTTTTCTTGTGACAACATTAAGTGTTACTCTTTAGGCTCTACTCTTTACTGTGGGGACAAAATTGTTATGAAATATAAAAACAAAAAAGTAGCTGCATGTATTTCCTAAATTTAAAATGATACTTGCAAGTTATATTGTGACAACACAAAGCTTCAGGAACAAATCATGCAGTAAGAGGTAGATTTCTACAGCTGGAACTTTTTTTCAACTTGAACTTGAACAACAAAAACTTCCCTTCATGATAAGCTTTTCCATTCTTTAATTTGTTACCTACAGCCCACTGATTTTGCGCATGCATGTCTGCTTTGTATCATAATCGATATTTCATAATCCTCCATAAATTTCTTCTCAGGGTCACTGTCCTCCCATATTGACCCGATATCTTTCCATCTGGCAACAAAAATTGAGTTAATCTTAATATTATTGTCTCTCTTAGCAAGATTGATACAGACTGTTTTTACAACCCTCTGGCGGCCCCATAGCCACTGCCTTAACAGCTCTTGGCGCCATGGATGTGTGCAACAATGCAAAAATTGGTTTCCAAGGAATGATAATCTGTATATTTATGAGCAGACAATTTGAAAAGGCCAGATAAAAGCAACCACTTGAGACTAGGGTTGAGATTTTGACAAAGCCACTCTTGGTATACATTTAGCGAAGGAAACCCAGATTTCTTTCATAAATTAGTGGCATATCACTTCATAAGATCAGTGGATGAGACACTATGTCAAGAACAATGTATGGCAGATGTGCACATACATGGTGAATGGAATTCACATTCAACTGGTACAGACAGAATTGCATTAACCAATATAACTGCCTCCGCAACATGCAAGTAGTATCCCTACTGGAACTGTCTTTTCTTTCCTTTTGCTCCATAGTCAGTGGCAAAATTCACTCAAGCTGTCACAAAAGGAAGTGGCAGCAATCTTGTCTGTCCTATTTACATGCAGTTTGAATGCGAAATGTCCCTCGCAAGCAAGAATGCCAATCTTGTGCAAGAACTCACAATGACTATCTATTCAGCACCATGGACAAGTACTATTTTTTGACATTGTGAAGAATTTGCTTCCGTGTAAACATTCAACTTGGATCCTGATGAATTAACTATTATCTGTTATCACAGATAGTTTTACTAAAATTCTGATATCATGATATCATTATTTCAGAAATCTGTATCTATTTGAAAACAATTTGCAGCAACAATCTTCTGGGAAATGCAAATGCTGCGCTAAACATTTTTTTTTGTTTGTTCAGGCCTTGTCAACTGTTGATAGCATACCAGATGGTTAAAGTGCATGAATATACAGAACCCTTGACCTTAGTTAGGACAGAGGGGCCTGGCTGTGTGATAAGATGATAACTATTCCTTCTGCAGGAACATTACTGGCCAGACAGACCAGATGTCGCCAAACAACAGCAAACTTCATCACAGAAAGTACGGATGAATTGTGCCAGAAATTCAATGAAAGCAGTTGGCTAGAATCAATAGAAGATGGTCTTAGCATTGTAACACAGAGCCCATTGGTCACACTTGTCAGACATGGTGGGTGGGTGCGCGGTTTTGTAATGAATTTCTGTGTCCACCTGCTGCTCTCTGGCAGACAGGTGTGTACATGGCGGGCCTATCAGCTGGGTTGGACAAGTTTTCTAAAGTTCACTTGTCCTATCAGACAAGAAGATAGAAAATGTACTTGCTAGAACTGACTTTTCACGTCTGGACATTTAAATGACCTTTGACAATGGAATTCTTTCATTGTTGGCTCAATTTTGACCAAGGCTTGATCCTATGGCTGTGAAAGGTAACAAGTATATCAGAATCTCTCTCATGGAAAAATCTTTCTTGCCCAATCAAATAAGTGGGGTAGGACATATGCTTGCCCTATCAGCCCTTTCACTTGCCCTGGATAATCGGGCTAGTGGACTTGTCCAACCCTGCCACCAGAGTTTCCGTAGACATTGGAATTTTGTAATTTGGGCAGCATTTTTCCCTATCAGATGACCGTTCAATAGCGAGTAAATGAAACTATGACAGAAAGCTAGGAGGAATTGATTTTTAACTGAGGCATTAAAAATTACGCTTTATTGAAGAACGCTGAACATTGGAGAGCAATAGAAAAGAAAAAAAAATCAGAAAAAGAATTTCCCAAGCCAAATAAGTTAAGAATATTATATTCCCACTGATAATATATAGGGGATGAAATGTCCTCCCTCCATAAACATTTACACAACAAATTTCATTCAGTCAAATTTGTGATGCGAATGAGGAATTTAAGACAGAGCAGACCAGGTCTGCTTATGCTTGCAGATTCAGCAAATAAGATAAACAGCTCAATAATGCGGCAATTGTCAGGGGCTTTACAGTGCAACCGAGCTGTGAAGATTTGTAGATGGTTCTGATATGCAACAATTAGGAACGTAGCTCTACCAGATTTTGTGGATGTCAAAGGTCTTCAACACTGGCTCAGACAAATGGTTAATTGACCTTGGGGCAAGATGCCCATGAAATATTCAAGATTAGATCATAGAGGACTACTGGGGAGTTGCTCAGCTACATAATGTGCTAATGGACCCTGCTAGCAGATCTGATTCAGAGATGACATCTTGGACATGCAGTTACTCCCTTTATGGCTTCAGACTTATCTCTGGGCTTTTGTTGAGTAGTATTTCTCCTCAAATTTTGCCTTAAAGTCCTGGTAGATGGCCTGCCTCAGTACATGTAGATGCATCTACCATGATGATGATGATGATGATGATGACATATAAGTATGTGTATAGCACTCAGCTTGTGTGCCTATGGGTAATGTTAGTTTTGGTAAAAATCCATACGGTGTTACAGTTTTCCTTCAAGCAACAAGCCAAATTGCTCTTGTAAAAATTCTTTTAAACTAAAATGTATGTAGTGCTATGCTTCCAAAACATTTTGATACGAAACATGGAGGATTCTGAAGCCCACAGTCAGCTGCGTGACTGTGCTGCAACTGTTATCATTATCTTTCTGTAGCAAGTAACTGGTTTTCATCATTCCAGGCCGATACTATCTGTTGATGAGTAGGAAGCAATGCCAAGTAGTTGACTTATCAGCTCAGCAGCACAATTACCCGATGCTCCATAATGAAGAGTGCAGATACAGACCACTGATAAACCTTCCTGAGGCCGGCATTAGCAAACACACCTACTTTCGGCTGATTTAAGACTTAGAAACCTTTGCCATTACATGTTGCACTGGCCTTACACAGTGTAAAGATAACCCTGGAACATTCGTCTTCATACTCTGCTGCAAAAATCAATACAGTGTGCAACATGGTAAATCTAGCCACCTGTTTCTAGCTTCCTTTTCCACATGTCAACACATAGAAGGTAATCGCTGGTTCAAGCTCACGATTTTTTTTGCCATGTTCAAAATAAACTGTTGTTCTCAAAAACCCTTTTTTACTGATCAAGTCTAGAGAAACACTAGAAAATTGGCTCAAGAGTCAATGTGAGTAATGTTTCCCTCATAATAATCTATAGTTTCCTGTTCATTATAGCCAGCTTCATTTCAATGGAAAATGGGTAGTTACACATGTTCAACAAGACCAGATTACAACATTCACAGCACCACCCGCCAGGGCCCCTAATGATATATCATCACAGCCATTTGTTCTAAAGAAAGGATGCCCCTGTTTCATAATGGCCACAAGAATTGACTTGATCTGCATAAAAGCCAGGGAAGTCATATCTAATTGGAAGGCACCAGGTGTGAATGACGTTTCATAGAAAACTGTCACCAGTTCACACCTGTTGGAGATGATTCCGGGAGAAAAGGTACAAATTAGATTGGCCAGGCTCGACAATCAACTCCGGGATTTCCTGCCAGTCGAGAAGCTTGCCAGAGAAATTTATGTGCAGGACACACATGAGAAGCTTAATATGCTAGGCGGAGGGCCTAACAAAGCAATTCTGGTTCTGGCCTGTCAAAGACCATTTTGCTGAGCGGTAATTAAATTCCGTCTGTTGGGGAAGTGAAGAATTACCTTGTTGCATAACGAGCTGAGAAATAGACCTGACCTGATGATGTAAAACACTGCGCAGGCTGTGGCAACTGCTTGATAAATCTTTACAAAGGACAAATCTAATCGCACAAATATGCTGGCTGAAGGGCTTTGCGTGTTATCCATTTTCTTCTCTTTGGTATTGCCTATGGCCTTTCATAACCCCCTCAGTAAGACCTAAAATCTGTACATCATTTATTTGCTCAAAGAACGGACGGCTCGATGAAATTTCCACCACTGCTGCCCAAAATGGATCAGCACTGAAAACACATCAATTTATCAATCCCTTGCCTAATAGGAATTGGTGCAGTAATTTTTCTTAGGAAATGTACATGTGTGTTCTGCACAACTGGAAGATTATGCTGGAAAGCAAACGAAGATAGTACCTATGTGGACAAAGTTGATGGCAGATCTGTTGCAGACAGACATGGTATTAGTTGACATAGTATCGATCATTTCAAAGAATGGTGATGCTCAAGTTCTAATAACAAGTATGTTTAGTATTAAGACTTCTTAAGCAATGCTTGATACCATGCAGTTCTCATCCTCAGTTTAAGTCATAAATCCTCTTAAAATGAAAAATCACTAAAAATCCTGCAGATGTATCCAATAATCAAAAGCAGGACTGAATCCATATTATTGGATCGTTTATCATGTAACGTCTGCACAGGAGCCTAAAACCAAGAGGCCCATAGGAGATACCAATAATCCATAGATCTAATTATCAAAGGGCTCTTATGCACCATAATGTACTGTCCTTCAATCATTATGGATGAATATTTTGCTTGGTTTAATCCTTTCTTTCTGTGTTTCATGTACATGTATAACATAAAAAACACAACCAAAAAAAAAATATATGATTTGTAATATATTTCCCCCTCCTTGAGCTCAAGGCTAGTTATATACGAGGGAAACCCTTTTATACCCAGTCCCAGTTCCATATTTTCACAGGTGCATGCCTACGCATGCTGCCGAGGAAGAACGACCTGATTTGATGGCTACGTTTATTGGATTTTTCTCCGCTGTTATGCCATAGCCATGACACTATGTGGAGCTGTGCTGCAGATTGGGTCGGGAATGCAATGCAGTCTGATATAAATGGGTAAAAATCAGCAGGACATATGATATAAGCTGCTTGCCGTTACCATCAAACTGTTACTGACATGTTGAGTGAGCTGCTTCTTGGAAAAAGATTGTGTAACGACGACTATTGGCGGTGACCTCAGTTGCACTGATGTTATCCTTGTTACATCAATTGTAAGACAGGAGAAGACAGATTGCATGCATAGTCCCACAAGACACTGGCAAATAAGCACTCCTGGCAAAATCTGCCATGTTTTTTCACAATTATCCCACTGCTGATATGAGGTAAAAGCACCGATACATATTATCCCGCTCCACTAAACACACTATAGCCAACACGCACCACTCCAGTGAGCCCCGATGAGATAAAAATATTCCTTGATGCAAATACATCAACTGCATTTCTGGCATTTCCCATAGCAGCTGCCACACCCTATTTTGCAGCTGGTGGTTTCCTTTTCAGTCAACGACCAGACCTCATCTTACACTATTTACAGGCTGGACCTAAAATTGAACCTCATATCTCCCTCCGAGGAATTGTCAGCTCAATTTTGATACACTTTCTCCCTCTTGTGCCTCGAGGGCAGCTACTATGTCGTCAAAGCAGTTCCTTCCCAATCATCGGGGAATGACCCAAACCCACCGGTGTGCATAAACGTGTGCAGTCATTTAAATGTTTATGGCAAAAACAACCTGTGGAATATGTCAATGTACAGCTCAAAGGATTAGACCGGCTGACTTGGGTTGTAAAGACAGAGCTTTAGTCGGTTTGGCTCTGATCAGTTAGAGCCAGTCTACATTTAACACAACACACATGTATAATCCAGTCCCATTTCAGCTTATGTTTATTGCATCACCAATCAAACTTGGACGTCACCGTGAACAGGTGGAGAGCAACAGTTCTGAGAACTCATTACTGTGGTCACTTTGGCTGACCCCATTGCCACATTAGGAAGAATTAACACGCCGAGGCAACTTGGTACATTTGCCTCTTTTAATGGCGAGGTGGCCAAGCTTACGACATTATAGCCTCAGAGCTGTCCTAGGGATTCAGTCTCCTCCCCACTAATTGCAGCTTAAAAATTGCCAACACTAGAGAAATTGCTCCCAAGGGCCAAATGGAAGCACCAAAGTGCTGCACGTCTGTGCCCCATTCTTTCCCTACCATAAATCATGGACTTACCAACCCTCATGATACTGCTGCAGAGGATCTTCTGCCCTTCAGCTATGGTGCGCAGTTCTTCATTTTGGTCATAAACTCAGCAAGCAAGTAATGGAGTTCACCCACCCTTTCCGGCATCACCAACAATAAGTTTAGCAGGAACCGTTGTCCCGTGAGTGATGCACGGTGGCACACATTAAATCTTGGTCCTTAGTTTTCTTCCTTTTCCACCTCCCGCTCCACCTGAATCGTGAGAAGCTGCTACATACTCATCCCCAAGATCAGGTCCCCTTGGTTTCTTTGCCTTGCTCAAGATGAGGAACACTATCAAACATAGAATTACTACGGCCAAAAATGTGCCACTCCCCATTAAAATGCTGCCGAGGAGGATGGGGAAGAGTTGGTCAAATGTTGCCGGATAGTCGGACTGGTTGCTCTTCAGTGTTGAGTTTGTAAAGGGATTGTTCCCGTTTCGCCCTATTCGCTGCTCTGGGTCGAGATTCTTCATTCTACCCTGAACACGTAGCTGTATGATTGCCTGTGCCGTCCCTGCCCCGTTCCGTGCAAAACAGGTGTAATTCCCGCTGTCTTTTCCTTTCACTTCTGTGATAACCAGGGCGTCTGGACCCAGCGCCAGGAAGTGACTTTTCTCCTCATATTCGCTGTGAGTGGAGGCCAGACGTCCGTGTCCCCACGGCCCACCCCACTCTATGATCGGTTTGGGATCCCCAGAAGCATTACAATGGATAACTACAGTGGTCCCCACCTTCACTGTGTCGTTTCCGTCAGGGTCCCCAATTCTTACAGACACCGAAGGTGGCTTGCATGACTGGGCGGCAATTTGTTCTGTCATATTCCGCAGGGGGATGGGGATGTCTGGGGCGTCGGGATTTCGGGGTTCTTCGCAGTTTACAGAGTTCCCACTTTCGGGAATGGTCCGTAAGATTTCCATCAACCACTGCAATTCACAGTTGCAATTCCAGTCATTGTCTGCTAGGTTGAACACTTGCAAGCTGGGCACCGAACTTGTGCCAAAGCAGTCACGGTAAAGAGTTGTCAATTTATTTTTGGACAGGTCCAAGATTTTCAGCCTCTTTAGACCATAAAAGGCACTGGCACTAACAGAAATGAGTTCCATGTTATTTAGGTACAGCTCTTCTAATTTTGGCAATTTCTTGAATGAATTTCTCATCAATCTTTTGATTGGAAGTCCTGTCAGAATTAGTGTTTTTAAATGCCTCAAACGTCTCAGAGCCTTCACTGGCACTGATGATAGCTGTGACCCTCTTAGGGATAACAAGTCTAGGTTGAGGCCGCGAAACACATCATCACCAAGACTAGAGAGCTTCTTCCAGTCGGTTAGGTAAAGCTTTCGCAATTTTCTCATACCTTTGAAGGGCCTGTCTTGAATTGTGTCAAAGTTATCCTGTGATAACCTTAAAGTCATAAGGCCTGATAGTGACCGAATAGCGGTGTATGGCATAATGGTAACGTTGGTATTCTTCATCACAAACTCTCTCAGGCCTGGCAAGCCCTTGAAGGCTTTTTCTTGGACAAAAATAAGTGGATTGTCCCCAAGCTTAAGAGTATCTAGGCGGGGCAAATTACTGAAGATGTTCTCTTGGAGCAAAAGCAAGTTGTTACTGTTCAAATCTAAGTAAGTCAAATTGTCCAAGCCATCAAAAGTATTTTTGTATATCATTGTCAGATTATTACCTGCAAGAAGGAGGGATCGTAGCTTGACCAGCTTCTTGAAGGCTCCTGAATGGATCTTGGAGATCTTATTGTTGGAGAGCTCAAGGTACTCCAGCAGGGAGAGCTTACTCAGCTGTCTCCCCGTCACTTCGGCGATGTTGTTGTCCGTGATGATCAGCCGCTTGGAATCCACAGGTAATCCGAACGGAATTTCTGTCAACCCCTTTCCCGCGCAGGCAACTTCTTGCGTCTTGGCATCACACTTGCACTGCTTGGGGCAGCCTCCGGCTCCTTGCAAGGCTAGGAGAACGAGGAGCACGGCTGCAGCAGCCGTCTTCGTCGCCACCATCGTATCCTCTAAATCACACCACCCAAAGCCGCACTTCACAATAAACTGAAGCTCCTCTGTCTGCAAATCATTCATCCATCAGCAGCCCTCATAGTGGAGATAACAGTCCAACAGGCAGGAGGAAATGGGTGCCGGCAAGCCACCACGCCGAAATGGCTCCTGCTCCGACTGCACGCGTAATTTCAATTGATCTCACACAATAGCCAACTGAGGATTTCTTAATACTGTCACGCCCAGTGCTATTAAGCCGGGGGCCCCACTCATTCTAATCAGCCAGGATCCCTAGCCAACGCACGCTGGCATGCATGTGGGGATCACCTCGCATCAGGAAGTGACGTGGTTCGTTCCACAACTCTGGGGGATCACCAGCCTTGCGCACTGTCATTCATAAAGCCACCCCTGCAAATGCCTGGCTTTCTGACGTGCATGCCCATTAGAGCTTCAGCGCTAACACCAATATATTTATTCAATTAGGGACTTTATTATGTATTGATTTTTGTCATTTTTTCTAGGAAAGACAGGTTCACTGTCGCGTCAAGTCCCCCGGGGCATTGGTCCCTTATTCAGAGCAGGGCACTTTATGCATTATTTTCCACACCAGCAGCAATTCCCCCATCGTTCCTAATTAGTTTCATTATATCATGTCTGACAGAGAGGCTGCCATATGTGAATTAAGTCTCCAGGATCAGTCCACCTGAGCAGGATTTGACACGGATCACGTTCCCTCCCTAACACAACTAATTCATGATCAAGCCTTTCAGCACATTTTCCACATGCCTGCGCCAAAAGACGGAATCACCTCCGATATCCAATGGGGCTGCCCCAAAAATTTGATAGTGGGCAGCGTCCCATCACCGGTCATTGCGCACCGACTACTACAGATGCTATTACAAGCTGTGGGGATGTCCAAAGCAAGGCCATTTGTCACTTGCCTCACCACAACAGCCCCTTTAAAGTACAGACAATGGTTTTTGTCCTGCCTGAAGGAGCCTGGTGTATACATTACCATTATGTTTCTCCCACAAGGGCACAATAAGGCCCGCACAAAGAGAGGAACAGGGAAATGCCAGTGTACCATGAAAACTAAACTAAACGTAACAAATAGATTACCTTTCAATATTTAATATGATCCATTGTCAGTTTCATGACAGCTACTCATAAATGCATGCCTTCGCTTCAAGGCTGCAACATTGGAACACCATTAGAGAGCACGCCCTAACAAACCAATTGCTGAAATTGGATGCTACTGTTAGTCAACACTGCTGTATGCAGTTATGGAACCTAGGCACTTTCTTTACCAATTTTATTACAGAAAGGCGAGGATGAAGAATTTCCACAATTGGTTACATTTCATAAACACATTAATCTAGATTTACC
This sequence comes from Branchiostoma floridae x Branchiostoma belcheri, assembly GCA_019207045.1. NCBI lineage: Eukaryota > Metazoa > Chordata > Leptocardii > Amphioxiformes > Branchiostomatidae > Branchiostoma > Branchiostoma floridae x Branchiostoma belcheri. The sequence continues at coordinate 8,704,735 of CM033027.1, forward strand.
TAGTTCCTGGCTGGGTCCCAACGTATGGCTGTAACCTCCAATCAATACACGCAGCATCCACGGCAAAATATTTTACATACAGTTGGCAGCAACAGTAGATTCCTTAGCTTAAGGGTGTGACAGGATACGGCTCAATTATTTGTACACTTATCAAGAAAGTTAAGGTCAATGTAGACCGCTGAATAACAAGGCAAGAGAGCCACAACTTGGTACGGGCAGCTTCGGAACGTATATGCCCTAAATAAGGGAGGAAGCATTCTATATAGCAAGATCCCTAAGCAGTTTGAATTGGCGTCTTGTGATATGCATGTCCCAGGTATAAAAAGAACACTCAGTCTGAAATATTACAGACTGTGCCAAATCTGTCAACTTTTTGCGATGATATACTGTATGAATAAGGTCTGTCCTCAAAATGACCGCATCATTCAGAAAGTTCTGTGCATTTAGACTGAAGATATGCTGTCATTCTTCAGGCATAACCTAAGGGCTATAAGGATCGCTAGCCGATTCCTTGCATAAGTGCTTGCTGTATTTTTAGATGAATAATGTGGGCCGTTCAAAGAATCTTTGTCCAATGTACTTATGAAAGCTCTTATCTCTATTTGCTGTAACTGTGATAAGAGGAACCACTGCAATAACCATATAGAGTACAAGGGGACCGTACATTTTATATTGGGGGTGGGCTATATACCTGATGTATACTATATGTGTACTCTATTGATTTACCAACATACTGAACATACCATACAGTTATTTCAAGCGACCTTTACAGAAATGCGAAAGTAAAAGACTAAGTGACAAAATTCTAATACTGAAAGGAAATTATAGCAGGAAATGTAAGGAACTTCAGTTGTAAACTGCAGGAGATTTAGTTAAGATAAGGCAAATGGAATACCGGCAGCGATGAAGTGGGTGAAAGGAATTATTACTAAGTGCAATATAAAGGTCCTTTATTTGACGGATGACAAAAGACTTTGAGAGGGGGATTTCACTGGCACTGATAAATATTACGTACAGGCATTATAGTTGTTGGCCAAGTGTCAAATGAAAATCATTCACACAAAATGCAGTCTTTTCGTTGTTAAAAACAACTGGGTAAAAAATATAGTGGTTGACTATCATTTTACTGGGAAAATATGCTATAGAGATCAGACCCAAATTTCTAAGAAGGTGTTGTGAAAGACTAAGTTGCCACGTTTTTCTTGCTGTTTGTTTCCTTTGCAAGGCAGTTTGTGACAGAAATTGTTAGCTAGAAAACCACAATGATACAGACTCCCCCATATCTGCTTGGAGATAAGGAAGATCCCATGATAATTGTGCCCTTATAGTCCTTAACACATTCATAAGGTCCAATTTTCTGCTAATGGAGATCTGGGGAAAAAAGAGCTACCGTATAGATTTTGATTCAGAGTCAAAATATATTTCTTGAAAAGCTGGACATTGATTTTTTTTTCAAATGTCTGCAATGAATGACTTTGCAAAGTGCAAACATCTGTTAATGGCGCATACAATCCTTATACCACTTTGCTGACACTTATTCAGCATAATCACATGTAATACAGTTAGGCCCATCTTTTATTAGATTTATCAAGAATCTGCACATCTCCATCCCATCAACCAATCTGTTCGATTTTTGGATTACTAGAACAAGAGTGCTAAATGAGAAATTTTTTGCATATTAATCAAAAATTTTGCTTTCCATGGGAAACTGAAAATGTGGAACCAATCATGTAGTTTACAGGGGGACAAAATTGCTCCAAATTGCTTGATATGAGAGCTGTAATTGCCACTTGACATGGATGACAGATCTGGAACATGTTGCATCCTATCAACGAGCGATCAATATCTGGTGATAGCCCGCTTTGCATCACGGGAAGTGCACTTCAGGTCCTCCCAAAGGGCCTGTAACTGTTGACAAATTTTAATCCGACTTGATTAGAACTTGTGCACGGTGCAGTATCATTTTCTTAATATTTGACAGTTTTTAATAATACCAGAAACTACATGATATATTATGCATTTTATACTGAGCGGTAAAGAATGAACAAGTTCTCACATACCAACTACTACCAAATCTTTGCTAAATTAATCATTAATGTGCATGTAAATTAGCCTACATATCTTTCTTCTCAGAGAGTCCTATAGGGGAGATTAAAAATTATCCCTATTATACAGTTGTTGCTTTTATTATCATTATTATCATCAGACTATCTATTAAGTTTATATGGTCTATTTTTGTAATTGTTGGCTTCTGCTGATTTAATTAACAATATGTCTGCCATTACTAGTGCTTTAGAATTCTTCTGCTTTCAATGTTCAGACAAAATGTATTGGATTTGGGAAAGTCAGTCACGTACATGTAATATGTCGAAATATCCATCAAGTTGTTAAAATGTGAAATCTGTGGCATCTGTGACCCATTGCATGTTAAAGCCTCCATGACAAGGATTAAAAAGACCTGCCAACCCCAGCTAGGGACGTGTGATGAGTCATCTGTACCTGTCTCTCAGTAGTGCCAAGTCTTTCAGAGCCAAGGGAGTTAGATACGTGTGCCCTCACAAGTCATGTAAGGACACGAATATCTAACACCAAAATTACAGTTTTAAAACTTTCTCTTTCAACCTGTTTTTCACATTCAACTTATAGAAGGCTTCAATATTAGTGCACTTTTCTAAACAGCCACAATTCTGAGGAAGCAAGCGCTCAAGTTGTTTATGTACTGATTACGAATCTTTTTCAAACTTGCAAGCCATGTAACTTTTTTTTCAGGTGCAAATAAGTGTAAACCGTGAAAGATGTTGGATTTTTCTAGGAAATGCAACAATCTAGCCTAAACTAACATCTTCTTGTAGACTTTCTGCCCTAAGGCACAGGCATTCTTTTCATGCATGCCTCAGCATTATCAACAAAACACATCAAACAAGCAAACCCTACATATAGTAAATTTGCTCTTGCAGCCTGGTCTAAAAGCTGATTACAGCATGTACTTCCCTCAGGCCTTCAGGCAAAATAAAAGCCTATCAGGCTGCAACTGCATGCGTGACTGGTTTGACGTAGAGGAGCTGCAATGTCCGTCGACACTTCTGATCTTGTAATACCCTGTAAACGTGACGGGATACAAAGAGCTACAATCCTTTAAGAAAGGTGCTGGCTGTGGGAATACCACAAGCAGATGGGGAGGAGGCATGGTCTTTGTACGCGGATTATCGTGCTTCTTTATCTTATCAAATATTCAACACAAGATTGTCCACAGAGACAGCCACAGGTCTTCCTTACAGCTTTCTTGTTTAACAGCAACAACGCTACATAATATCCATCTCAATCCTGAGACAAAATGATGTGGAAGAAAAAGTATATTGTAGGAAAGCCTAGGCTTCACAGTCAGTGAACTATGTATGACTGACCTTTTCCCTGTAGACCGTAAGTACAGCAGACTATTGACCAGACCTTTAATAGCATATTGCAAACAAATTGTAGCAATTGCAAAGAGGAGAGAAGAGACTCAGGAGCTATATTACGGCTGGATACCAGGTTAAACAAAATATGCCAGAAACATGTTGAAGGTTAACATAAAAGCTGTGTAAATGCGATCAAATTTGTTGAAGAAAAGCTCTAATTATATGCCCATTTATGCGTATCTTTGTGCGATTTTCCATGATCTTAAATTGTTCAGCCCATCTCACAGAAAAGTTGAGACTATAACAATCTAGTACATGTTGTACCATTCCAGTGGGATGAGGAGGCTTATGTATGAAAAAACAGTATGTTTAGCCTGTTCAAACACTGTCTATCCCATTCCTGATTGGTTTAATCTTTATAAACATTCAATAACTAGTTCATAAAGAAAGGAATCTGAAGAATGCCAGTGCTGCAATTTATATATGAAGAGCTGAGGGACCACAGTACAGGGATATGGAGTAATGTTGCTCTTTTTGTGATGATCTTTATTTGCATGTTCCTGACCATGGGTCAGTATTCTATAGTGTTACATGAGATATATTGGTACTGTTTAATGTCTGTCTAACTGGGCTAACACTCCCAGAGCAAGACTGAGTCTCCACAGAGAAAACTGAACTGAGTCATCTGTCTAGTAGCCAACTTTGACTGCTACGATTGGTCTTCAGTTCCCCCCTCCCAAAGAAGGCAATGAGAGTTGGCAGACTTCACCCATTGCCCAAAATGCTTTGCGACCTTCCATCCCTGTGGTCTCACCTCAGTAAAGTCAAGGTCAACAATCAGCTTGAACAGAATTCAACTTGGCAAGCTAATACTAAGTTTTCCCTCGAGTGTTCTATTTCTTGCAAGAGTTCAAAGACAGGTGCAGCAATGTGAAGGCTTGGACTAAGGGTTCAGTCATTGAAGAGCCTGACTCTCGCCGTCTTCCTATTGATAAATGTGATCTTCACACTCCTGTCCTTACAGCTGTCATTGGTTATGTCTATCACAGGATCAAACTCCTGCAAAGGCCACTACTGCATGCAGGCAGCTTTTTGACCTTGACCTTTTACTTTAACTTGTTACTGCCTTACTGCAAATAGCATGCAGTAGTTCAGTGCAAAACATGATTGCAAATCCCTCTTTGCAAATATGGTTAGTGTAGCCCTTGCAAAATTGAGAGTCATGGGAATTATTGCACTGTTAATTGAATTATCCTAATCATTCCTGTAAAGACATTTTCACGTCTATTTTGCATGCTCAATTATACATCACAATTATCTAAATCACCCCCCAGACTTGAGCTGTCTAGCTCAAGACATGCCTTGAAATATTAAAAAGGAAAAGGGGTCATAAGTTTACAACCCTGTTGTAAAATATGTTAATACTCTTAATGAGATTTACAGACTGAGATAATCACCTCTCTAGCAGGTGAGGGAATGAAAAGAAGGCTTATAGAACAGTTTATGATGCAGCTTAGACTGTTTATGCTTAAAACTATATATAAGCCAGTTGTTAAATGTACAGAGGATTCAGCATCAGAGGGTATTAGAACAAACCAAAATGCAAAATATCAAAACCAATCATTTTGTAGATATCACACCTAAAGGCAGGTGCAGTTTTTTTTTAAAGTAAGTTGCTATACATGCTTTGTCCTTCTTTGTATGTAACAATAAAGGATGTGGAAGTAGCTTAAACATACTTGAATGGGTGCTTGATCAATTCCAAGTGGTGTTTGAAGACAAATTTCAGGCAGTCATACTTCATTTTAACGAACCTTGACTCATCCCACAGTAAACAGATAACATTACATGTTATATTAAGTGAATGTCTAAGTCATCAGAATCACTTCAGCAGGAACACTTGGGTATAGGTATGCTCCACAAGCAACAACAATTATGATTTCACTGGAATTGGTACATGTAAAGGACTTTAAGGATAGTTAAAAAATTCTGATATCAAACTCATTGAGAAGTTTAGAGAACCTCATCAGATAGGATTAATGCAGAGAAAAGATGCCAATTTCACCAGTTGTTGAGCATCTATACAGAAAATATCTATAAACTCTTTTACTTTGCTAAAAGTTTCTGTAAAATAGTAACAAAAAAAAGTGTTTTTCTTGACCAGCCTTTGTAGGTCAGGCTGGAATAAAATCATAACATATGTTTTCCTTGACTGGCTGTACTATTGATATTGACTGTACTATTGATATCATACCTCTTAATTATGATTTATACTCCACAAAAATAGCAGTCATCTTTTATCCACTGTCTGACCATCTTCTTTCATTTTCTTCAGCCCTAACCCAGTTCTCCCTCCACCCGTAAACTGAGATTAATACCGTTGGGTACTGGAGTTGTCCTATCACTTGTCAGGTGCTAGTGTTATCACACTTCTTTCCTGACAACCGTGTGCAAATGAACCTCCCTAGAGTAAGCCGGTCTTCTATCTTAATTCATCTCATAATAAGCTTCCCTTTTCCTCCTGAAACCCGGACACGCGGCAGGATTTATTGCCGACCTACGACCTGAAAGGTTGATGTGCGGGGAAGATCGCATACTGTAAATGCAGAAATGTTCGCGGTGGATTAATGTTCATTTACAGTATTCCTGCCTTGCCCTGTAGAACCGCTGCAGAAACTAGCAATCTACTAAGAAAAGGAGGATTTCAGCAGTAAGACTGGAGATGTGAACGGGAGGATTTATTTAGGTGGTAAGACTGGAGATGTGAGCTGCTGGAAGTTGAAACCAAGAAGAAGAGGCCGTATGTCACCCTGCACCCGGTTTAAAATCGTACTTTGCGAGGATTTGGAGTTCCCAGAAAGATTAGTGGGTACTGAAATCATGTGTAACTTATTGTTAAACTGGTGGTCAATTGATCAACATTTTCTCTATAATGTGTCCACCTAACTATAGTGGCCAAGTTGATCTAGTCCCTTGAGTGGCTGCTTTAGACAGGTTTGACTGTATATTCAAAAGTTTGCAGCATACAAAATGATGTTTTCTTATCCTACATCATTGTACTCCCCATCATGACAGACATGATACATGATGTTCCTTGTGCACAGGCAAAGCGATTACCCCTATTATCTTCATTTCAACTCAGGACATTAAGTGCTGTCAGAGAAGATAAGTGGATGACGTATAACAACTATCAGAAACTGTGGTAGTAAATCTTCTACTTAATGTAATAATGTACTAGTGTGTTTCTTAATGATACATCAAGTAAGCTCTCAGCACTGTGTTACTGAATGCTTTAAATCTTTTAAACATTAAAAAGCAAATCAAAGATACCTCTTCCTTAAGTTGTTCTGACGCTGAATAACTACATTGTAATGTTAGATTTACAGTTATAGCACAGCCAAAGATATCATGATTTGCCAAGTGAACCAAGAGGAATTTTCCATGTCTGTTTAGTCTGCAGTCCTCTTCACGATGTTCACAGAAATGCTGCAAAGACTCTAGAATTCTGCCCAAACCACAGGATGCAGAAAAAGAATATCATTTTCAATCTATGTTGTCATTTCAATTGATTCTTTGTCCATTGTGCACTTACATAGCAATTAACATCAAATACAAGACCAGCAAATTCTGCAGAAATGATATTTATATGTGATAAAAGTAATAAGCGCCATCACAAGACATTTTTTATCTGGAGGGACCTCAAGAACCAGACCCAGATAAATGAGTTGCCATGGCCTGAGCTTGGAAAGATATATGACAACTGACATTGCCTCACAGCCAACAGACACACCCACTCTGGGATCATGTGGGCAAGTGTGTGAGGTGTACGCTGAATATGAAATGCAGCAATTAGGAAGATCTATTGAGGCTCTTTCCAACACCTATTCCCAGCATTGTTTCCTTCCCTCATTTGCAGAAAATTGTGGATTTCTAAAGGAGTGATGAACTATGTTCCAGATCACTAGCAGTGCTTAAGAATAGGTACCAAAGAAAAGGAGGAAAGACTTTAAAACATCTACTATTATTAAGAATGAAAAATCATTTTTTATGGAAGGAAAAACCATTAGAGACTACCTTTACTTAAGATAAAAGATAATTCCATATCCTCCCATCCATGAAATATATATCATTACATTATACAAAAGAGCCTAACTATACATTGAAAATGCAGAAAAAGAGAGGTCCTCCCTGGAGTTTTTTTGGCCCCAGGAAAACGAAACGAGAAGGTGTATTCTACTTAGATGTCAAGAAACAGTCTTGACAGGGTTTCATATTACGATGTTACCTCCAGGGATGTGTGCCATAGGGGGATGGGCCAAACTTGGTAGAAAATTCCACAATCACAATGGAAGACATATTCATGTAGGTGACAAAAATGACCCAATCCTTTTGTGTTGGTGACCATCCACAGATGGATGTCAAATGAAAATAATTGGCTCCCATTGAAAATCTGCTCAGCCTTCTGCTACGCTGTAGTCTGATCCTTGAGAAAGGTTCACAATAACAGGGTCCTCCTATCAACTGGTGGCATTTCCTAATGGTGATGCTCTTATCGATCCAGTTAAGCTATGGTTATCGGGCTTCAAAGGTTTTGGAAACAGAATAAGAATACTCCTGTCGTTACCTCCATGACAAGTGGAGGTACTGTTTTTGTTGTAGGTACTGTTTGTGGGTGTTCCTAGATATATGTTAGTACAAGCTTGAAAATGATTGTCATTTAAATAGCAGTACAGGACTGTAACTGAACCTAAGCCTATCATGGTTGGATTTGCCTTGTGATTTTAAAACCTACTAGGTTTTAAGTCAAAACAATCAATATGTTTTATTTACATTTATGTGCATGTTTGTTTCTTATATATGAAAGGATGGCTGAATGAATGCATGAATGAATGGATGGACAGATACAAGAACAATGTGCTAATCTCCCCTGTGTCAATATTTGAATAAAGGACAATGGCCTATAGAAGTGAACATAATACAGCATACCTTTCCAATAAAACCTATACACCATCTTATAAGACCGATGATCTTTCAACAGCCATTGATGGTAGCTCAGTGGACGGATTCCTTGCATACCAATATCTGCAGCTGAGGTTCAAGCCAAGCTGCCACCATCTCTATACATCAGGAGAGATAGCTTATTTGATGGTGTGATGGATTATTCCTACAGCCCACACCCAGCGGTCAAAGGCCATTCCTTTTGAGACCTAAGTGCAAGATAATGAAGACAGAACTTTCTGTCTGCCCATTAGTTTCACCAGCGGCTCTGTGATGAGAATATTGTGAGCAGACAAATTAGGTGTCTGCCAGGATAATGACTGGCAAACTTGCTCTTGATTCAGCCTCTTAAGGGTGGAGCAGTAAATTTTATTGTCTGCTTGGTAAACTATGAGGGGAATTATTGTGGCCAGGACCCAAGGAATCAAGAACACACTGGAAACAGGACCAGATCAAGGAGCTGTGGTAACAATGGATGCTATGATTGCGCATATAAAAAAATAGTTGCATCCATGTTCCATCCATGAGTAGGAGGAATATTTATCATCCCCTGATGCGCAGAGATGCTAACCTGCAGGAGAGAGGTGTTCTCCTGGACCGTTCCAAAGAAATGGGGGTGAGCAAGCAAAGTAAAGAGAGCAGGGTTTCTGTTTTTTCATCAAGTATTATGTTGAACTTGTGTAACATTACTAGTTTTGCAGTCTTCTCTTTATGATTATAACAAGCCATCTCATTGATGAACAGAAGTTTTTCATTGCCATGTCAACATGACAAAACACCTTGAGATACCAAAGAAAGATACCAATGACAAGCCTTTAGTTCCTGATGATTTCAGTATGCAGATCTTGAACAAATACCTTACTGTGTACCTCCAAATCCAGTCTGCTTGTCCCAGTGGACAACACAACAAAATGCAATGGTGTGCATGGCTTGAATTCCACAGCCACAAAGGTACCAAGTGAGCTATTTGAAATTGAGGCCTCGTTCATCTGATGCCCTGATTCAGGTTACAAAAAGCAAACTCATCCTCCTGAATTCCAACTATTCCCAAGAGCCTCGGTGAAGGCACAGAAAAAGGTGTTTGCTTGTTAGCAATTTTCTATCAAAAAAACTCATGTCCGGATATAAGTGATTTTCTTAATGGTTTATGCAGCTATTCTAAATGGATATCAACATACTTCATGTGTATATGCGAAAGAACATGCAAATACAACGATTTACAAATGTTAAATGCTCTCTACCAGAAAACGGTGGAATGCCTGATCATAACACAAATAGCATCTCACAAAATGTCCCCCGAAAGTACATAATGAGACTGCTATAACAAAGAAAAAGATCACATCCAGCCACTTTTTGGCATATCGTATGACCTGAGTGTCTAACCTTCATTGATGAAAAAAACATAATGTTAGAGTGGATTGACGAACACTAAGGATTCTTGGTAAAACAGAGCCTTTAGGCTCCAGACCTTAAGAGAGGAAAACAACACAGGGCTCATGGGACCAAGTCACTCAAGGTGGTGCAAGGTGCCAGAGCAAAAGAATTGTAATTGCTTCTGGGAGGCACCAGTCACCGGCAATAAGCTATCAATTCACCTGGAAGTCTTCACCTCGGACCAAAGCTTCCAAAACAACTCATTTTTCAGCACCATGGCCAACAAGCATGGATTAATCTATCAATAGAGCTAATGTTTTCCACCTATCATACAATTCAATCTCTACTACTGGATAAAAAAATGGTGATCTACTTCTGGACTTTTCAAGTGACATCTATCACCCTTGTTTAGCATTCTTCTAAGTTTGCATGAAGTTCATCACATACATGTCTTTTTTTCTAAAATTTGCAACAACATGGAAAAATTAGCCTTTTTTAAGCTCACCCAACCTTTACCCCTGTAAATAACAACTACCTCCCAGGTCTAATGTTTATGATTTACATTCAGCCCACTAATGCACTATGTTCAAACAAAACATAAACTGACCAATTACACTACTGCTCCAAAACTACAAAGCACCCAAACTAGTATTTCGCACGATAATGAGGTAGTAGGTTGTATCAAACATTATCTGATAGCACAAGGAAGAGATAAACTGTGTAACTGGCCCATAAGTACATGTGCTGGAAGCAATTCCTTATGAAATAATGTTCCAGTTTATTACAGTGATTTTTCATTCATAATTGCTCAACATAAAACACACACAAAGCATAAGATACCCTTTTAAAGAAACAGCAGATAAAGCTTTTTGTGACTGAAAATGTAGTATACAAACTAAGATGACTAATTTGTTCACCAACATTACTAAAATGTAGAAAATAAAAATTATTTTACATTTTTACTATGCAGTAAAAATGTAAAATAAAAACTATGTTGACTAATTTGTTCACTAACATTACTTGAATATAGAAACTACAGTCAATAAGCAGTATACTAAACTGCAGCCCCAAAGTCTATAGGTAGCTACTCAGAAATGTTTTATCCTGCAGAGAAAACACAGCTGTAGTAAATCTGATAACTAGTTTTGATCTCCAGCCACAGGAGTGCGTGTCTGGTGGCTCCCGTGGCTGGCCGCTGCCCTGCAGAATCAATGTGAGTGTGTACTGGAACCTTTGGAGGCTCCATCATAAATGCTCTGTGTGCACAGTCAGGTCTCAGGCCACTAAATCACTGCCGTGTCCCCGCCTGGTTTCATCCCTCATCAGCGCAAACGATAACCATCGCATGCACAGCAACGGACCTTTTAGTTGGGGTTGCCAGTTGCCACTTTTGGAGTCTGAACCTGTTCCGCCCATAACTCATCATGTGTCCACGGCGCTTGCTGTGCCCGTGGTAACCGATGCATCACGTCCGCAGATGATCGCACACCTGTCGCCGCATACATCTCCCCCCTTATCTTCCCCATCTCAAAATTTATGGAAGGCCTTTTCAGGTGGAAGAACAGCATTGTGGGATTGTGATGCAGATCTTCAATTATAGCCCGTTTCACAGGCCTGCCAAAATTTCCTTGATTCCTGAAATTATCAGATGAGAGGGAAATGCAAAGTCATTTGTTATAGGCTCTCCCTGTCAAAGTTTGCTCAGGCATACAGCCGAGCTGAAGTCGTGCCTTGATACCACCTTCTCAACCAGAGTAATATCATAAAGTAAAAAATGACTATGAAAGTTTGTGCACCAGTAATTCGTTGATATTTGTACCATCCGTGACATTCCTTTGGATTTGATAGAAGTTGACAATATCTCTAGATAACAAAAGATAACTTACAGATTGAGCGACAGGAGCATGTTGAGTTCCGTGAATGGTATGTAAAAAAACAGAGAAGGAAGAAAACAAACATCCTGATATTTAATGAATTATCATTTTTTTTCAGTTTCAAAAGCTGGCTTTTGCTCTAGTGATCTGCTATCACATCAACCAGCAAAAGTAACCATATTGTCAAATATTACATGATGAACCCATGACTCAGAAGAATGAAACAACGTTAACAAATAGCAGATTCTCTTCCCTTTTTCTTGGCTATAGGAACTTTCCAAAAGCGATATAACTGTAGCTACATAAACTACACAACTTCGTTAAGGTATATATGCTATTCTAAACACCTGTTACATAGAATGACTCTAAAGAATGTACCATTTGTACAGAGTGCCAAACCAAAACATTTGCACCCTTCTGTTCTCCTTCATCAGAAGTAACATGCATGGTCCAGACCTTGCAAATGCTTCAAAAACATTTTCTTGCCAAGATATTTTTAAAAAAATTTCATTTGGGGTAATAATTCAGCTTGTCAACAGGAAGGGATGGGTACCGGTACAAAAAAATTAGGTCCAGGTCTGGTCCAGGTCCAGAGGATCAGGTACAGGTCCGGAACTGAACCTTGTATCTTTAAAAACTTGTGTATGGGTGATTCTTAAAACAATAGTCCATTTCGTTACAAAGGAATCTGTTTGATGGAGTATTCGACGTCCATTGGCATTTTAAGACTTCATGTAAACAACACTAACTGCTTCTGTTTTAAACCAAGTTTGACTCGGTAAAATGAGTATCAACTCTCCCCTACTTCACTCTTGTTGTTTTCTTTGACCTGTAAGCCCCAAAACACACAACAACTTGCCAGTATAATCTACATGTTTGTTTGTATTTATTTTCGAATCGGTCCAACATTCCGTCTACTGATTTTTTTCAGGTCCTTTTTTTCTGGATCGGTCCAATAAGAAATAAGAATTTTGTACGTACCAAACCCTATCAAGAGCTGCCAACAGCACGTATCTAGATGAGTCACACATATTGCCTTCATAGAAAGATGGCAAACACTCATCAATTCCATGTCACAATGGTGATAAGTCATGGTTGATCCATAAATTATTGAACACAGCCACAGCCATTGCTATGCAAGCCAGAGGCATATTCAATGGCAGTGTGTCTTGGTCAAACAATGTGGCTCAACAAGGTCAAAGAGAGCACACACACCAACAAAAAAAAATTAGAGGCAATGATCATGCCAATTTGGACAAGAATGATTTAGGTTCAGACTCTACCTATGGAGTCTTCTGGGCCAACTTGACTGCCTCATGTGTTGTCACGCAAGCCCCAAAGTCTAAGTCTACAATACATGAAATAACAAAGTTAACTTAAATCAACGGTACTTAACTAACAACAAGGCAGCAAATTCAAAACAATACTTTTTGATTGATTATCTACATGTTTCGTTGAATGTGCTCAAATCTTTTCAAGGTTAACTGATGGATTGTTTGAAATCATACAGGGAGAGCTCAAAAAGTAGATACAATGGTTTGTCAAATCCTATTCAAGACCTCCCTGTACAGGCAGTTGACACACTTGGTGTGAATAGCAGAGAAAACTGCGGCTGCTTAGATGTATGCAGTGCCAAATACACAAACCAAAGTGAACTTTTGCTCCCTGTTTTCTTTCTCTGGAATGGCTCGGGCCAGTTTGTTTTGCTTCATGTGTCAAACATGGGGTTGATGTCCTGGAGTTTAATTTACGGCATTGTTGGTCGTCTGTATCCAAGTGAAACCTCTCTGTCCTTCATGTCAGACATTTCCTTGGAATAATCAGCCTGCAATGCTATGATGGATTTATCGATGTATCACCAATGATCCAAAGTCACAAGAGTTCAACCTGCTTCCAAATGCAGAGATTTAGGTGGCTAGCAACAGCACGTAATGGGCCGTGTAGGACATTCTTCTTACTTTGCACCTCTAACGAATGGAGCTCTCCAGGTCTAGCAAAAGATTTCTTCATGCTGCGAATGCCTACATGCAAAAAGGGCACGACAGGTATCAGCCAGGGAGGTGTGCCCAAAGTTAGATATACATTGAATAAAACATGGTGTATTATATAAGGTACCAGTCTGACCTGCGGGAGGGCTGGGACAGAGGGCGATGAGAAATACCCACCAGAAAAACAATGCAAAATGCACCAGAAATTGAGGAAATGTCCTCAAACAAGTCTGGTATTCCAATTTTTGACAGCGGTGTATGCCAAGCGAGTTCAAATCATTTGATAGAAACCTGTACAACTTTGAATCTCAGGTCTCACTGTAAAATATGGGTCTAGAACACCCAGATGGACAGGTTTTTTGCCAAGGTATGGCATGACATCAGGTACAGGCACAGGTGCTAAATAACTTTGACAAAGGAAGATGTGCTCTAACATAACGACACAACGAACTGTTGACTACTTGACAGAATGTATATTGAAACAGAAAAAAACTAGCTGGTAGCGCCACATTATTTTTGTCTTTTCCATTGCTAAATTTTTGTCTTCATGTATGTGTCTTTAGTTGCACATAAGTATATCTAATTAGTCCACTGTTGATCTGGTCTTTTGGGCCTGTACCAAAATATTATTATGGTATGTTCGTGGTACTGGCTCCACCATCTTTTGTTGTTGAGGTTAGTTTTGAGCTGATCACTATTAAATGTTGCATAGTTTAAGATTAGAATAACAGCACAGAACATTTGAAGCAAGGCAGGGTCAGAAAGTTGACACACAATTTAAATAATTGATCAATGATAAGTGAATTTTGATAATTTCTGTTCCTTTGGCCATGAGCACATTATCAGGAAACACTAACTACTAAGGATGTACACCAGCAAGCTGAAGTGTTAGACAGGGTCTAGTTCACCCAGCCAGGACAATCTGTTTCATGTAACATGGGTCGGAGGCCAGGGCTCCATAATCCCTCAAGTAATCAAGCCTGCTGGAAACGAATCTGTTCCATGTACATGAGGATGTTGCGCAAGCACAGCTCTGATATTAGCATTGTGCAGGGATTACATGAAGGGTAACTGTAAGATAACATTTATCTGGAACGGCTTATCCAACTGACTTTTTTGTAATATGCTTTGTATATCACAACTTGTTTTCTGGTATAAATTGTACAACTGATGTCTGAGTTACATGATTGTTTTCATATGCAGTAACGGATGAAAATATACTACATATCAAAATAATGACTTATAAAATTCCGGATATGATTTTATCAGTTGACAGGATACAATTTGATAACAGAACTCTACATGAGGTCACGATACTCAGTTGTCAATGAAAAACATCAAAGCATACTCTAAATGTTGTCAAAGAAATGTAAAACATGGTAGGCAAAGCTTATTACTTTAATCTATATATGTCAAAAGTATGTTATATGACACATAGATATTAGCTGGTGGGTGGTATTTCAAAGCTGGTGCCCAATTTCCTGCCATTTTGGCTACAGCCTTTGGATGTGTAAAGCAATTTTGCCTTTCCACCCACTTTCAATTTCCGTAATAACATTTTGTACACTGTAACATTATCTGTTACACACATGACTGCAATTTCCGGCTCAACTTTGCAGGAAAGTGATGCTGTTTAAAAAGCTAATTTTCCATCCTCTTTCATCAATACTTTTAGGTATGACATGCCAGGACTTGGACAAAACCACTCCCAGAAAATGAAAATTTCTTTACTGAGGCTCACAAAAAAGATTTTGTACAATTGTTGCATTTTAAGGATAACTTTTTTTCCAGTTATGTGTGCCAAATGTAAAATCTGCAACAAGTGTCTTTATGTGAAATGTGGCATTTCACAGCTGGTCATAGCCATGAAATGTCTGCTCCCCTGTGTCGCTTAACACATTCACTTCATATGCAGCTTATAATACTTAAAGAGAGGGCACATTGAGGAATTCAAATAAGGCAGAGGGAAAAATACACTGTGGTTCTTGTTACCCAATCAAAAACTGCCGACTCTAGTCTTTTTTGTTTGGACCGCTGGTAAGACATAACATTTTTCATCTGAGTGATGAAATTCAATGACTTCCTTTAACATCTATTATCATAATACCGGTACGTTTACGACGATTTCTCTAGCCATACTGAATTGACAAATTGTCAACGCATCATTTTCACCAGTTACATGTTGCTGTTATAGGTTACCCTTGCCACTTCTTCTGTGTAACTTTTCTGCCACTCTTGTCCTGCTAAAAGCGTAATATTGTAATTGTAACACGCCGCGGAATTACACGGCGAACGGGCGCGTGGTTGGGAGGGGGTAAAAAATACCGGTAGGGAGAAACACGGCACAATTAACTGCCGCTATGTACATTTATACATCCTCTGATGTTCCTTCCTTTAGTGTCAGTAAATGCATAAAACATAAACCTGCATGAGCATACAAAATGTCATGAGAAAACGGACGTATACTGTCAAGAATTTTCATTTAACTTCTGTCCGTCACAACCGCTATGACGTAACACTTCACTGCTAGCGTAGATATAAAAATGGCGGGAAAATGGCTGCGTACGTTCAATTTTGCCCATTCAGTCGTAGATCCGGGCTATTATGCAACGGTTCTTCACACTTTTACATGAGTTGTAGGTCACCAACAGAAATTCAAGATTGTTGTTGAATCATGTTCGTCTTGTGCCGTGAGCATGTGTAATTATGATCTATAAATTTGGCAATGAATGTGACAGTGTGTTCGTCCCACGACGAGCTGCCTACCCCGAAAAAGATACTGAAAACTTTTGGCCTTGTTGTCTTCGAATGCATTGTTATCGATGCTTTGTAAATGGTGTATTGGACACCTAGATGTCTGAAGTGTGCACAGCTCAGAAATAACTATTGTTGCATGTGTAGATCTCTTTAAGTTCCAGTATTTTTAATCTACCGGTATAAGTCTTACTACCGGTATTATGCCAATGCATGTTACTTCACTCAGATTAAGGCTTTGACCAGCTGAAGTAAGAATGTGTAGTAAATACATATTGTACATCTTTGTTTGTTCAATGTATATCTGTATGATAATTACAACACAATGTTGAAAATATCAGTGTAATGAATGCATTTCATTTTTATATGTTTTACATGTTTTGATAAAACTTATTTATTGGATCACTTCGGTCAACATCTTTTTTAAAAGGTAAACTTTAAGAAAGAAGATAATACCCTACCAACCAAACCTAAGTTTTTTTCAAGACAGTAACAGGAAACTCAACATTCTTTTTGCTATGCCTAACTAGAATGCTCCTCACTATGTGCAAAATAATCAGAAAAAATTAGTCAAAGATGTTCCTGTTCCCAAGAATCAGCAGGAGATGACAAATGAGCAATTTTGCACATTATTATAATGAAACATAAGTGTACATTCAAGATCAGCCTGTTGGAAAGCAACAAATTAATCCCCAGTGCGCCAGATAAACCGTGTTGATATATAGGGTTGAAGACTTGGGGCACAGCTTGTTCACTGCCTGTGAACTGTAACCCTAACATGGAGAACAACAAAGCTTTATCATCTAATAATCATCAGCACAGATGGCTGCTTCGGCACATCTATCATGAGCTAGACTCACTGTAAATATTCAACACTGTGTTCAGGGGAAAGCAAAGATGGGGGCACTTGTGTGTACATGCACAGCCTAAAAAGCTACTAATTGAATATAAAAGCCTTAGCCATCCTCCGCACAATCAAATCTGCAAATCATTATTCTTGCATGATTTCTCAGTAGGATTCCTTCAGATATACAGCATTACAGATAACAAGTGGATAAAAACAATAAAGACGACGACAATAACATCGATAAAGATTATGCAGTAACAATAAAAAGGGTATATAAGAGGATCATAAAGAAACATTACAGGTTGTTCCTAGGCATTCAAACATTGTACGATGATAGGAGAAAAATGCTGAATAGACATTTGATTCGTGTAGTTGATTTCTTCTTATCAGGATGGGACAGTGAGATTGCATCAGGGACATGGCAGTATAACTGTTTCAGCACCAAGAAGAAGGACTGGAAAGTAAGCAGGCATCAGGGACATAGCAAGAAAGCTGGTCAGCACCAAGGACAAGGACTGGACAGTCAGCAAGCAACAGGGACATGGTGGGAAAACTGTTCAGCACCAAGGACAAGGACTAGAAAGCCAGCAAGCATCAGGGACATGGTGGGAAAGCTGTTCAGCACCAAGGACAAGGACTAGAAAGCCAGCAAGCATCAGGGACATGGTGGGAAAACTGTTCAGCACCAAGGACATGGACTAGAAAGCCATCAAGCATCAGGGACATGGTGGGACAGCTGTTCAGCACCAAGGACATGGACTAGAAAGCCAGCAAGCATCAGGGACATGGTGGGACAGCTATTTCAGTACCAATGACAAGGCCTGGACAGCCAGCAAGCATTGGGGGCATGGTTGGAAAGCTGGTCAGCACCAAGGACATGGACTGGACTGCCAGCAAGCAACAGGGACATAATGGGACAGCTATTTCAGTACCAACGACAAGGCCTGGACAGCCAGCAAGCATTGGGGGCATGGTTGGAAAGCTGGTCAGCACCAAGGACATGGACTGACAGCCAGCAAGCATCAGGTCCTTAGTGGGACAGCTGATCAGCACCAAGGACATAGACTGGACAGCCAGCAAGCAACAAGATCAGAGAAGAAGACAGCTGTTAAGCACAATGGAAATGGACTTACAGCCTGCAAGTATCAGGGCCTTAGTGGGACAGCTGTTTCAGTACCAAGGACAAGTACTTGGCAGCCAGCAGACATCAGAGACATGGTGGGACATCTGTTCAGCACCAGGGAAAGGACTGGACAGCCAGCAAGCATCACGGACAAGGTGGGACAGCTGGTCAGCACCAAGGGCAAGTACTGGACAGCCAGCAAGCAACAAGATCAGAGAGGAAGACGGCTGTTTAGCACTATGGAAATGGACTAAACAAAAAGTAAGCATCAAGGACAGGGTGGGATATCTAGATAGCACCTGAGACATTGTGATCAGCTGTTCATCACTAAGGATAAAGGAACCAAATAGCCCCAAACCATCAAGGACATGGTGAAACAGTCGGACATCACCTAGGACATGGCAGGACAGCTGTTCGGTACCAAGGATAAGGAGTGAACAGCCAAATAGCATCAAGGATAGGGCTCTATAGCTGTTCAGTACCAAAGACAAGGACTCAACAGGCAAAAAGCATCAAGGACAGGGTGGGACTGCTGTTCAGCGCCAAGGCCAAGGACCAGACAGCCACCAAACATTGACAGTGACATTCAGCAGCAGCAGACATGTTCTTCAAATGACAGGGCAGGATAGCTGTTCAGCACCAAGGACAAGGATTGAACAGATAAAAGTCATCAAGGACAGGGTTTGATAGCTGTTCAGCACCAAGGAAAGGACCTAACAGCCAACAAGCATTAAAAGATAAGTTGGGACAGCTTTCCAGCATCAAGGACAAGGATTGGTCAGCCAAAAAGCTTCAAGGACAGGGTGGGACAGCTGTGTAGCAAAAACAAGGACAGATCAGCCATTAATTATAAACATATAGAATGCAGTGGGGCATTCCAAAAGCATTTAAGGCCATGGTGGGGCAGTCAGACATCACCAGACATTCAGTAGCAGCAAATATTCAGATAGATTCAGAAAATGACAGGATAAGACAGTCAGCCAATATCAAGTATATACTGAGACAGACAGGTGGCACAATCATATTAGTAACAGGGACAGGACTAAGACTGCTTGCAAGCCCTGAAGGCACTTGAGCGACAAAAAATCTAGCATTTCAGACACCTGGAACCACGAATCAGGCAGCAGATATTACAGGGTCCTGAAACAAACAAATCAAGACTTATCACTAAGTGTAATCAACTTGCCACAAAAGGTGCCATTTTCCATGTTTGTCATGGTATTAGTTGATTCATACAGGACCAATAGATGATGTTTCTGTAGTCAATACTGTTCTACTGTAACCTCCAAAATGCTCTAGTTTGAATCAGCCTGTAGAAACACAGCAATAGGTACAGATTCCAGGGTAAGCCTCACAAATCTGCCCATTCAGGTAGAATGAATAGTATTTCAACACATGTTTTCACAGCTGAATGCATTGTGGGTCACTTAAGTACATGGAAATAAATGGATCTTGTCACTAGTCAGATTTTAACTCATCCACAATGTAACAACAGTAATGGTAGCACAAGAGGCCTTTCAAACAAAAGATTTCACTGTAGGTTATATTTTGAATAAATGCAAAGAATGTCATATACATTGTTCAAATATCATTCTCCTTTTGTTACATAAAAAACTACTATCCCCCCCCCCCCCCAAGGAAGATTTTTTGTGGAAAGCCCTTGCACAAAAAAAGACAATGGTTCACCATACTCAAAGATCAATTGCATACAAGTACATAATCTTAGCATGGTACATTCCACGTATTTACCAATATAGCCCATGAAAATCGTGAGTATAAAACATATATGTGCAGTAAAAGATCTGTCACTTCCCAAAATTACTGGAAGTTTGGCTCCCCCTTATCTAGGAAAGCTTTCATCAGAAGATGCACTCTGGACTTTAATTGGGCACCAAGGAGGAAGTGTTACGGTAACAACTAGACACTGACGTCAAGCAGTAATAGCCCGCATCCATCAACCACACCCTCAGTGGAGAACCCCTCATTATTGAGTCCATCGTGATAAGGAGCAAACTTTCTTACAACTTTACTTTCCTTGTCATCAGCTGGAGAACGGAAAGTAGAGATGTTTCTGGGAAAGGATGTTGTTTCAACACAGTCACCAGGGAGATTTCCTGTGAGTGGGCGAGCTTTCAAAGGCTGTCATCGCTGATTTTCTTGTTGTTCATCTTTGATGTTCTGTCTGACCTTTAAGTGTCATTGACTTGAAAACTCGGTCCCTCATTAGTCTAACAGCAACAGGGGAGTCTTTCTTGTCTGGTCGTGCGGCACTATTGGGAACCAATTAGGAAGGGTGCATGAAGCCTTTATTAAGTCTGCCTTCGCGTCACGACTCCACGTCAAATAACTCCCACCTTCTTGCACAAATGATAGAGATCTAAATGAGACCTACTATCTTCTTGTGAGCTGAACCATGATGCCATATATGAAGCCTGAAGTACATACTCATACTCCTTTTGGGTTTATCTTAAATTGCATCTTTAGACGGTAAAATTGTACTCAAGATTATCCAAAGATTCCTTAAGAATGTGACAGAATGAAAAATTTTGAAGACATTAAAGGTTTTCCCTCCATCTACTCTACCTTCTATTCTGACAATTTTGACATGATAAGGGAGTTGCACACCTGATAAGGGGGGTTATACACCTGTACATGTGATATTTCACAAGCATGCTGATATTTCACCTGTGATTTTTCAAGATTAGTGATGACATAGAGATAAAAAGTATCAGTATTGATCACATGTAGACTGATAACACAACATTTTAACACTTCTTCTGTTGCAGGTTAAAATGAATCTCATCAAATTGAAATGGATTCTGCTGGAAACATCTGAGCTTCTTTTGGAAACACTAAAATCCCTTTGTATAGATTCCTTCTAATAAGATAGGCAGTAATTCAGATTTGACATGGCAACATTTCCTGAGCAACAGGCATCCCTATATGTAGCTTCTTGTGTTTGGTTGATTTTGTATTCATCGTGCCTTGCGCCTCTCCAGGGACTTGTATTTCTCCTGAATGTAACTCATGTACATTTATTAAGAGATTCGTAAGTATCTACAAGGATTTGCATGTTTTCAAAAGGTGTGCTGTGTGTTCTTAGTGGAATCCACAAATGCTACTCAAGATTTGTATAAGGATTTAAGATTGAAATGGGAATTCCTTGCTTGTAATTGCTTCAAACAGGAACACACTAAAGCAATTTTTACTATTAGATGTAATGCATGAGGTCTTTTTCATCACCCACCCCAACACACACACATGTATACTATAATTTAGCATAAAAAAGACAGTTTGCCAAAATGCTTGGTTTACAAATATACAGACATAAGACAGCTTGTTCTTCTATGTTTGAGTACTCTCCCTCCAATAGATAATGTACCGTCCTTTCAGAAGGCACTGCAAATTTGACTCACACATATCAACTCAGAGTACTACCTTCTCATAGACATTTGCATGCAGCGATGCGCGCAACATTGAAGAGAAGGCAGAGAACAATCAATCACTCTACAAAAGTTAGAATTCCCTTCTCAAGTGAGATTTATTCTTCACCATGGCAAATGTCATTTCAAATAGACTCTTCCTTTACTTGCCGAAGTAGTTGGTGAAACTGACATATACGGGTGACTTTGCCCTTTCTTCCAATCAGATCAACAGGCTTTCTCAACCGCAACAGGAGCGGACCTTAATCCGATGCAAAATTGCACCATATATCTCGGCAGTGCATCTTGACAGAGAGGAAATTGGTGGCCCTGCCACCTTCTTGCAACACTTAAGTATGCAGCTGTCGGTGGTGCCGACGTCAAGCTGCACGGCATCGTACCATCAGGGATGACAATCTAAGGCAAATGGTAGATAAAGTACCTGCATGATTCTACTTGGAATCTGGAACATGAAAATGCCACAACATAGGTGTTGATTTCTTTTCCATTGTTTGATATAGTTGATCCTATCATAATACCAAGTTGGACTAAAATGCTTAATTGTGAAAAGATTTTCTTAAAAATTTATTTCAAGTATATCTTGATTCTACCTAATCATGTGTTCGTTCAAGAACTCATGATATATTGTAAGGAAGCAAGTCATATAATACTAATGTCTTACTGATGGCGTAATTCAAGCATTGAAACATATCAAGTGCACTCACTACATTATGGATCTTATGGAGATTTCTGACCTTGGAAATGTTTTGCATTTTTCCTTTATCTTTCATATACAAAATTGTTTTATTACCGTACATGCAAGTCCAGGTTTTCCCTCCCCAAACCTCTTCACTCGCCTTCTAGTCTATACCTTAATGTCAGAAATAATAACAAAATTAGACATTTATATCAACGTCTAGAGTTAATCGTGGTCCGTTAAGTTCAATGCCCTCTTGTTCATGTCTAGAGTATGGAGAATACCCCTCAGACTTCAGACCTTATCCGTCCCACACCCCTTCAAGCCCGGAGAAGTCCCTGCTGTATAGCCTTATCCAGGTGACCTTGCATGATATCTCATACAAATCTTATTCATTGTTTCTTCAAATTTTCGGATTTCTCCTGCACAGATTAGGCGCCCCATGATGTACAGTATACCTCTGGGGTCTAATTATACATCTGCTGTTGAATACCGGTGGGGAGCTGGAAAGGCTGCGTGTCATGCTGGTACTCCTGCACACAGGCGATATGTCAGATGAGAGTCATTAAGTAGGTGTCGGCTCGGTATGGATTCATCGCATGCTGACACCTACAGGGAAACGTGAACTCGGTGCAACAATACTCTCTCCTCACTGTGCCAGAACCGGTTTGGAACTCTGTTTATCAAAACTTCAAGGGCTCAAGCAGTTCTGAGCCATCAATACTAGCTTGAGAGCCTATGGTTGGCCAAACTGTGGCATCGTGTAGCGTAACGTGAGAGTGTTAGGCTCAAAGCCCAGACATCCTCAGTTAGAGTCACCTGATATACTTTTACGCTATGCCCTTGGCACTATACAGAAATTGCCTCACTTCACTCAGGTGTAGATGAGTACCTAGCTTTGGTTTGAGGAGGACCACACCTGGACCACGTAGCAGAACTTGCGATACCGGTACTACTCGAAAAGAGTAGGGGTCTTTCCCAGAGTGAGTGCATCAATTAAATCTGTCCAAATCTACAGCCAGTACTTAGGTGTTGAGTTGTTCAACTTTAAGCTTAACTTAACTTAAAGTTTGATCTGCACCATGTGCAATTGTGATGTTTTACAGTGGAGTAAAATTAATGGCTTCCAAAGACCCAAGAACTGTAAGCTTAGCCTATTATTATGAATTAGAAGTTTGATCCATCTGGGTCATGATTATTTGTCAGCATCCAAACCTCACTGATGGGACCTTGACTCAAACATGATAAAACTGTAACTTGGTATCATCAATAGCTATTCCATCACATGGCTTTTGTATGACCCGGCCACACACTATCTGACGTGTCCGTACCATTAGCACGAGGCCATGATACACCCTTAATCGGGAGGAAATTGGCACATTTTCCGACGCGTCAGCTTGAGATGAGCTCCCCTCCCAAGTGGGAAATGAAGAGGTGGTGGGAGTGGCTGTCCCGGTCGGAATCACTGAGTCACAATCATACGTGGAATCTCACGCTTTCTCAGAACGCATCATGGGGTGGATTTTCTCAGGATTACACGGGTCCTATATATCACAACGTGATCCTTACTGGTACCATTGATCTGTATCCCCCAAACAGTTAAAAATATTAGTCCCACATCTGCACATCCCAGGGTTTGTAGGTACTAGAACCTAATTGATCATTTACGTGAAGATTTGCCAGAGTGTAAGTGTCATGTAACTGTAAATGTGGCCATTATGAAAAACATGCTACTGGTTTAATATCATTCCTAAAATATGGAGTATTTTTTGTCCTTTGTAGCATAGATAAACATGACCTGGTCTAACTTTCCTCATCTTCAAAAGTATGTACTAGTACAGCATTTTTTGTGCACACATGCGATGCCCATATTGGCCAACAAAGCCACAGTAGGCACTGCCAACCACCGTGACTTCATACAGAGTGCTACCATCCTCTGTAAAGATGGAAGGATACCTACATCCCTTTTCAAACACGTCAAAGTATCATAATGGCTGCATGTATATGTAATAAAAACATGAAACTTCTGACACTAACTGAACACGTTTTCACCCATCTTCACCATAAATGTTCAGGAAGGGAAAATCAATAATGCTTCCACTGTTGTACATGAATGGTTGAGTAATGGCAACATCAAACTTTAACTTTGTTGCAACTTCTAGAGTAAGATTCATGACAACTCAACCTCCGACATTTCATCCCACACAAAAAAAGTCAAACAACCCACGTTTCCTGTTTAAAGTTAATCTTCTTCGAGTTCACAGAACACTACATGTGAGAGTATATGAGAGCTGTCTATGGGCATAGTTAAGAAGTCATTTGTACAAGCATGAGTCACCATATTAGCTTTGTTTCTCCCATAGCTATATAACCTATTACTATATTAGTCAGTTGCAGCATATGTTCAGGTAGTGGGTGTTTAAAGCTACAGTTCTTGGAAATCAACAAGAGCTACAGAATCATTTTGGGCAGTCCTAATGCTAATGTATGGTTGTGATGTATACAAAGACATTTGCAAGTTGCAGCATTCAAAAAGGGGCATTATTTCTCAGTCAGAAAAATAAATAAGCCGATGAGTCTACGAGTTTTTGGCAGTAGTACCCCTGGTGTTCTTTCGATCATCACACAATTGGAAGCATTTCAGCGCAGATCAAATTTTTATTTAGTAAATTAGCAGCCTCGAACTCTGACCTCACGTGACCCAAATCAGAAGCCCTCACTTGGGAGGTCAGCCACGCACAGTACAGGCTGTGTTCGTCAGGTCATGCTATTCGATCAACTCTTACTATAGCTTCAATGTTTCACCCACGCACCCACCACGCGGTTTTTAATGTTTTTTGAGAACACCATTAAAACTTCTACCAAGCCCACTCCTTCTTTGCCTGTCATTCTATTCGGCATGCAGTGTGAGAAAGCAGATAATTTTCAGAGATTGGCTCATCGGATGTTTGCAGGTCCAGGAGCCCCACCCAAATGTGATGGGTTTGATTTTCTCAGGTGAAAAATATGCTTGACTCTCTTATAACTTTTTGCAATCAACAAGTACAGCCTAAGCTTGTTGACTGTGGGACATAGTGGAGCAAAATTCTTCAGAGGCAACAGGCTGTGAAATCTTACTTTTTTCCAATTACATGTATCTTAATGTGCAAATCTTCCCTATTCTCCAACCTTACTGGCTTCTTTCTTTATTCATCAATGCCCACCTCTGTTCAGACAAACCAACTCTTGTTTCATCCCGCAGAATGTATAAGCAATCTGGAGGTGGGTGGGTTAGTGACGTTTGTTCACTCATCAACCAGAGCGATTCTCAACTGGCAACCTTTCAGTCCAACTCAAAGGTGTGGCTGTGATTTACGCCCACTCCTGACAAAGGCTGTGATTGACTCATAACGTACACCAGAGACGAGCAGCGTGACAGCTGCGGGACTATTGGTGCCGCTCCGTCATATTTTGTGGGCAGGTTAATGAAGAATCGCCCGCCCCTACTCTTAGCAGGCAGCCTCTGTTCCCACGCAGCTACTGTCATAAGGCAGGTCACCGCTCCATCCCAGAGGGTAATGACTCACATCCGGGGGATAATGTGCAACACTAGCACATTAGGTGGACATTACCACCAAATTGTCTTTGAGCCATGTGTATCAGCGGGGAAATGTGTCGAGCTACCTGTGGATTCTCAATCTCCGCTCGCGGCAGATTTAGCCACAGATGTGGTTTCAAGGCCAAACAGTCCCAGTTAGTAATTAAGAAGGCCCTCGGATATTGCAACAGGTAGTGGGTGTTTAATGAGGAGGATGTTTGCATAATGGAAAGAAAGAAATTAGTGACTATCAGATCTGACATGCTGTCATATTGTCAAAATGAGTACAAAGGGAAGAGGTGACATGGATATTCTTTAAATGCACACAGAAACAACAAATAATTATTAAGGGTGCACAGTATACTGATCATCATCGTATATTAGATCAATCATTGATTAACAGTTGAAGTCTATGGGATAGATTTCTGATATCTAACAATAATACATGCCCTCGTTACAGCGTTTTCAAATTCACATGGGATTATGTCAAATGGCAGGAACAGCCTGATGTAATTAGCCGTATCTACATCTATTTGAGAAATGAGCCTCTAATTTAAAACATTGCAGAGTTCACTTATAGAGGTGAAGGCTCCCTGTGGCAAAGTTGGAAAAGTTTCCTCATATTTAATAATGAACCAGACGTGATGCAGACTAGATCTGTCTAATTAACCAATACAATCATGCAAGTATCTCACAGACAGGTGAATGCTCCTTGTGGCAAAGTTGGAAAAGTTTCTTCACATTAAATAATGAATCAATGTAGTCTAGATATGTCTAATAAACCAATACAACCATGCAAGTATCTCACAGACTCAGGTGAATGCTCCCTGTGGAAAAGTTGGAAAAGTTTCCTCATATTTAATAATGAATCAATAAAGTCTAGATCTGTCTAATCAACCAGTACAACCATGCAAGTATCTCATAGACTCAAGTGAATGCTCCTTGTGACAAAGTTGGAAAAGTTTCCTCATATTTAGTAATGAATCAATGTAGTCTAGATCTGTCTAATCAACCAATACAATCATGCAAGTATCTCACAGACTCAGGTGAATGCTCCTTGTGGCAAACTTGGCAAAGTTTCTTCATATTCAATAACGAATCTATGCAGACTAGATCTGTCTAATCAACCAATACAATCATGCCAGTACTGTATCTCCCAGACCCACAGATGGTCACAGAGTGTTGCGTACCCCGCCCTCTTGTGTCCCGGCAACTCAGCCGTCACCCACTGATGGATTTCTCCCTGAACAAATGTGGCTACCAAGGAGATAACCACGTCCCCATGATTAGCGTATATATTGGGCCCAGGCTGCCTGTAAGGGTCCATCACTGCGGCAGAGATTCGGGCCACCTTTATCTGAAACTCTCTCCCTCAATGTCTCCCCTTTCTGATGGTGGTAAATGGAGAGGATTTACCCCAGGAGTACATCCAATAAGGGAGACCATCAAGTCCGATTACAGTGCGGCAAGAAGAGAGATTAATCTTCGCGGCGAGAATTAGCAGATACTCGAGGAGGGTTTACCCAGGTGACATATTCTCTTTCAGGCAAGGCCATTCGAGTACAGCTGAGTTGCGACCAAGTGGTCGGCGATCAGTCAAACACTTTGGCTGATTGCCACTAAACCCACCATCATTAATTGCAGATAGCCTCAGAGAGATAAGAAAAGTATTGACTCCATGGCAAAACTTTTCCGAAGACGAATGGCTTAGAATGTCGACGAATCACCCGAAGCCACAAGAAGTTGGTCGCAAGTCTGGAAAGTGAAGTTTGAATGCAGTGAGAGCGGCATCACGGGGTGTTATTAGGATGCTCAAGTAAACGGTTCTGAGTAGATGGAAAACAGGCTCTGCGATTTATGCTTTATTGCTGTGTGAGATACATAGTAGATAAACAGGAAGGACGGGCTCAATAATAAAGAACCCCCCACAGGAAGCTGTATCTAACAATTGATGTTGGTGACGTCAATAGCAGCTCCAACTGATATGCCTCCAACCTCAGGCCATACTGGGCCATACCAATTTAAATTCTTGGTTACTGGATTTATAATCAGGGGCGGATCCAGGATTTTGCAAAGGGGGGGCGCATATGCTGTTGCACCTCAAGTCGTGGCCGAAGGCCACGAATGCGCAGCGTAGCTGCGCGGGGGGAGAGCACGAGAGGGGGGTTCCCCCCTCTCGTTGGGGGGGTTTGGGGGGCCTCCCCCGAGAACTTTTTAAAATAAAGAGGCTCTCTGGTGCATTTTAGAGCTATTTTTGTGCAAAAATAACCAACGAATCAACACTGACTTTTAGGGCTGAACAAATGTAATAAACGAACGAACACTGTTTTTTATAGTTAGCAATCTCACATTCAACAATCATATTTTTGGCCTGGGAAAACGGCCATCGAAACATGTCTTGAGCCGGGGGGAGGGCCATCGAAAAAGGGGCCTTAAAAATACAAGCAAAATGTGCCCCTGAAATGCAGGAAATGAAGTTTCAGGTGGTCAAGATTTCAATTTTTCTCTGGACGTCCTGACGACGGCTTGCACCTCCGGCGCCCACGACGCTCCGGTGCTCGTCGCCATCAAAAATCTTTTCCCCTGACAGAAATGTCATTACATTTAGCATTGTCTACCAGCAAAGTTTATCCCTCAAAGTGCAGAAAATCCTGTTTCAGAGGGTTCAAATTTCAACATTTTTCTCCAGACCTACCTTGCGACGACTCGTGCGCTCGAAGTTGTGAAAATACGTTGGGGGGTCGTCGCCCTCAATAATATAAGCTAAAAACCCTATAGCTACCAGAAAGGCTATTAAACTTAGCTTAGTCTGCCAGCAAATCTGTCCATCAAAAGTTAGGAAAGATCGTTTCAGAAAGTCAAGATTTCAAAATTTTCCCGGGAGAGCATGCCCCGAACCGCCTAGGATTACGTCAATATTGTTCGCCTTCCCCATAAGAAATTTGCTGCAGCCGCCTCTGTCGTGTAATTCCATGTTCGCACGAAGTTTACGAAGACTATAGAAACTAAAATTGGTATCAATATCAATCATGTGTGCACCGGTTCTTTGGAAACGGAATGGTTCACGGACGGCAACGGGATAAAACATTACGATGTTTACTTTCGTGACAGCGGGCTCTCTGCTGCGTGCATATGACATAATCATGCATATGATGGCGCGAAAATTTTTCGGCAAGTTTGTTGGTTGGCCGAAATAACTCCCGTTTTGGAATGATTACAGCAGTATTGAAGCGGTTTTCGTCACGATATCACTAAAATGTACCCCCAAGTCTCTTCCAAGTAGAACATTAATTTAGTTTCTTTTGTGTAAATATCGTACATGTGTAGTGGAAAAGATCGCCGTTTTTTATTTACCTGACCCATTTTGCATCAGCCCTCCCCCCGGTAAATATCGTCAAGTCCCCTAGCGGAGACATATCGTAAGTTTGACACATTTTTACTCCTGCCATTTACCGTCACAGTATGAACGGAATGAATGTTTAATATTGTATCTTGCGTCGCTCAGTCCACATGGGCTAACAGGGCACCATAATAACAGATATAGTAACAATATTAGAGTCAGATGGAACATAAGCGAGTTCCAAAAGAGGGCGGGAGTATTGCCAACTTCCTGGTTACAGAACATTCTGGCAATGCCTGCAAAGACCGACGCAATGAGGAAGCAAAAGCGGGAGGAGTGCGCCTTGGCATTGTTGGTTAGCGGCTTTGTATTGTCGCCGCTTCGCTGAAACTTTCGCTGATTTTCTGTATTTCTTTGTGGAATTCCTTTTTTTTTTTTTTGGTGGTCCAGCCGATTTTTTTTTTGGGTCCAGCCAAAGGGGGGGCGCGCGCCGGGTGCGCCCCCCCCTAAATCCGCGCCTGATAATAGTGAAAATATAGCAATAGGACATCATAAAGCTAGAGGGTAGGGAGGAAAACTTGAGTATGACTATATTCATTCCATGAAACTGACAGCACCAAGGCAAAAACCTGGTCCTCAGGCTTCAGTATCATTATTTTTTTCAGTTAAGGGTGTTTGAAAATTTTCTTTAAAATCCGAGAACCAACAAATCAAATTGGTGTGGCCTTGAAAAAATTCACCATACCTCCCATGCAGGAAATTTTTACAAACTCAGTTACTATAAGGCCATTCAATGATTATTCTGGATAACAAATGGGCCTAAGTACCTTTAAAAGATTTTTCAGTTACAGTATGGGTATGTTTATCATTTACTAAAATTTGTTAAAATATGAACTAAAATTAATATGGCCAACTTCTTTATTTAAAGTAACAATTCTTGCTTCTGTAAAAAAATTAAACCTGACCTTTATATGCACTGCTCAGCAGAATGTTCTTTATTTCTGAGGTGCCTATTGAAACTACATGTAGCTCTGTAAGCTTGCTTACGCTTGCAAAATGCTGCATGCATTAATCTGTAGTTTCCAAGTTTCTACATATCATTTAGGAAGACGAACTGATCAATTTGTGAATATGTATATCATTTGTCTGATATACAGACATAAATTAATGCATTAATTCATCCAAGGGCAGAAGTAGAGAATTCCATCTGAATATTCCCTGTCTATCCGATCTAACACAAGAGAGGGTGACCAAGCAGACAAAAACAGCTAAATCCAGACAAAGAGGTCAGGATTCCATGGCTGGTAGGCATGGTTATTGTGGTCAGATGCTTTGCTCCAGTTCACCTGCTCCAAATGGATAAGACATGGCTAGTTAACCTGAGGTGGACTAACACACCGCCTTGTGATAGCTGCTTCATGCTACAGCAACCAGAATAAGCCCTGTCCCAATAAATAAATGGGCTGAAAAAAGCCTTAAGCCTGGCAATAGCCTTCTGCTGACTGAGTATCGCATTTCTCTGATGTGTTGATTTTGATATCAATTTCCACCAGTGATGGCTGCTAAATTGCTAGTATGAGGTAGGAGTTTAAATTGCACCTTTTTTAGGCAAGAGGTTGAGGCCATACAAACAGTCAACTTTTGACGGTTTAGGAGAAAAAGTGTCTAACAAGAGCTTGGCAGAAGTCCGTTATAAACCATTCAGGTGTGTAATTATCAACGATTTTCGATGCCACGATTAGATATTTATCATGGAATATTGCAGTCGATGGGTGCAATGCCGTGTATAGACCAGCTATGACGGTGTGACATTTTGTGACCTCACTACGCTTCCAGCCAAGGCCAGCCTGGATAAATGTATGGCGGAGGCTTCAGTACCTGCCACATTCAGCTGTGATTGGATTATCTGTTAACTGCACAGTTTCAGTGCGGGCCAGCGATACTTCCAGCGCCGAAATTGAACGTTTGGCAAGATATATGATAAATCAATAGCACAGGCAGCACGCCTCGCACGCTGGAACTGATACTATTACCGTGTGTCGCACTTGATTAGTCTGAGGTGGTGGCCCCCACTTCACCCCATGCACCTGTCGAAGGTAGCGACCAACAGATGGCAATCCCAAACTAAGACGGCCCTTCCATCCACTCAGTCACCATGCCAAAAAGTTGCCAGCGTTATGTAACTCAAGTTTGTCTTCATGAATCAAGCACCCTTGGTATTGACCTCTCCGGCGCATGGCACCCCAACAGCTGCCATGGGGCAGGACAGTTTAAAATCGATAAGGTGGAAATGGGGATGATGATAAAATATGCTGTTGTGGCGACTCAGAGCAACTGGCGGGGAATAAGTTATACGTTATGGCCAAACTTTGCGATGTAACATTTTTCAAGATGGTCACTCCTGAGAGGGCTGGAAATTGGACAGCTAAGCATAAAACCCAGCTGAAGGTCAAAGGTCTTTCAAATAAAAATGATGAGGATAAGTCAACGTTCTACCAAACTGGGGTTGGGAGGAGCACACAAATATGGTAATTTAGTGTCAAAATCAGAGCTGAAATAATCACAGTATACTGACCACATTTGTAATAGATCTGGAGGAGAAATGAAGCATGGCAATTAAGCATCAAAATCAAAGCTGAAACCGTTCTACTGGCCACATTTGTAATAGACCTTTGGTAGGATGTGAGCACTCACAGAGTGCCATCAGTCATTGTTCTTTGGCAGCCATTTTGAATTTTTTCCAGCAAGCCTTTATCTTTTGATCAAGTCTTGTGAGTCGTGACCATGGTGATGCCATAATGACTGTCTTGTAAAAGGTACAATGGTACATTTTCTTCTATGATTTGAAATCTGGGAATTTTGTATTATACATAATAGGATTTCCAAATTTCCTAAAAAAATGGCAACTTGCAAAAGATACAACTGAAGAAATCTAACAGGTTGTTGGTCTTTCACATGTAGCTGTAATCATCACATTGGTAGAGCAACATGCAATATACCATTCAAGTTTTTTATAAAAGGAATGGTTGTGGTTCTTGTGTGTCCAAATTTCTTTAAGTTTAACTTATTTCTTTAACCTGAAATACATGTATCTCTTACTTCTTTAGACATGCATAATGTCAAAAGGAACTGCCTTTGCATTATAGCATTCTATCAGTCATGTACTACTTTGCCATTCATGGCTGCTTTGCAAAGTTTGAGCCAATGTTGGTGGTAAGCTAAGTGTGGAACATGAACAAAAAAAACACCTTAAAATTGCAAGAACAACCCATCCCTAATTATGCATGTGGCACCTGCGGCAAGCCTCTTCTCACATTTATAAACTGGCCCTGGTAGACAGTAAGTTCGATTCTAGATGTAGCCCCAAATGACAAATGTAAAATTTAGCACACGAGGTTGGCAAGACTGCCAGAATCTATCAGCAAAACTATCTCATCTCCTTATGTCCTTAATACAACTCTGAGAGGTGAAAATGGAACAGCACATGAAAAATCTCTCATTCCCTGCTGTACAGTCACCGCTCTCTCCGGAGCGATAGGCCACATAGTGATTTGTCTCTGTAAGCTATTTTGCGCATGAATGGGTGATCACTCTTAACCAGCACAAAATATTTCATTACATCTTGCCATTTATTCATCAGCCCTTTTCTTTCCGATCAATTTGCTGTGCAGAGAGCTGGATAGGTATGAATTTAAATCTGGAGCAGGGGCGCGACGGGAGGTAAAATCTACTAATCAATTCTGATGCATTTGCAATAATGGATGACACCAAGCGCTTGCTTACTGTCGTTTTAGAGCAATATAGGGCTGACAAATTAGTCAACAGAACAACAGGAGAAAACTTTAAACATTTCCGATTTCAGCCGATAGATAAACAAGCTAAAATGCATACATACCAACAACAAATTTAACTAGACCAGTGAGGAACTTGTACCCACCTTGTGGAAAACTCTCTGATGATTAAACCTTCATTTGCAGATGTCTCTTCCAATCAGCTGGGCAACAACTATAAAATAGACAATTACAACGTTAATGCTGTTGTGGCAACAACAGTATTAGCAGCCTAATGCTATCATAGATAGTGCTTACAACAGAAGTTTTGGTTCTGTATAGAGGTTACAGTGAGAACAGCATATCACTGACATGGTAATCCTGTTAAAAGTTTAAACAGATCAGTTAGCAATTTCCTCCACTTGTGTACTGGTTGTTAGACTTCTTCAGTGTTGTTCCATAGTATAAATACACTTTATGAATGTTTAGTATTAATCTTTCACAAGCATTTGCTGGTAGGTATTAGATTGCTGACTGGTTTAACAGCTTGGGATCCCAATTTTTTGCCAGCAGGCATTAGTATAAGGTGATATAGTAGTGGAATTTGCAGTGCATACACATACTAGTAGTTCCACTTTGGTATGCAAGACATGAAGGTTGGACATTGTCTGCCAAAAAATGACTGTCTAGGTTATAAATCATACTTTATTTCCACATCCTCCCTCTGCTTGTAACATTGTTCCTGTGGTGTGGCCTGTGTTCAACAAGTGGACCAAGTAGTTCAACTTGTTGGTCCAGCCAATAGGAAAGTGTTATGGAAACACTGCAGGCTTGATAACTTATCATATCTCCCTGGCTTTCTGCATTGGAAATAAAAAGGGATAACAGCACTACATGATGAATAAACTTAAGGCTCAAGGAACGTTGTGTAAGGGCATCATCAAGCTAGTGCTCCTTTACTGCATGAATCTCACAATAAAAGAAGATTATGACCTGCAGCAAGTTTTTGGCACAGTTGGAATTGCCTTAAAAGGACAGATTTTCAAGGTATTACTGGTTATGCAATCTGCTTATGACTGAAGATATGGTTAAGCACATCTTGGGTTGGCTTGACAGACTGTAAGAAAGACAAGAGATTGAGGAGAAATAGTCCTTGGATGAAAATGGAACATAGAAATTGAATATATAACAACAACTTGACAGGTAAAAATAAACTTACTTAACTTTTAACATCAATATAATTTTTTTTTAGTTCATATTCAACAAAATCTGTGGGGAAATTAAATGTGGTAGATAGAAACAATCCTTTTGCTCAAACATCTTTAAACTTTAATCAATAAGTTTTACTTCAACTTCAAAGCTTATTGATGACAAACTTTGTGGGATGGTCAACTCCCAAAAAAAACTCACTGGTATAAATTACTTCACTCTAGCATGCCCTGGTTAGCATGTGAAAGGGGCTTTCCTTTCTTTTGATCTGGAGATTTAAGGACATCAAGTATTCTTCAAAGGAACCATCCAGAACATTACGTACCCTCCTTTTGTCAAGAAGTTTCGACGGGGCAACATGAAAGGGCGTAATGTATGCTTCCCAAGACTGTTCCTAGTGTTGCAAATGTCAACGCCATGGAGAGTGTTCCATAACGGATTGTTAAGTTGTGGGAGGAAAAGGTAATGGGTACGCTGGCCTTCACCTACCCATACACCACAAGCGAAACAATTCATCACTGGGACTACAGTCAGGGTGCGTCCTAAAGGTACAATTGACAGGCTTTTCATCATTTTGAGTTTTCCGTAATACATGTAACTTATGTAGGCTTAAACTAAGTCTGGGTTCAATGTCCCATAAAGATATACCTGTTTAACATGTAGACAAGCAAAGGGACTCATTAACACTTTGCTGCAAAACACAGGACTGGTCACTTGACACTTTTGGTACATTAAGGTATGACAGAAAAGAATAAACATCCCATAATTTTCAGCTAAAGGGATACTTATTTATCAGATGCTGCTGGGTTCTTGAAAAAGTTGAAGAAATTTAAAATATCATGATGGGTGAATGGCAATTTTCATTATTAAGAAAATAGCATAGCCTTTCATTATTACCTACTTGAAACACTAAATTTATCATTCAGAGACATCATTCAAATTACAATATGTACAAAAGGTGCTACTGAGATCATTAATCTGCATGATTGTGTGCCATAATAATTGTGCTGCCATGAGTCAACGTCAAGTGCTTGCTATCTTGTGTCATTAATCTTACTGGTCAACTAATTAATATAGACTGGTTTATTAATGAAGAAAGATTTGTATAGGATTTGATGTATGCAACCTTGATTTACTGTCTAATACTAGTAAATCAAACTTACATAAATCAAGTACATGTAATTAGCAACATGAAAAGGGTATAACTATAAATAAAGAGTGCACACTAATAACATTTGTCTTTGCCTAAGGCAATCAAGTCCATACTAGTTTAAAAAAAGTTAAGAACATTGTTGTTTCATGTAAAGATCTCTTTCTGCTAGAGAACGATTGTTTGGCAACCACTGCACAAGCAAAATTTGATTTGTGATTTCATAATAAGAATATAATGAATAATGCAAGAACAGATTGAAAAGGCAACAAAACACAAACAACAGTTTTAATTATTAGAAAGATATTTGTCTATGAAATTTTTTTTGAGATCTGTCAAATATCTGGTTACTCATCGCTTTCAGCCTCCAGTGGAAAGGGGTGCAAGAATTGCACCTGACCATGGTGCTGAAAAATGTGTTGTAAATTTGAATTCGGAGATTTTTCAAAATAAATGCACCTGACCATGGTTGAAAGAGGTGTTGCAAATTTGAATTCCAAGATTGCGAAAAAAATTGTACCTGACCATGGTGCTGAAATATGTGTTGTAAATTTGAATTCCAAGATTTTGCAAAAAAAATCTGTTGAGGTTCCTGACCTGTAACTCTTTCAGTGATAATCCCCAAGTATTCAACAGAGCCTCCTTGATAACATTTACTACTGATTGATTATCATTTTCCACAAGTCAATACAATAGTTGATGAAAAATACCATTAAGACCTAAACTTCAGTGTATCAACATGTGGTTCCCGATCACCATTTATTTGCAATCTGCCCCCAAATAGGTGATGGGATCTGTTGAACAAGTGATTAAATATGTATAGCCCAAATATGATACTTCTTCTGGCCCACCACTTAGCGCCTCTCCAGAGCGTTCCATTATGCAAATGCCAGCGTCTTACCGACACTTGCTGAATATCAATAACTCCGCTAATACGGAAACACTGCTCGGAGGCCCTTCCATGTGAGGTAATGCATTAAGTTAAAAGGAAGCGATCACACCCAGCAGAACAGAGCGCACGTTTTGAAGAGGCCCGGAACATTCCGCCTGATAACTCCCGGTAATCCTTTGTGACGCTCGGCTCCATTATTCGCGTTACTTTCTGGCTGATCTTCTCACCCTCAAATCCCAAACTCCCCTCATGCAATTTCAAAAGATGGTTTCCAACACTCCAGGGAACCAGATTTCCAGGGAAACACATGTTAGACAAGAAAATTAAGGTAATAAATAGGTTTGGCAAAGGAAGTAATGCCCTGTGTGTGAAAATGCTGTTGGGCTTATCAACAGAAAGCGAGGAAATTACCGGCATTAATCTGACAAGCTAAAATAAATTGCAAAGCAATACAACACAGCATGGTTCTGGTAGATTTTGAATTGTTTGTATTAATAACACTAGGTGCTTTATATCTTGAACTAGATATTGCTTTGATGTTGAAAACTGTCAGAGGCTCTGTATGAGGATGGAAAATGCAAACAATATCTCCCATCGTAACTCAGACGAAAATAGGCAATTTTCTGGAATTGACTACTAAATATCTCAAGCAGGGAGGCTTCTAACATACTATGAACAGAAATGCCAATCCTTTAGACCTTCAAGAGAATAATCATCATAATAGTGTTTGGACTAAATGGGCAGGGCTGATGGCCATACAACACACCCCACAGCCAAGCAAAGCATGCAAGCATAAGAAAATAATGCAATATATATATAATGCATTTTGCATGCAAAAGGTTGGGGCTTTACACCAAAAAGGTCTCTTTATAGTCGTGCCCTCCATTCTAAAAGCCTTGACCTCACAAAGTTTCAGAGGAGAAGTGCAAGGTTCACTTGATGATATTACTCCCATGGTGATACATGCGCTCTGCCCACACCATCCCTGTTACATTGTGGATAAAGAGGGTGGGTGTGATAAATATAGATGTTAGTGCATCAAGGAGTCTATTCCTCCCAAGTGTTGATTATGAGAACATTATACAGGACTCCAGGCAGTACGGGTCATCTCATCTCTGAAGGTTATGTAATTTAAAGAGAGACTTCTCCTGTTTTTGAGGAAGCAACAGGTACTGATACTCTGACTTGAGCCGAGGTACTTGTAGGGATTTCTAAATAATAAATAAAATCAGTAGGGAATGCTGAACAAAAATTTCACTTCAGAATCTGAGATCACAAAGTTCTTTTTACTTTCTGCTACACAAATCTTTTACCACCATTATCATCAAAGTCACAATGTGAGAAAAAGGAGCATGTCTGGTCAGAAGGTCTTCTGTCCTTAGATCTACCATTTACCCATCTGAGCCACATTCACAACTCCCAAGAGAAACCCTGCTGTTAGGGCCAGAGCTGATGGAGTAATGTCACTTATCGAGAACTCAGTCTCTAATTTGCTTGTATTCTGCAGTGCCAAGGTGACCGTCTAAGACCTCATTTGCATAGGTCCGACCCATTCCTAAAATGCACTTTACTGGATATCCACCTTAGATTTGACCTTTGTTCCCCTCCCGTCCCCACCGAGTATGGGCTATTATTATTGAATGTGCAAGAGAGCCTGAATTATATGGCTTGGGGAGGACCCATCCATAAACATGGCTGCTTTTAATGCAGCGGAGCATTGGGGAGCACCTAGACTGACCTGCAGCATAATTGTAGTAGAAATTACAAGAAAAAGAAACTTGGAGCCAAAGAGGGGACAGTTGGGGGTTTACCATATCACTATCACTGATGCGGCAGCCTGTCTGTTATCAGCTCTGTCTATGACTAGTGTTAGCAGCCTATCATCTTTTATAGCACATTCAAAATGATTGTGCAGATTATCAAACCCTTTTGAACATTAGAGTATTGGGCCTTAAAAAACACACAACTGTTGAAACAATAGAAGATATCTACCATACACTTTTCCTGCCTCAGTAACTGCATGCTAGAATGTGCAAATATGCATGTGTTGAAATCCTAGGTACTTTGAAACAAATGTTACTGAACTCATTGAATGGCAAAAGTGCAGGTTGCCAGGGGATAAGTTGACCTGCCATGAATACAAAATGCCCACTGCAATATCCTTAGTGAAGCAAAAGGCCAATTCTTTGGCACATTATATGGCATTTCAACATCTTTGTTGGACTATATGGAGAGGCTGGAAACACAAGATAAAGGGGGAATGACTATAATCATGACCATGTTCTTACACTGTCTTGCTGTCTTTACCATGTTGACTAAAGTCTATGATGAATTAGAAATTTGTAACCAAGTATTGAGTGTTACTTTGCTACTTTGTTTAGCATAACAGCTAACGATATAAACTGTCTTTAGGCATAACACAGCAGTTTTGTACATTAGGCACAAGCTGCATAAGACCAGACTGTAAGGTTCGAATCAATCATACCAGGAAGGTCTTTTTTGATAAGTGAAGTGGGATCTTCAATGTTGAAGGTGACTTTTTCCAGTATGTCTTCTTGGCTTCAATGCAAAGTTAGCTCACACTGTCCCAACTGCCCTCATAACACTGGCTTGTTACAGACTGAAATTGTATCAGTCATACTTTGTTGTATCATGGCAGTTTTGCTAACTTTAATCTCTATCAAACTTGTGAAAAATTGGCTGGAAATCCAGTCAAAATTGTCCCTGGTCTGATTCCAAAAAAGTGCAGACTTTCCTGAGGCATCCATTGGCCATCTACAAAACTGAACAAGAAGCCCTGCCAACTGATGTGTATCTATAACACCCTGTGCTTTTGTTACTGATAAATATGTTCATTATTGTATGCCTACAGTTTGATAACAGTTTGACAGGATTGAAGGAAAAAAAGCGCTATTGATATAAATGAGCATTAACTACTAGTACCACAGTGCGTATTGCCCATTAGCAAAGCTGTCCAAATCCATCCTGTTGATAGATATGTATAAAATGATCATGATTCATGAAAGACATCTTTAGGCACAATTAAACGTCACATCATACAGAAGAATAATGGAGGGCTCTTGGGTCCCTCTGTGCATCTATACCATGTGGCAGCAGATAAAATACTGTAAATGCATTTAAGTTCGCGGGGATTTAATTTTGCGGAAGCGGGAAAAATAACTTTTCCCAGTGGTTTTAAGTTCGCGGTAGCAACATGCACTGTAGTCTCTTACTGCTATAGAATAATGTTTGCGGTGGATTTAAATTTGCGGTGAAGCGGCCACGGCGAAAACCGCGAACATTAGTCCACCGCAAAAGTTGCTGCATTTACAGTATCACCGATGTCAGCTAGTTTCCACATGTCCTCAACATACCTCACATGGAATACTTCAACAATAGTCTCAGTATATCCCACTGCAATCATCAGTTTTCCTAATACAATTGTTGCATGAATGATTAAATGATACATGTATGTTGATCTGTTAATCTTTAGTCTGCTAAAGTAACTATTTGGCACCAATTTTTATTGGTTATGGGGCATGGAAGACTAAAGGAAGATAACAGTGCCGACCGTTAACTACTGGATATGACCAGGTCAACAGAACAACAATTAGGAACAAATTCCCAACCTATTACAGCAATTATAACTTCCACTGGCAATTTGTGCGGCTGTAATTGCTGCCCTGCAGATTATCATGCAGTCATTTCCCACCATGTTTCCAGCAGTGATTGCCCAAAAATGGCACAAACAATCAGCAGCTGATGGAGACTGCTAAAACCCGCCGAGCTGCTCGGTGATTTCCTGGAATTTCAGGACCTTTGACCCTGCCGCACCTGCCACGAGTCCCGTAATGACACTTATTGGGTTACAGTTCCGAGCAACTCAATTAAATTCATAGCTTCCATAATTCTTATGACGCCTCCCGGATGTGAGATAGCATCGTGGTTATTGCCCCTCTGAGTTGCACAAGTAAGGAAATTTCATCCTTGAAAGTCGACAATTACCGGCAGAAGAGATGCTGCCGGGCAATCAGGCTTACTTCAGAAGCCATTAGGGTCATCTGCCCACCGTACCCGACTAGGAAAACAGCTCTGCTTAAACTGTGCACTAATCCAGATGGTAGTGGGTAATCACATTATGCTTCACATAGTTTAGTACACAGATTTAATGACAATAAAATTTCTTACTGAAGTACTATTATAATCATATTAAAAAGTAGTTTTATACTTTTGACTTAAGCCTTTCATCTTTCAAGCGTCATGAAGTATGCATGTTATCTAGTGACGCAAATTCTACAGTCCAGTCACTACAATTACTAGCAGAGGAATGTGGAAAAAGGAAATTCGCTTTACACATTATCTGAACTGAGAAACAAAATGAAGGTAATGATCTGTACTACTAAATGGTCAAAAATGCCCAGCACTGCTTAGTGAAATGGGCATGGTTTTGCCAACACCTCCTCAGTCTATATCCCATCATACATTAGATCCTCATTTTGAGGACCTCTTGCTGCTTATCCTTGTATAGCAACACAGCAGTCTTTTAATTTCTAATTCTTGTTTTCATATATTACAAAAGTCTGCATTGTTTCTCATTATTTTGGTAACAATATGGCTTTCATCATTCTGATTTTCATTAGGCCACACCAATTTAATTTGTTGGTTCTCGGATTTCCCGACCCAATTATTTCCAATTTGCAACAAAAAAAAAATTTTGCACCAAGAAAAATATAGGTTTTGCTATTACAGACCTTTCAAAAACCCCATTCCAGGGGCACATATTGCTGATAAACCAATCAGAGCACTTATTTGCAGCCACATGATCAGAACAGTGGTATAAAATCAAAGAGATTCATTGGATAAATCATGCCATGAAAAACTGAAAATTTGACTACTTTACCTTGTTTTTTTGTGTTAAATAAGTTTACCACAGACTTTTTGCAATTTTTTTTTCCTTTTTTTTCCGACCGCCCGCCCCAATATTTTTCTGAAAAAATCCGAGAACCAAGAAATTAAATTGGTGTGGCCTTAATATAACATGAAGGATATGTCAGAATAAGCCAGAGGACCTACATGTTTACGCCAGTACAACAGTTCAGGGCCATAGCTGGTGCCCACTTTCGTCAGTTGACAAAACTTTGCTGCATCTGCCGGAAAACTTTTTTAACAAATCCAAGAAACTGGACAAAAATTACGGGACTGAGTGAACAGTTTGAGTGAAAAAATGCATTTACCCACGTGATCTGTTCTGTCAACTTCCCTGACCAAAACATTATTTCTCCTGCACTATCTTCTTTAAAAAGTCCTCTTTATTCATTTTCTTATGTTGATGTTGCGTGACTGTCTCCCCCAAAAGATTGTGCCGTCCATCTTAGCAGCATAGATCAGTCACCTAGCAGGTAACACAGACAGCCCAGCTGCTAAGCTGAAGACCAGTATCTTAGCAAAGGATAAAAGGCAGATTGAATCTTTACCATTCCTCTATAAAGACAGCTAAGACAGCTTAGAAAGGGCATATCCAATAACCTGATTGATGGTCTGCATAAAACAGAGATAAAGAGGAAGGGGCAAGATTACTTCTTAAGCACCCCTTTGAACCTAAATGGAATAGCCTTAAGAGCAACTATCAGATCGTTTTATTAAAAGCATATAATGGATGATACAGGTGTAATCCCTTCAACGATTAAATGTAGCAGAAAGTCTTGAGTAAATGAAGAAAGTTATCACTTATACATGAAACATTGTCTGTGCTGTTGAAGATAGATGACAACTCTCCACAGTTGACTGGTTGATGAGGCATATTAAGTGCTTTAACCAACCCTGTGAAAGGGATGTTTCCTGTGCGAGGCTGAGGTTTTCCTGTCGAATTAAGGAGAACATCTTCAAGGCTTTCCTGATTCTTAGCTTCCATGAGGTGTCACACATAGATTTGCAACAGTTCAAAGTGCACTAAAGTAAGGACAAAGTTAAGCTTGAGTGTGATGTACAATGTATTGTGGTGCAAGTTTTAAAACATTGTCTGCACCCAAACAATACTTAACTTTAAGTAAAAGATGCCACAATTTCCATGTAATTCAACTTCTGAACTTAACTGATTTTGACCTTAGAAGAATGAAGACACAAAAATTTTGTTCTAATCCAAATCTACTGAATATTGTCAATGACTGTCCCCACCACTCTAAATGCAAAATATACAATGTATTGTTCTGTCTATACTGGGCAATCTTGGAAACCAACTTTTATTAGTTGAATGGGCAATCCAGTTAACTAGAGATTAAACGAATTGATAAATATGTAAATTGTATTTTACCTATACCTAAACATAAACATTATTGTAAAAAGGATGGGCCGAAGTGTCCCTTATCCATTCTTGCAATGCACTACATTTAGGGACAAGCTTGAGAGGGAATTACATAAATTACATAAGCGAGCATCTGTTATATAGGAAGCTACATCCTTACAAGTTGCATGTGGGCATGCGAGTGATTGCTGTAGAATGAAGGCAGTGACCTTCGAAACACGTAATGTTCCAGCTGGGAATAGGAGCACCTGGAAGAAGATTAGTTTTACAACACAATTGTGTGTTTCCAATTATCTCTGTGTGGAGAGGAAATATCTCAATTAACGTCTCCAGATGTAAAAGTTAATCCGATGGCGGATCAAGTCTAATTACTTCCAGTGCTGAAAATATAGCAGATCAGCATTGTATCTAAAAACAAACAACAAGCCTTGTGTGCGTCCCGTGCGTCTGGACACAAAAGCCATTCCACTTAACGATAACACTTTCGACAGCTGCTGGACAATGGTTAATAGCTCTGCTGTTCAGGTGACGATAAAAACTGTCACAGAATAGTCCCATCGGTACTTTCCTATGCCACTGGAAACACCGAACAATGTTTTGACCTAAGTGATGTTCATGCCATTTGAGGTAAAAAGCAGTTTAAGGTAATTGTCCTCACAGCTACCTGCTCAAGAAAGCTTTTTGTTCCCTCCCCTGAGTACTGATACACCAGGACGACTTCTTGATGAATCTCCCAGAAGTTGTGGTTTCCGGCTTGGTAAATTGCTTATCAAATTTGAGAAGCTCCCCCAGTCACTTAGCTTGAGTGTTACTAATTGCTTTGCATCAGAAAACCTGGGCATTAACATTTAATGGAGGAACATATCAAAGGAATAGCTGCTGCAGTGCAATGACGTCTAGCTGGAATTTCAGCTAGGATAAACATGTAATTTGTAATATTTTTGTAAATCTTGAATTGTTGGCTGTGATCTCATGTGGTTTTAGGCACTGTGTTATACAAACATGCATAACTTTCCAACTGCACTACAGATCGTTTCCGCCATGACCTTAAAACACCCCCAAAACCACCTTTTCCCTTACTACCACAAAATGAAGTCCCTGTGAAAATAAATGAATACACTTTCACTCTCACAAAATGTTTGAGAAATTGTCACTTTCAATAGAGCATCTGGTAGTGCTTGTTGTGGAATAAATGTATCACACTGCATTTTATTCTCACTCATGACTGGTCTCTGGTTATGCAACTCCAAGTGATGTGGTAAGGATAACAAGTCGAACTTGAATTCATATCCCAAGCAAAAGGTTTTATGGGCATTTCTAGAGTTTCGTCATTGCTATCATCCTCTTCAAACCTTTTTTTTCCTTCGGTCTTATAAGTTATATCATTTTGAATTACTTCTATTGTCTGTATATTGATTCTAGAAAAATCTATGATTGGCCAAACCGATAAAACATACCTAAAGCTTTCCAATGACATTTAAAGTCAAAACAATTATCAGTTGTTCTTCCCGTAAATCAAATGATACAGAAATCTTCCTGTAAAGCAGTAAAGTCATGACATTGTCAAGAGACTTCAAATCCTAGAGGCATCAACTGAGTTGTCGTTTCTGGGCATCTGCTGCATCCATGGAGGATACTGTGTTTTATGAGCTATAATTCAACATGTCACCACTAACAGCAATCCCTACACTTCCCATCGGCTAGCCCGTCCCTCAGAAACCGT
The DNA here is from genome assembly GCA_019207045.1 of Branchiostoma floridae x Branchiostoma belcheri. Taxonomy (NCBI): domain Eukaryota; kingdom Metazoa; phylum Chordata; class Leptocardii; order Amphioxiformes; family Branchiostomatidae; genus Branchiostoma; species Branchiostoma floridae x Branchiostoma belcheri. The sequence goes on from CM033027.1 coordinate 8,749,172, forward strand.
AATCCCCTAGGAAAACTGCCTTTAACTATTGTAGGAAACAGCCGAGCAGCTTTTCTCGTACAGCATGTGCTCATTAAACTGGAAAGGGTCAGCAGCCTTTCTAACATGTCAAGCCTTTCTGGGTAGGTTTAAAAGCCGAGGGGGAAAACCTTGACGACCAGTAACACTCCCGCCTATCTTTTACAATCACAGTGGGACCTCCTCCCGTCCTAAACCTTGGAGAATGATGAGTAAGCAAGTTTCTAGTTGACCGTAAAGGAGTTTTGCGCGAGAATAGATTATTACCCTTGAGGACTTAGTCATGATTAGTATATCATGATATAACTTTGTACACCCTAATGCAGTGTTACATAACTAGCAGCCACAGAGGCATATCAGTACCCTCAAACCACTATCTCATATAGTCATAACTTGTATTGTAAAGTTCAATGTGAGAAGGCCTTCTAAGAATGCTAACTCAGTCTATTTTTATAAAAGACATTTGCAGAAGTAAGGCCTGGGTGAGATGGAAAGTTCAAAATGAAGTTACCCACTGGACACAAAGTAGGATATTCAAATGTCAAAGTTAAATTGACAGAACAATGTTTGGTGCATACTGAGCATAGACTTTAGAACAATTTTCTCTATTTTCAAAATAGAGAAAATTGTTGCCATGAAGCTAATTCTAAGGCTATTCTTTTAGTCGACATAAGAAAGTTCAGAAGAAAAGCTGTCTACAAGCACAACTTAAGCAACAATTCTTTTCACTGATAATTTAAGAGGGCAGCCCCACTTTCTGACACCCCAGGCCTATGTTCTGATGCCTTTAGAGTTGGGATGTCAGAACATAGGGGTGTTGGAACATAGGGATGTCGAAAGTCAAAACAGAGGGGTGTAAACTAATAAAGGAACCCCTGTCTATGTATTATCAGCCTTTACAATTTGACTTGCAATAGGGGAAAAAAATTCAATTCAGCATACATCCCTCTGCACTGGTTCTAATTGATTTAAGTACTAGTACATAGAGACTATGATTCTAGCTGTCATTCTGTCACACAGCTCATAGGAGCCACCAATTACTTCTGGTCTTCTCGTAACTTAACAAATGCTCGATGTTCCCAGGAACAATTACAGAACATGTCATACAATGACAGCTACCCATAAAAACATACGTCTTGATAGATCCCAAGGGATGCACTCAACCGAATCCAATATCAAACTGAACGCTTCCGAAGGATTTATTCTCTTACATGAATAACATTGGCAAATCAGAAAACAATGCTCCTAAAGCTGAATGATGGTAATATGATTGTTATCTGGGGACCAAAAGTACTCAGAGATCAGCAGTACCATCACCATATGACGTCAATTTGTGCACCCATTTCCTCATAGTACAATTACTTATTGGCAAAGTTTGACAAATGATGTAGCAGGTGAATCACTCAAGTCACCCATATGTGAAATATCCGACAACGAAACATGCAAGAATATTTCGAATTAGGAGAGGAATCCTGGCAATACATCAGACTCTGCTGATGCATGTTGACTAGTCAACTGGGCTAATGAACTCCAGCAGGACTAATGAAGCACAATTTACAGGGAAGCGCAGCAACCTTTCATTCCGCGGAATGACTGAACTGCGGTCTTTCACCGGAGAAAAAGCAATTTATTTGCAAAGCCACAACTTTTTGAACTGTTGCTGCAACTTCGAATTCCGTTGCCAACGAGTCTGCGCTTGCATAAGGGCTCTTTACTTCTTACGGTAACAAGGCGATGTCCTACACATGCAAGCCACCCATCTAAATTCCAAGCTTCTCTGAGTTACAGGACCGGAATGATAAATAGACAATCTGGAACCCCTGAGAAAAAGTTGCTTGCTTAAAAGCCATTACAAAGCTGCCCTCCCTGACTCCCGCTAGCAATCAGAATGTGGTAAGAAGTTCCATTACAATGGCCACACAGCCCCTGATGACAGGCATGTTGGCGCCTCCTTAACAAGCCTGGAGACAACAGTTTCAGCACCTGTAGATCACGTACACAGGCCAATCCTCTAAGATATGGTAAGGTCAGCTGAGAGGCTCATTACTCTTGTGTTCTTGTTCCACATCCCATTTTTTTTCCTTTTTCATGGATAAAGGGATATGAAACTTTTTCTATTTTATGAATATAGGGATATAAAACTAATTTTTATATCTAATAATATAATGTTAAGATTACCAAGGAAGGGTTGAAACAAGTTGCAAAACACTTGTTGTTTTCCTCAATGAACTGGAAATGCAACTAGTCGACAGAAACAAATGTTAACCTCCATATTGTAGTCTCTGCATGATCATCATTTTACTGCTAAATGATTGTTTTGCTTGATATTTTTATTTAACAACTGCCATCATGGTATGTAACCATTTTTGACAGTACAATCTGGTGAAAATGTGGATTTACAAGCCCTAAAACATATTTTAACTGGCCGCAGCATAACTTCATGCGTGAGCAGTTACAACTCTCCAGTATCTGCATCAGGAGATGCAGTTCCTTGCACAGCAGCAAGGTGGCACTTCATCACACAAAGAAGACTCTTCATGTCAGGAAGTACCCTGGTTCAGCTCTTCATGTAGATAGGGACTAAAGCATGGAGGTGTGAATCCCCCATTTGTATAAGTGTGCTATATAAATACAGTCACTTGAAACAAATTATGTAGAATGGTAGAGTTTGAAACTTCACACCAAACTACATGTAAGCTTTATTAATGCATGTCTACCTGCCCGGGTACTCAGGCCATGTAATGACCCCATGCTCATCTCATTGGCTTGCCAGGCTAAAAGATACATGTATATGTAGGATATATAGGAGTTCTTATACACAACCAAAATTACACTTACTTTGCTTACGTTTCGGTGTCCTCAGAGCTTCTGACTGGAGTTCAGCTTCTCGTTGCCATATGTAGCCGATGTAGGTGGCGCTTTTACGAGAAGATTATCCCAAACGTGTCCAAGTTTGTATCCCCCCTCGTCCCGGTTCATCACTGGGGCTGACTTTCTTATCCATACCGCCTCTTTAATCCACCTGAGTCGTCTGTTATCTTCCCTGTCTATGACACCGAAACGTAAGCAAAGTAAGTGTAATTTTGGTTGTGTATAAGAACTCCAATACAGTCAAACCTGTATTAGGGGCCACCTCTACAGAGGGGCCACCTGTCCATAGTGGCCACTTTTTGTCGGTCCCTTGGGTATTTTATCTACAAGTTACCACCTCTATACAGAGGCCACCTGTCTATAGTGGCCAAATTTGTCCGGTCCCTTGAGTGGCCGCTATAGACAGGTTTGACTGTACATGTATATCCTATATTCTACCAACCTGATGAAATTATTTTCGGAAATCGGGACATGTATATGTAGTTTGTACAGACCCTTGTAGTGTCTTAAGTGGCACAAATGGCAACAAGTTCCCTTGCTGTTTTAGTGGCAGGGTATATCATTAAAGGGAGGGGTTGCTAGCCCTCCCCTTTGCGTGCTCAAGTCACCTCAAACATGGGAATTACTGTAATTCCTGATTTTTTCACTGTAATGTTATGTTCACGGTTTTCACTATGACGCCTATAACGTGAACTTATCTTTACAGATAACAAATAATTCACAGCCTTTTTTTAAGCGCACATGCTACCATCGTGAACATTTAGTTCAGAGAACAAGTTTAATTTTCTCAGACCGTGAAAGTTTGGTACCGAGAAGACAAAGTGAATTACAGTATTACAATCAAAAAGAGCCAAATAAGTACATTACTAAGCATCCCATGCACTTTAGGAGAAAACAGTATTCTCTGATGCATGCAAACACTGCATGTAGAAATCACAACTACATGCCAGTGGGACCTGTCAACAGAGTAGACTGTCTATGCAGTCTAATGTTACAGTTGTAGGACAGAAAAGCCCAGCTTCATGGCCAATAAAAGCCATCTCTTCCTGAACAAGCATCTGCGCTACACGGACAAATCCACCATCTCTACCCCGAGGGGGTGCGATATAAAAATCAATACTGCCAACCAATCAGAACCCTGCGTGGAAAGTCTGACAATTTGTGCTCGCCCGAAGGTAAAAACAATCATTGTCATGGAGTGGTGAATCGCACCACGGGGCAGCGGGGAGATCTCCAAATCCAATAACCCTTTGACCATCCCAATTCTTTTTCCAACAAAACCAATTATCTAAGTGCCCCTTCAAATGCATCGCCCATAAACCAAAGACACAGCTACAGTATCATGGTGTCCATTAAACTGTGTGATAGCTATCTCTGTTTTCGCTGGATGGCCATGATATTGAATCGAAATCAGCCTTGAGTCAATTCCAATCTCATTTACAACTGCCCGTAACTGCTGCACTTGAGGGGAGAGGAGGAGGGATCAGGGCAATACAGTTCAGCCTTGATTGGCACTCCTGGCACAAAGTGTCCTGAAGCTGTGCGACTTTAAGCGGTCTAAGGAGAGCTCTCCGATCTGCAGCGATGAGACATCACAAAGTGGAACATAATTACTGGTACAGATAATGATCAGGTCCTGTCTTAGAATCCAGTTGAAATGGTGATGACTTTCTGTAAAGGTAACTACATGCATAACGTTATTGTCAGCTATTTAAGCAATTGAGTTGTTTACATGGATGGCTCAGAGCCAGAAAATCAACTGAGCACCTGTTAAAAAATGGTGAAAGCGATGGTTTTCAATTTTCCTTGGTGTTTTACTTTTAGCCTTTCCATCTTGTTTCTTCTGGAGCAACACAAACATACTTAACCAGAATAGAAATCTTCATGCTACTTTTGAACTTTTTTCACTTAACTTTTAGTGGCTTGGCTGTTTTGAACTATCTCCGAGATGTCTGAAAAGTTGATGATGAGGTTGATTACAAATGTAGAAACATCATGAAAAAATCTTATAGGCTTAGTCTGACAAATGTTCAGTGTTACATGATAACTGTATATATAGACTACAGTACATGAATTAGATTAGATTACCATATATACGAGCATGTAATACTAATAAACTTTTGTCCAAATTATCAAAATTTAAAGAAATAAAAGAACATGAACCAAGGAATTTCATTGGTTACACCTTAGACGTGAGGTAATATGAAAGTCTGATAATCGTTTCAGTTGCATAACGTTCCCAAATATTACATTGTGACCTATTGGAATTATGAAATTTCCTACATATATCAAAGTCAGCTTAGAACAGTTGGTCTCACAATTTGCATAGATTAAAGACAGCAGCATAGTTTTTTTTCTGCAGTATCAAGTGACAGGATCTGGGTATGCAACATCAATCATAAGTACAAGTAAGTGTGCAGACATCTATATACAGACACTGACTCCCAACAGAGCAAAGTAAGTCAAACATATAATCAAATGCTCTAGCATTGGGGTGAAAGTATTCAAATATCATTTCCTCTCATTTAAGAAGATCCACTAGCGCTAATATAGTGATTATTACATTTCATCATAATGATTATTTCCTTAACACAACATACTGGAAGAGATCTTGAACAGAATTGACTGACTTTTGTAAGCAGCCTTTGCAGGGGTACATTTACTTCTGAAATCTGAGTTAAAGAAAGACTTAGAGGCAATCTGGAAGATTTAACTACCTTGGATGTCAGCCTTATTACATTCAGTCTGCTCCCTACTGATTGAAGTGGGCAGAACATTAATACACAAATGAGAATTTTGGTCTACTGGTATGCTGGGGCAAACCCTTTAACTGTAAAAAAAAATGTCTGTCTGAATAAGCCTCAACTTCTAAAGCTAACCCAGACTATCTCTGCTCCACCAGCATTCTGCTCTGAAGGGAGATTCTCACTGCCATCATGTGATAACAGACTTTTATCAGAAGAGATGAGAAGTAGGCAGGGTGGAGGGTGGTATCATCCTCCTCCACCCCCGAGACACACTTAGCCAGGCCCTGCAGAAATCCTCAGTTAACTTGTAACTGCTCATGAGAAATTGAAAGTTACAAGCATGGTATAACGACCCAGAAACTAAGTAATTGATCCCAAGGGGAAACTGCCAGGGATCTGTAGCTGTCTGGGTGAATCTGTGCCTATTTCAAAGCTGACTATATCCAAGGTCGTCCTTGGTATATCACAGTGCTTGTGTTTAGCATACATACAGATGTGGATGCATCTGAATACAGTCTTGTTTTGCATTTGTTGCTTGCATCTGGCTTTGAAACCGTTTAAATATTTTGAAAGTAATAAGGGGTTTTTGGAAGTCTTATATAGAAGTATAAATCATAAGATATGGATATGCATTGTACTCTTTGGTGAATGTTGAGTCGGCTAACAATGACAACCTCGACTATCACATGTACATGTACTAATCGACAAGCAGATGTAGGATCTGGCTAAGTCTCAGCATCTTCTGCACATTTTGTGGTATTCACATAACTCTTTCTTACTCTTTCAGGCTTTGCCGAAAGGATTCTTACAGTTACTGTACACAAGCCCTGCAGGAAGAACACATCCTTGACATTGCCGAGGTGCATTCGAGTATTAATCAGATTTTTTATCACCATTTCCTGGCGGAATTGCAGTGAAGTGGGATTCTTTTAATAATTATATCCTAGAGACAGAACTTTGTCATGTGCCAGGAGGGTCCCCTGTACTGGTGTAACCCTGCATGATCAGATTAAGCACGATATGTACACTCCATTTGTCTTCCGGAGAAAAGCCGGTTCACGGCACGTTACACCAGATCTACAGGATAAATAATCTGCTACAGGCGCACCATCACTTATCTTGATAAGCTGATAAAAGAGTAGCTCTAGTTTCTCGCTTTTATTGCAAACTTTCTATGCCAATGACAAGACCCGAGGGAGATTGATGAAGTGGCCCTCTCAGAGTTTCTTTGGTGACAAAGAAGCTTTGGGACTAAGACGATAATCGAAGATGCCTCTAAGACTCTCAGCACCGACAAGAAATCAATCTTGACTAAGTCAACACAGTTGTCGCTAAGAGTCTTAATCATCTGTTGCTCTCGGGAGATTTCACAACAGCTTGACTTCAAAGAATATTCCAAGTCTGAACTTTGGATTTGATCTGTTCTTCCATCAATGCCAAAGATGATGATGTCGGAAAACCTTTGAGTTTGACAGGAACAGCTAATTTTTAACAGGAGGGTGATGCCATGCCAACTCAGCCCTGAAAGACGTAGCATAAATAGAGTAACGTTAAGTCTCAAAACCAGAACCAGCAAATTTCCAGATTTGAGATACTGTAATAAAAAGACACATTGATACATAATAATCTATTTTAATTCATTGATGAATGTCTAAATTGTAGACTACATAACTACTGTCTGATAGACAGATTTCTACAATTAAAAAAATTCTGACAGATTTTTACAATTAGAAAAGTTCTGGTTAACGTTGATACTAAAAAATGTGCACATCACTGTCAGACACTGTGATAAATGATACACATTAATATCAATGTGGAATATTTCTTAACTTAGGCCAAGTATATCCCAACATCTCCAATAATCTTCCATCAGCTGCATGTGCAGACTTGCTTGTAAAACCTGTGCATTAACGATGCATCGCTGCATGGTAGCGTCAAGATTCATAATAACAACTGTGTAATAACGAGAGACGGACCCGCAGGTCACAGGTCAGGTTACCCTTGTAAAATACCTGATCACACTTGTAGTTATTGGCACATCAGCAGCTGGCACGGAATCATGGCAGCAATAAAGGAAGAGTTTATAGAACCTGCAGGTTTGGATGCAATTTGTTATCTCTGCTTGAGCATCACCTTAGCGCTAGCACCCGAGGTTATTCTGCATCATGGAAGAAAAGCAGATCTTGAAATCCAATATCCGACCATGTGATACATGCGCATGTCAGGGTAGATCCTGCTCACAGTAAATTCAAATAGAAACCTTCATAAGGATTCAATATCTTTTGACTTATTGCAAAACACAGATGGTCTGGAAGATTTATGATACCATTAAAAGTAGAAAAGGCAGTCTTCTCCTGCAACAAAGTTTTAAAGATGTTATCTTGTAAGCCCTAAACTAAAGCTTCAAGGAAGAATTGGCATTTCTTAAAGTTAAAAGTTCAGTTCTTGCCTGATGGCCTGAGATTCAAAGGAATTGGAGGAGGAGCAGTGAGGCCAGAGGGCTACAAGAAACATTTTGTTATTAGCATTGTCCTCCCATGAACTCCTACATGTACATGTAAGACTTAGTGGTCATTGGGAAGCCACCATGCTACATTTTGAGAAATGACCAATAGACGGCAATACAGCGACCAAAATTGGATTCGTGTGTCTGATTTCATAATTGGAACACAATGTATGATGCAAGGTGGTAAACAAATGAATCAAAAGGTAACAAAACACACAAAACGTAAGAAAAATTGTACTTTTTTACTCATTTTTCTTTGAAATTTTTTTGAGTGATCTGTCAAATCTTTGGTCTGTCAGCAGTTGCAGCCTCTAGTGGAATGGGGACTGTTACTGAACAGATGTCAATGTTGTCAGCAGAATGTAATGTTAAAGGCGCCCAGAGCAGTTTTTGAGTCTTTTGAAGTTTAATTTTCAAGACATTTTTACACACAGTAAGGTTAAATAACACTATCTCATTGCATATCGACATTTATTGAGCAAAGATGAGACGTCGTTGGGTGGTGAGAACTTATTGAAAATCTGAGCGCTGCACGTGCCATTATTTCAAATTTTCGGAACGCACGCAAACATGACAAATGAATCCCGAATGCTTCCGGAGATGTCGTCACTTGAATAAAGTTTCGATTTCCGAACGGGCGAATCAGATTCAATTCGCTCCATGACCTCATGCGTTCGAAAATCTCCGAAAAGTACCGACGGGAAACCGTTAGTGGCTCGATCCTGTGCTGATTTATTGTAGGATATAATAAATCAAAGGGGTCCGTTTGCGGCATGTTTGTACGTCCTTTTAAACGCTGAAAGTACGAAATAATGACACAAATGTGCTAGAATGGTGAGGTAAATGTCAATACCGTACCGATTGTCTCATCCAGAATATCCCCAATTTCAATGCACTAAAAACTGCTCTGGGCGCCTTTAACACATAAAGTTAGGACTAATAGTAAATACATTGTTGTAGTTATAAATTATTGATGGTATGTAACCAAACACTATAAATGGGAAGCTTCAAACTGAGAGTCACATACATCTTATCATTATACAGTTAACATACCTTCATTGGTAACATGTTTTAAAGTGTAACTGAAATGAAATCGTCTGTAGCATTTTCTACCAATAATGTAAAAATTTGATCTTTTCTGAAAAAGTCAATGCAAGTTTCAAATCAATTGTCCGTCCGGAAGTCCCTCAAACAGCGACATAAAAATGTGTACTTTTAGCTCTTTGCTGGAACTAATTAGGAACACGCCGTGACGTCATTTTAGTTAGTCCCTACTAGCTGGTATGGTTGACTAGGGGAATAATGTACATTTGATAGACCCGTATCTTATAAAGGAAACATAATTCATTGACGAAACTCGGCACGACTAAAGAACACATACTTCACTTCACTTGAAGGGAATTTCGTTCGTATTCACGCCACTAAAATATATCTTAGAGGCACTTGAAGTTGAAGCACGTACCAAGCGTGCGTAACGCAAGCGGGGAGAAAGTTCATTATTGTAGCGTGTGGAATAAGCGGGAATAAACAGCCATCGCTTCTTCTATACACAAATGATAGCATGAGCTTACATTATCCTCAGTAAGGAGGCCATGCTGTACATTAATTTGAAGATGTTTTCTAGCGGAAGCGCAGAAGTTTGTGCCTCTTTGCGGTCTCCGCTTGTGCCTGCTAGCGAAACCGGGACTAAAGCTTCGGTCGCGTACAAATATACAACAGCTGAGCAACTAACTACGTACAGTTCGCCAGGATTTAAAATAAGAAGCAACCTCACTGCCACAAGAAATGCGACTCAAAATGCATTCCCACTCAAAGTATGTGTTTGTTTACAAACCTGTAAGCTTTTATCGGATAGATAGTACGTCGTAGACTGACTATTTCTTGTCGTGAGCACGGCCGATAGCTAAACGCCTCCAGATTGTGACGAGTCCGTGAAACATTTTGAGAGTGACTGTTCTTTCTGTCTCATATTTGTCTGCACAACAGACAGATTTCGTAAGCTCCCAGTGATTCGAGGAAAACACAGACTGGTGTTTCCGTGATAGAAAATTCGAAAAGTGTGGTTAAATAATAGCGCATGGCATGGGGCCGCCATTTTTTTGTGAGGAATTTTTCTTTGTTGTTGACGACGAAAAATCCAAGATTCACTCGTAACTAGGTTTTACGGAGACCATATCAGTACTACATAACAATGCTACCAGGGCTCGAAATACCACATGCATATGCAAGTTTGTGCAAGTAAAATTGGTGTGGTGCAAGTAAGTTTAGACCAAACTTGCACCAGTGCAAGTTACTTTTGTCCTCTAATACCTGACATTAGAAAAAGCTTACACATACCGAGAATATTGTCTGTCATTGAAAGGTAAAAGAAAATAACACTGAATAAAAAAAAGCCTAAATTTGTTATTTCTAAATTTGGTTAGACATCCAGGTAAACTATTTTTTTTAAACAAATCCATCTCTACAATGCTAATGATTCCTAAGGTGCTGTCTTACCTTGATTTGCATATGAGTTACATTTGCATACTAAATATGTTCAACTGGTTTTTCCAGTTATATGTATTGTATTGAGTTGTTCTACCACTTCATTCTGGAGATGCTTAAGACTAGTTACTGTGATGGATGTCACTTGAAGAGTCCAGAAGAAATCTATGGATCTTATCGAGTTGTAGACATTGAATTGTCTTTAATTGAGGCTAAATTCACAGTTTTTATGAAACAGTTTATACAATTTCAAACCAAAAATAAAATACGCTACGGAAAAACAAATATCCAAACATGTGGTCTTTACCGGTATGTATCCCCATTTACTACTAGTCACGTACATTTGCAAATTTTCAGAAGAGGAGATAAGGGTTTAACAGTTCACTATTTTGGGTTGTGCAAGTAAGTTTCTTTTGGTGCAAGTTACCTTTGGCTTAACTTGCACAGGTGCAAGTTGACTGAAAAGTGTATTTCGAGCCCTGAATATTCATGACAAAATCTAGCGACAAAAGTGCCAAGTTTGTAGCTACACGAGCAAAAAAAAACGAGTTATCGATGACATAGTAACGAGTACGTACATACTTGTGGTCCCGCAACCCAGATATATTTTCCTTTGTTTACATGCTCAGGTTACGCTTCGGAAGTTTTTATACAAAACCAAACTATTTTAACTCACCTATCAACAACATGTCCACCGCTAAAGACACTACACAACAGACAGATTTCGTAAGCTCCTAGTGATTCGAGGAAAAACATACAGACTGGTGTTTCCGTGAAAGAAAATTCGAAAAGTCTCAGGATTTTAGCGCACGGCCGCCATCTTTTTTGGGGCCATTTTTCTTAGAGTTGTTGTTGTTGACGACGAAAAATCCCAGATTCGCTCGTAACTTGGTTTTACTGAGACCAAGAACTACAATATTCATGACAAAATCTATTGACAATTTTTCCAACGTATTTTGAATACGGTCAGCAAATTTTCGTGCTTGAAAATCTTGGGACAGCGTCGTTTGTTGTTACGAGTTCGGTATAAGCGGTTCACTTTGTTATGAAATCTATCCGGACGCCGACAAAGATGTAAAATCCAAGAATCATTTGTGCTGTTTTGTGTCGGAGTCTAAGCGTACAAGTACTTCACAATAATGGCACCGCAGTTATGACCAGAATAAGCGAAATACAAGGTAAATTTACAGGGCGAATTACTACTAGTATGTGACAGATGGGTCATGCAGCTGTGTGGCGAATTCACCCTTCTCCGCGCGCGTTCCGTGACTGGGAGTCGGCAGACCAGCGGTGTCAATAGTTGGAACTTTTCCTGCGATAATCCTTCTGGTCCTCCCACAGCTCTCCCAAATATAATCTCAAGGTTCATGTTGAAGCACGAGGGCTCGAAGTGTGCGGAGCTCGAAGTGTGCGGAGCCGTAGATGTCGCGGAAGGAACCATGCCGATGCCTCTGAACAAACTTGATACATAATTTTGTACACTGTTTTCTAGCTCGCTGAGGGATAAGCTCCTTGCTGAGACTCTCAATTTGTCAGCCACAGTTCTGTCATTTTTAACTTTGGTGAATCTGTGCATAGATATCCCCTCGGTAGACTTACTATTCTTACAGCTAACGCCATGTGGGCCTCCTGCGACACAATAACTTCTACTGGACTTTGTACTAACACGACCTGTAGTACAAGACGCCATTACAGCGGACGGGGGTAGAGCTACTAGAAGAACGCGACTCTCTAAAATGACGTCATGCATATCATTTGAATTCGCCCTCGGATGCCCCAAGTCGCACTTTTTGAAGACGTTTTAACATTACTTCCCGACCGAATTATCACATGAAAAATATTTCAATCTAATAGCGAGGAAATGATCCTCTAGATCGTTAAAAAATAAATTGTATTCAATTGTATTTCTGCAAGTCTTTAACATGTTACCAATGGAAGAAAATGACACCAGGGTATCATAAAACCTTAGCACTCAGCAGTCTACATCAACGGCCGGGGAACATTTAGTACGACTCCTCAATGACTAATGCCAGCTCAGATAGCCGGGAACTGGAGATCCACTCCATCACAGAAAACTGCCAGTGGGCATGAACGGCAGAAATTTCCAAGAAGAAGTGAAAACTTCTGTAGCAAGTATACAAAAGTAACAGGTTCCACACTGGTGTTCCAGTGCTGAATCAATGGGTCGAATCGGCCTCAGCACTGGTTTTCCAGTGCTGAAGAAACGTCAGCACTGGTTTTCCAGTGCTGAACAGCCTTGTTCGGGTGCTGAAGCTCCCTCAGCACTGGAATTCCAGTGCTGAACCCAATGCGAGCACTGGATTTCCAGTGCTGAACTTCTCCGAGCACTGGTTTTCCAGTGCTGAACTGCCGCCAGCACTCGGGTACCAGTGCTGAACTCGCGGCAGAGGTCATTCAGCACTGGTTACCCAGTGCTGAAACCGCCGTCAGCACTGGAACCGAGTGCTGATATACAAAATTAAAATTAAAGTAACGGGTTCAGCACTGGATTTACCAGTGCTCGGGAACTTTTCAGCACTGGAAGACCAGTGATGTAAAAACTTCAGCTCTGGGCTTCCAGTGCTGACGTCTATAAAGCACTGGAACGTTCCAGTGCTGAACGTAATATTCGTGTACTAGTAGCATGCGTCCGTACGGCTGTCTGAGTTATTTCCTTTAGACTTAGGTATATCTGTGCGTGTTATTTAATCTCCAAGCAGATCTTGCATGGCACTAGCTTTTACTAGCTTTAGACTAGACACTTGTGATATTGTGAATTGTGTATACTGTTAATGGCACTCAAGTTTCTTTTCTTTTGGTCAATTGATACGAAAAATTTTAAATCAACGAATCACATATTCTATACTTGTGGCAAAGAAGTGCCTTTTTAGTCAGAGGTAGACAACTAACAGTTGGTCTATCTGTGTGGTAAAGAGATCGCTTGTTTTTTAGTTTTTTTTTACAAAGAATAGGTAGTTACAGGTGGACGACACATTCTGCTTGTGCGGCAAAGAACATCATTTAAAAAACAATAGGTAGTCAGAGTTAGACAACTAACAGTTGGTCTATCTGTGTGGTAAAGAGATCGCTTGTTTTGTTTTTTTTACAAAGAATAGGTAGTTACAGGTGGACGACACATTCTGCTTGTGCGGCAAAGAACATCATTTAAAAAACAATAGGTAGTCAGAGTTAGACAACTAACAGTTGGTCTATCTGTGTGGTAAAGAGATCGCTTGTTTTGTTTTTTTTACAAAGAATAGGTAGTTACAGGTGGACGACACATTCTGCTTGTGCGGCAAAGAACATCATTTAAAAAACAATAGGTAGTCGGAGTTAGACAACTAACAGTTGGTCTATCTGTGTGGTAAAGAGATCGCTTGTTTTTTTGGTTTTTTTTACAAAGAATAGGTAGTTACAGGTGGACGACACATTTCGCTTGTGCGGCAAAGAAGTATCATTTAAAAAACATTGTATAATACAGTTGTCCATTTATATTTTGTTACAGAATGTTAGTTCTTTTCAACAACTTTAAACATTTTATACTCCGTTTCCAGTGCAGAATATTTGTCAGCACTGGATTTCCAGAGCTGAAATGTCCTCAGCACTGGAAATCCAGTGCTGATTGTAGTCTCAGCACTCGGTTTCCAGTGCTGACAGGAGGGCTTTGGGTGCTGAAGCTGCCTCAGCACTGGATTTCCAGTGCTGACGCCGGCTCAGCACTGGACTTCCAGTGCTGACGACCACTTCAGCACTGGTGTTCCAGTGCTGACAGAGGAGACCGTTACTTTTGTATATTTGCGCTTCTGTATTTCACATGTCCACCTATGTAAAAGATAGAACCAGAAACGTCCATCAATACCGACTCTTTAGGGCCAGGGCCACATCAAAGAGGTTGAAAAAAGGACCTCCTTGGCCACATGTAAACTTTTGCCTAAGTTTTGGATTTCGCGATAACCAACGCTACATATAAATATATCTCGGCGTTTTGAGCTCCATGGCATTACCAGAACATTGCACGTAACAGTTTCCCCGTCAACCCACACGAATCGGCACTGTAAATGGCAGAAATTACAAACAACGAAGTTACCTTCTGTCCTCTGTCCTTCGGTTCAGAAATGGCGCTGGCGGAAATGACGTCAGTGCCGCCTCGTGATTGGTCGTGAGGTTTCGTCCAAGCAGATGTTATAACTTTAGCTGACAATCAGAATGGTGTTGGTTCTTACCAACTTTTTGTGTCGGCTTATCTTTGTAAATCTGTACTGTAGGGTGACAGTCTTTATTTTCACTGGTTATCTTGCCAAACATTATTGTAATGTAAGATCATGTAATAGTGTGGATCATGATAGGGTTCCTGAAAAGTCTGATCAAGGTCTTTAGTCTTGCTCCATCTGAAATCATTTCATACCCCTGCATTCAGTCTATCCAATATCCTTCTCAAAAAGTAGGAATATGCGCACAAGAGTCTTACAATGCTTGCTCGGGCGGCGAGTATAGGCAACCGGGTTGCATCTGATGAGGGTCTGTACTGCGCCGGTTCCTAGCAATGTTCATGATGCAAAAATCAAGCCAAGCAAACGTAAATTGGCTTTCAGTACGTGAAGCCATCTTGAGTTGGCTTGCATTTTGTGTTCATGATGCAAACTTGCACACACACACTCAAATAGGCCCGTTGTGTGTATCCCCCGATCGACATGACTCTAGGCCTAGATCTGGGATGATCACGGAGGACCATCAGCCTCGTTGAAAATGGTAACGACAGTGCGATCTTGCCCGGTGTGGTTGTGATTCACCTTCGATCTTTAAATGGCCATTAAGCTCCAAAATATCGTCAAACGTAATGTATGATTCCGATCAAGAAATGTCCTAGTCTCTGTAACTTTACCCTTTTGAATGGTGGCTCTTGAACCTCACTGAGGCCATTAGAATCTGAGTTAAGCGCTCATGCTCTAAAATTACAAATACTAAAGCAAGAACGGGGCAGAAACGGCCAACGCTCAACGGTTAATTGGTAACGCGAATTCATATACATGTGTATGCACAACGTAAAGCTAGATTTGGGTGTGGCATATTGATTATTATGGTATAATACTCAGTGGTAAAAAAACAACTTATGACAAGGTAGCAAAATATTGTGGCGTTAGTTAACGTTACCATCTCGTTGTTAAGCTTATATACTTACGCTTCTTACTTAAAAACGGAGTTCAGAATGATAAAATTTACATACATAACGTGATAGGTAGAATTACAGCTAGCGACTTATACCGGCGCTTCACTGACGAATGATCTAACGACGTTCAAGGGTGATTTAGAGAGGGCGGGCTGCAATTTATGGCGAATTGAAGTAGCTCGCAACGCAACGCGCCACGAAAAAAACGCATGCAGACCCTCCTTCATGCTCAGCAATGCTAAAATGCGCATCTTGGGTCTCAACCGATATGGCCCTGGCTGCAGTCAGCACCGGCCTCTGTCCGTCTAATAAGAAAAGTCTCTACCAGACTTATATACCCTGGCCGATAGGCAGAATAATTTGCCAGGGGAGTTTTGCTACGATCCGTACTCTACAGGCCAAACCAAACAGTTCCTGTCACCTGTTGTGTGACTTGTGACTAAGGCTGCAGCACTGACAGTGGTTAATAGAGGACGCTTTTGATCCGTGGAACTTAAGCTAATTGATTGGGCAACCATAACTTTGCAAGTAACGTTGGGGGCACTAACGTGCGGGAAGTCGACCCACTAACGCGACGTACATAGCGACCTCCTTGTGTTTCTTGCCCAAAGACAAATTGATGAAAAGGCAATGAAGAGCAATATAACGTATTGATATTCAAAAGCTAACTTGACATTTTGAGCCAATTTTACGCCTTCCACTGTTGCCTGATTGACTTTTCTTTTAACGATGGAAGGCGAAAAATCCCACTTTTCTGACATGCGTGGGTTCTGAGATTTGCATTCGCGTGTAAATGTAGAAGCACAGAATGTCTGGGAAGATGGGGATTGCAAGAAAAGGCAAATAAAGTTAAAACTTGAATGTATGTCACCAGCTGCAGTACTGACCAGACATGATAGGTGTCGCTGTGAGGCTGCCTACAATCCTGTTTTTGTTAGGGGGAACCACACCAGGTATGACCCAAGTATGTCATGATCCAGAGATTGTCAAAATGGGCTGGATGGGCCGGATGTTGAACACTTTATCTAACCTTAAATCAAATAAATGCTCGAGCTATGAACAATACAAGACAAAATATGACCAGTATGCCACAGGCTCATTCGGGTCATGTTTAATCAAAATTGATTTATAATCAAGGAAATAATGACCTTGTTTGCCTAATTGATGTGAAATTTACACAGTGTATGGCTCCTAGCAGCATGGATAGAACTCTACTCCCCTAAAAGTTGACTGGGAGTGATATATTCTATGTTGTAATAACCATGATGCAACACAGGCTTAGCGTTATATACTTCTACAGTACCTGAGCTTTAAATGGCTGGTATGTGGCAATGCTGAATGTGCAAACATTTCATTATGCATTATATCATATTGCAATGACCTGCTTGACAAATCCACAATTGTCAAGTAGATTGTCACAGCAATTCAAGCCACATGATCAACTATGGCATTACTTTTTCTGAATACACATACATGAATGTTGACAAATTCTGGGGGTTAGAATATCAATAACATACAGTCATATACATTCTGGTTTTAAGATATCTTCGAAAATAAATTCTATAGTAGCAATAGACAGTAGCCATACATGGTGCAAGACCTGACAACAAGTCAGACATCAGTATACATGCACAACCATGTTGGATAATAAATATTGCATAGTATCATATGTACAATATGTAAATGCATATTAGATGCATTCTGTCTTCTCTATATCTCTTGCATTGCCCTTCATCTCTCTGTCAGTATCTTTGACAGCATTTCAAATTATTTCCAAAAAGACAACTTTTAACCTTCTCCCTGCTGACTTACATGTACTCCATAATCAATAGAGAAGTAGCAGCTAAACTGCTACTTCAGTGTCCTTAAGTTTAATTTCGTCTGATACATCTGGATCAAAAGGCAAATGTCAAGCTGATGACCAATAATGCACTATGAAGCATATTTGCATAGGATAGACAATACTTCTATGATATATTGCAAGGAATGGAGGAGAACTACGCAATGACTGCAGTTCTCCTACTACTGCAGCTTTGCTCATTTTCCTCAGAGCTGTACAAGACTGATTCGTCATCTGTAAGGTTCTCATCCTCATCCTCTCTGATGTCCTCCACCCTTGGTTTGTTGATGGAATAGGGGAGTAGCAGGGTCAGACACAGGATGATGACGTCTATCAACACTGCCAGGTAAAAGACCAGGTGGAAGTTCAATGGCCAGGGTAGACCTTGATAATGACAATATTAAACAAAGATACATTAAGCTTAATTCATCTTTTGTCATCCTCAACAGAGGTGAAGCATTATGCTTTTACCAAGTTGCACATGCCTTGAGCAGGAAAAAAATTCTAGAAAGGGAAACATTGGGGTTGTCAGAAAGTGTAAGTGCTCACTCTTAACATGAATACAAACAAACACAAGATGTATACATATATACTTGAGACAGTTGTTGATGGGGACATGAAATCAGATTGTTTTCATATTAAGTGAGGCTCTATTATGTATATGCATATATTATATAGTAAAAGCAGAAAGAGAACAATGTCAAATTTTTGTACAAGCACGTGACATAAAAAGTATCAGATTCTGTAGTAGTAGTAGATGTAGTAATGAAACTGTACATGTAAATGTCACAATGTATATAATTATTTTTACTTTTCAAATAAAGCTTTTAAAAATTAGAAAAAAAAACATTAACATTCGATTGATAAACAGTGCCTGGTGAAGAATTGATTGTCATGAAATGCAGGTATAGACTCATCAGGCCTTACCATTCTCAGTAGTCCAAGCAAAGAGGTTTCCTCCTACAATTGGTCCCAGTAGACGTGCAAGAGCCACAAATGACTGAGAGATACCATTGACTGTTCCTCGGAAGCAGGGCTGAAAATAGTTCAAACATTGCTTCTATAAGTAATCATACCTCCCCTTCTATCTATGTAAAAATGACTTTCATAACTGATGGCATGGCAGAAGGAATAATCATTATGGCAGCATATATTCATGTAACATCACATAACAATTAAAAGTATACGAAAATTTGCTTACCATTGCAGAGTTTCCCACCATCACCATAATAGCAGTGAAACTTGAGACCCTGTGGACATCGGCAATGATATAATGCTACATAATATTCACATCTGCACTTAACATTAGTAGGTAATTGTTGTATCTTTCAACAGTAATACAGTACTACAATGATTGAGACATTGAAATTTAAAACTTACATGTATCTGTGACAAAGGGCTGCAAACCTAAGTGAAAAATTCAACACTTAACAGTACTCCACAAAATGTTTAACAAACTTACCTCCCAACAATACCAAACGCAGTGGTAAACACCACAACGGCCCAGACCTTTATAGGCACGTCAGATATAGCAACATGGGTCTTTCCACCTTTGTCATCTAGTCTGCATTTTCCAATGTTGCTGTCATTATTGCTTTTTATAGTGTTGAATGCTGTCTCCCTTGCAGAATATCTCAAAACACTGGGTCCAGGCTGTTGAGATGAGGGCACGTTTGATGGTGTCGCACTGTAATGTGGGAGTATCTCTGTGGCATTTTCTATTATAATTTCTCCATCACTTTCAGGAATTGGACCAGTCATTTGGTTCATAAAGGGCGTACACACTGTTCCAATCATGAACATGAAGATTGCAGCTCGGAACAGGGTCTTGTAAGAATATTTCCTGGCCAGGATTGGGAAGACAACGATCTGGAGGGAAAACAATGTTTGATGTCATGATAAGAATGACAAATAAACACAAACCTTATTGAGAAAAGTGCTGGACTTATGTTCTTTGACAAAAAACATTTACGAACTTGACCTTTCAGGACTATTTGCTACGCATTGATCCTCAGATCCACAGCACTGAGCTACAAGCTAGGGCCTCTAACTGTTGCAAGAGGGGTGATACTGGATAATAAACCAGACAGTGAGCAAGTAAGTGTGCAATTTACTGTTGAGTAATTGCTGAGGAATGCTGATACATGCCAACAATTGGACTATATGGCAACTGTGCAGCTTCAGGTAATATCTGTGTCTGTATGAATGGCAGCAGTATAAAATGCTGCATGTCTTGAGGGCATAGTCTACTGTCATAAACTCTCAATGCATGCCAACACTGGCATTTTTCAAACTGGCTAAATTTGACCCAGACAATAACCTAACTAACATACCTGGCTGAGAATTTGGAAAATGGACGACCCTGTCAGCACCAGAGATATCTCTGATGTATCAAAGTTGTATCCACCATGTTTGTGACTGGACACTAGCAGCAGCGGCAGCAGCTGTACATGTGCGAGGAGAGATTAGATGTGTAAAATGTAGGGTAGGATGAACTTTGTGTATTCTGTTCATCTAAATCACACTGTCCAGTTAAATGCAACATTATGTCACATGTCCAAGGCACACAAATCTACAATTCAAACACACACACAATACTTAAAACTTACCTCATTGGTGAGTATTGCAGAGAACCCCAAAAGGCCATACAGAACACAGGACAGTAGGATCCTCCTGTCCCTTAGCAGCTTACGTATTGGAACACTCTTATTACTTCCTGAAAAGAGAACAATGGACATCTTTAAGATAACACAACTACAAGTCATACGACAGGCGTTATCAAAAGATGAGATGAAAATTAGTTAATGATATTCCAACTTTCGATACTATACCAACACATCTCTAGCTACATATTTAACATTACTAAGAAACGAGAAGAAGTCGAACAAATGTATTAGACTAGATTTAGAATCTATGTTTTAGATTAGTATTAGAAACCATGTCTACTGTATTACTGCCCTTTGTATCAATATGCCTGTACTTAGCCCGATAGGGCATGAATGTGCAATAAAGGCTATTATTATTATTATTATTATTTATTATAACTGAGAATATATCCTAGAGACTGTATTTCAAATATCAATGATTCATTCTTGCATCCTCTCTTTGCAAGCTTTCAATATGAACATCTAGTCACCACATCATAAAGAACAAAACAGAATATTTATGAGGTATAATTCTATCATCTGATCAGCACAGTCAGACCTTGTCGTGTTTGTGGCCGACAGATTTTTTTGCAGCATGGCCGACAGCACCAGAGACTGGACTGGTCATCTGCTGGTCCCTGCCTGCTTATGGTCTCATCCCACTGGGGAAACAAAGTGGTGGAAAATCACAATCTTTTTAAGTATTTTTGTTTGTATCCAACCTGACAGACATCATTTTTCACAATGGCACAATGTCTACATTTGTCATATGAACATTCAAACGAACACCAAAAGACGTATCCATTTGCAAACAAAAACACAGTGACTGCAGTTTTATAAAATAATACCCCAGGGCTGTATTATATATACTTCATTACTAGATTTCATACTCACATATTCACTCTCTAAGTCTTCTTCCTCCCCATTCTGTGCATCAATCCCGCTGTCTTCATCAGACCCCAACAAGCTCTGATTTTCACTCGTGTCTGTGGATGTAGGGGCCGGATCCAACTTGGTCTCCCTCAGGAAGCAGCAAGATGCTGCAGCAATAGGGACATGGATGTCTGTTACGCTGCCACACAGCAGAAGAATGAATTGGCTAGCTCTAAACAACATTTTGGGCAGTAATTTTCCCATAGATCTCTCATCATTGCACAATTTTTAGAGACCCTAGTCAATGTCTGCACGTTCCTGTGCTCCATCCAATGTGAGTAGATTTGTGTGAATAATAGGCTCAAGTCTCAGACAACAGCACTCAACCTTCTGGTGGTGAAAAACTTAATATTTTATTTATATGGGCAAAGCTTGTTGACTGTGTGATGTGTGCTTTATCAGGAATTTGTGGCAGGCAGATTCAGGGTAACTAAAACAGTTGTTGACTTGGGAGTGAAATATAATTAGACTATACATGGGATCCTACATTCACTGGAGACAAAACATTCTTCATTTGTTACATTGACTTGCTTGCATTATGTATTTGGTTTGGTTGATTAGTTTGTTGTGTCGTCCTTAAGTACTTTTGTCATTTGTCACCATTGATGTACTTGAGTTGATTTGCACCCTTGTCTTGCTCCTTCATTTGGGCTATGTTTTATTTTGTGCATACAGGACACTTCCCTAGTGGCAAACAGTTGTACATGCACTAAGTCTTGGATAAATGAATAAAATGACATAAATGATTAGATATTCAAAGGGTTTGAGTCTCACCTAGTAGGTTGATAATGGCAAGACAGACTGCTACAAGACACGGTAGCAGGTAAGGGAACTTTCTGAAGAAGAAGACATCAAAGCCTGGTATACGAACAGCAGGGCAGGATAGGAACCCACCTGCTATGGGACCCTGTAGTGTCACAAAATAACAGACTTGCAAGAAGATTCTTTCTAGAGATATTGTGTACTTAACATCACTATTTTCTCAATTGATTTATATATTACCATACATAATATTATAAATAGTACTAATAATATTGTAGATTTCTGATGTGTATAGCCCAATTAGGTCATTAAGAGTCTACATCTAGTTTATCATCCAACAACAAACTACAAAGACTCTCAAAGCTCTTAAACCCTTGAGAATACAACACAACAAAGTACAATACCACTTATATTTAATTCTATATACTGTTTTGTCATTATTACCAGGGATAGCCCTATTAGTCTGGCTTTGGCTGTTTGGCTTGATACATACAAACTAATAAATTAAATCAGAACTTCAGGACCAAGGTCAAGTCTCAAACTTCAGAACAGAACATGTGTTTGTATGTTCCTTGTTCTTTTTCTCTGAAAATCACTAAAAACTATCCAAAAAAAGAACAACTTCTGAACAGTTGTGCATATTCAAACAAAAAGAAAATGTATTCCTGATAAGGTAGCCTTGTAGCAGCAATGTTGTATTTGATGCTGGGCTAGATAGAAAGGGGAAACTTACCACAAGTCTGCCCAGGCCACTTGACGCTCCCACCAATGAAAAGGTGAATGGATGATACACTACATCTGTGGCCTGTAAAGCATATTATTCATTTGCAACATCAATATCAAATGTTACAGTTTAGTCCTTGTATATCATTATCCGCATATCACATGTCAATGATATATACAGATCAACAGAATAGACCCAAACTGTGCTTGAACATACATGTAAGCATCAATCTACTGCAAATGATTGCCTATCATGATGGTAACATGGTGAAATCACACTGTTTAAAATAAGAAAGGTTAACAGTTTCAAAGCAACTGCACATACCTCAAATAAGTAGGTTTTTGACACTCCCAGATTTCCATCCAAGAAGCCCCACAGTAACCTGGCTGCAACTGCCCAACCAAAGGACATGCTTAAAAACACAAGGAGACATATAGTAATATTCAGTTTGTTAGCAGTATCACAAAACAGCCTTGGGGGAGGGTAGAAAAAAGTTTGAAATCTGCCATTTCAAATAAGCACATTGTCGCTGATTAAAAGTCCCTATCACCTTCAACATCATGTGACATTGTGTGATGACCCATACAGGGATGGCACTGTCCAAGTAAGCAAATCTGGAAAAATCCAAGTTTTATCATTACAATGCTTAAGTTAAAAGACAATCCAAATCCAATGTCACTGTGTACAGGACATCTAAATGACATAAATTAGATAGTTCCATTTACTTATAGCTAACAACTGTGTCTACAAATAAACAAATTCTAGCACAACAACTCACCTGAATCCAAACAGCATGCTGCTTAACATAGACCCCACTATGCCACATAAAAGAATGGGTCTGAAACAGAAAAGAGAGCAGAGCGGTCAATAGATTGGCTAGCATCAATGGATGCATGGAGAAACAACGTCAGCTGGCAGGTACTATTCACCTGTGTCGTTCAGCTTGAATCAAATTACTTGTAAGTTAAAATTCTTCTCACACCTCTTGGTATATAAGGCAGTGCCCATCCCTGTTTCTTTCACCCTTGAGCCGCACGGTTGTGTAAGCACAACAGATATGCATATTAATCTCAGTACTAGCAATCCTACCATGATTTACTTAGGCCAATATTACTAGTAGTATTGCTGATTTTAGTAGAAAGCAAATAAGTATTTTAAGCTCCCAGTGTGACTTAGAATAGATCATAAACTCGAACTCAATAAGAATCAGCCTGTGACACATGGGGAGGGGGATGAATCCAGTCTGTCTCCACGATTGCTGTTCATTCATCGCCTGATCAGCCAACACCCTAGCCTGTGCTTAGGGTGAAAGACAGGCTTTAAGTTGGTCAACAGTCATCCACGGCGAGTTGGTTGCATCAAGCTGATCATCCATCCGGCTGGCAACAAATCGTCATGTTAACTATTGAAAAGGAGGTGAAGTCTGGTTGTATGTACCTACGACCCAGGAAATCAGACAGCCGTCCCCACTGGAAGAAAGAGCACAGGAAATAGTAAGGAGTGGATTGTGTGGAAAAGTCACTAATTCCCCCCTATGAAAATGGAGGTTTTGTTTCCTTTTGCAGCTTCAGCTACAGCTACAGCTACAGCTAGGTATGCTGTCTAATTCAGGTAAACCTGTAGCAAGAGTTATGAATTACGTCACAAGACACACGAAACATTAAAGGCGAGTAGAACAGTCTCCTGGCACCCATAAGGCAAGGATTTGAAACCCAGAACAAATCCGGGAAACCACTTCTAGTAGGCCAAAAGGTCCAGACCTGACGCTTGATCCCCACTTTTGCACACAGAAGCATTGATAATACAGTCGAGGTCAGCAAACCACAGCAGCCTCCAGGCTACTGTGCTTTGATATTCCTTAGTTAATGATAATGACCTGTTTTGACCTTTCAGCAACATTCTGTTTTCTTCTTTCTACAGCAGACTGTTTTATCACGAGTGACCAATTGTATGTAATGTACAAATGTATTACACTCTGCCTCAGGGGTCCAATAGGTACTGTATATTATTAAAAGTTCCCTGTGGTTTTATTTTCTCAATTTTTCTTTTTTCCAGTGACGTTTTACTGCAAAAAAACCTTGAACATGATTCTAATATACTACAGAACTGTTTCAAATACTGCAAAAACATATCTTCAAGTCCTACCGCAAAATAATGCCAGCACCGCAAAATAATGCCAGCAAAGTTTCTCATAGTACTGTAAGTCTCTTTAGATCCGCAGCGCCTAAAATCCGCGGTTTCGATCAAATGACCAATCCACGCTGTCTTCAGATTCGCGGTGGACGATGTGTGGGAAAATAAGTTCGCGAGCGAGTACTTAGCGCTAGCGCAAGTTTACGTGTAATAAGGCGTGGCTTGACAAATTTTTTTCCGGCGAATTTACAGTCGGCAAGGCAATATTAATCATTTTCGGTAGAATTTCACTTTTGTATGGCCAGGAAACCTCGAAAAGGTCGAGACAATGTTAATTAGCGAGAAATTGGCAAGTTTGTGTTTAGTTCTGACCGCGGCATGGATTGGCAAGATGGCGGCGCCTGAGAGGTCATCTAGGGTCATCGGGACAGTCGATATACTAGTAGTATGGGTGAAAATGCTACCTGCGGTGCAATTGTGCTCTAATTTAACCATACAAAAATGCACAATTATCCATCACATAAGTTGTATGATTAAAAAGGACACATATTTAAGGAGTGTGTGATTTTATTCTTTATTCATTTGACATGAAAAGGTGTTTGTATTATCTTTAAAAAATGTACGTTCTCCCATGCTGCTTGTGAAATCCCAAGCGCGTCACAACATTGCTTCTAGAAGCGTCGGTTTTCGCCGTTACTAAGTATTTGTTACAAAGAGCCTTTCTATGAAAGTGCAAACATCGATTCAGGATTATGAACGTCAAATACAGGTTGGTTGACAACTGGAGCACAGAGTGAACAATTTATAGAAACTGGGGGCATGATTTTGTTGTCTTTTTCTCGGCGTCCTGATTCCAAGCGAAGCTCGTCAAGAACAAAGGAAAGTATGGCGATCGAGGTTTCAGACAACTTTGTAGTTTCGAATTTTGTGAATCAAACAGTGGTCATCGGCAGCTATATGTCAGTACGAATATGATGGAGTATAAATCGAAGTTAGGGAAGAAGATACTTGCGCTGGAATACAACTTAAAAGTGATCCGATGTTACGAGAATCCTGCGCGTGGCCTCGTAATGGTATAATTTTCGGCACGCGGTATGCGGCCGATTTTGTATTTTCCTTTACCGTTCTTTTTAAGAAGTAACTAAATAATGAAGCCTGGCATATTTTGTGTACATATGTATACTTTGAATAAAATTTTGATATTGTTTACATGATCGCATGTGTGTTGTTTTTGCTCCTTGCTTTTATCTTCCTAGTATCTCGAGGTCGGCCGTGAAAATTACTAGAGGGAAGTATATATTGGAGAGGGGGACACATTTGCACCAAACACATCCGCGGATAAAGTAGATTCGCGGCATGGAGGTCTCCGCGAATACCGCGAATCTAAAAACACCCCGGAAATAAAGAGACTTACAGTAAGTGTATTTACAGTACTTTTGAACAGTTTGTATTGCTTTCGATGGGTGAGAAGGGAACTAAGAGTTAACCTTTGGTCATGATAACAGAGGTAACAACAGCAAGTATACAATTGACATTGTGTATCTGGTATAGGAAGTAACATAATAATATATATTGTGATTTTCTATCTCCTGATGATTTTTCTAGATTCTTACTTACCATGAAGCTACCAAAGAAGCTGCCAGTGAAGTAAGCACTTGCCAGGAAGCCTGCATAGTAGCCTAGCAAGGGAGATATAGAATAATATGTTTTTGTACATATCAGAAACATAATAATCATCTTAGCAGGAAATTTCGTAATTCTTATGTTGAAACCAAGATTCAAGTGCTCATAATTTACGATAAAAATCCAGGCACAAGCCTGACAAGGCAACATAAAACATCTGTGGCATGTATGAATGCATATTCATCAAACACAGTCTGATTTACTCCCAAAGCTTAGGTATCGAATGGTAAGAGCTAGGGCTGGGTACCGGTACAGAAAATTCAGGTCCAGGTCCGGTTCAGGTCCAAAGGATCAGGTCCAGGTCCGGACCTGAACCTGGATGCAGTATGACTCATACCAATGGTCCATTTCACTACAAAGAGATCTACTTGGTGGAGTATTAGACTTACACTGGCGTTTTAAAATCCTTCAACGCTAACTGCACCTGTACGGTTGGCTGTAAAACTTGGTAGAAATTACCATAAACTCTATTCTACTTCACTCTTGTTAATTTCTTCCACCTGCAAGCGCCAAAACGTGTGAATGCCTGATAAAATAATCTGTTAATTTTCTAATCGGTCCAACATCCGGTCCACCTAATTTTTTCAGGTCCGGTTTTTCTGGACCGGTCCAATACAAAAAACCGGTTTTGTACCGGTACACTGTACCGATACCCAGCCATAGTAAGAGACATTTAGTGCATAGCGAGACTATGAACTTCAAGATGATCTAAGAGCAAATGATGTACTGGTGTTGTACTGTTACTTACCTATCTGGTTTGACTTCAGGTATGGGAAAAAGTCATGTGTGAGAAAGGGTAGGAATGGAAATATCACACTTGCTCCAAAGTGGTGGGTGAACAGTATGCCTCCAACCACTGACAACTGTGGGGAAAGGGACACAAACATTCATTAATCATCAAGGCAGGAGTCACAACTGATTGCTTCAATCTGTTCAAAGAACGGCCCAACCTATAGTGTTGCATCAGGGTTGTAGCCAGTGCCCGTCCTCCCATCCTTTGACGGAATTTTGAAGCTGGGTATGGAAAAAATTTTGCCCATTCCATCCCGTGATAGACAAAAATCTATATGTTAAGTCTGTAAAGATAATAAAAATACTGTCTCCCTTGTGTAATTTTTCACCAGAACAGATTAACAGCTTAGTCTACCAGAAAATCTACCTAAAAATGCAGGAAACAGCATTTCAGAGGGTCTAGATTTCAAAATTTTCCCAGGAACATGCCCCCGGACCCCTTAATGAACGTTGTACCTTCGGCTCAACGTCTTGTGCCTTCGGAGCTTGATAGGATTTAAATTTAATGGGAAGGAAAATGATTTCAGGATGGCTACAACCCTGTGCTACATACTATCAAAGTTACACCTTGATGGACATTTGATGTGAGCTGTATGTTGTATTTGTGTATAGGTGTGTGTGTGTGTGCACGTGCGTGTATGTTTGCATGTGATGTGAATGTGTGTGTGTGTGTGCTCATGTGAAAGTGTGTGAGAATATCTGGAAAGCTCAAGGACCATAGCAAAGGTCACAAGTACTAGTAATTTGAAGACACTCACGACAATAAAAAAACTAAAGCCAGTGGTCAAAAATGACCACAATACTCCATTGCCGTGTCAATAGCAATTTTAGTATTGAGGGTCTGCATGGGGGGGTCTTGGTAACGCTTAACAGTGAATTCAGGAGGTCCGATAACGGTTAACGGTAAATTCAGGAGGTCCGGTAACGCTTAACGGTAAATTCAGAAGGAGTTACAAAACATAACACCGTTGAAAGTAACATTGATATTTTTTTACTTTGACTTTATTGACGTGCATTCCTATTCATACAACGCTAGAGTAGTTATCAATGGGGGAAAATATCCGACTAAATTATGACAAAGCAAAAGGTGCCCAGAACCCGGAGGAATGACAGGAACATTGTCCATGACATTTGTAGATTGACGGAGGTATAGTTCCCGTCCCGCCACAGAGACGGCGGCAGCAAATTTCTTATGGGGGGATTGAACTTGTTTCAGCACATGGAGCGCCGAAAATTTCAAAATCAAGACCCTTTTAAATGCTGTTTCCTGTATTTTCGGCAAATTTTGCCGACTGAGTAAGCTAGGTTGATTTTGACATTTCCATCAAAATACACAATAATTATAGCTTTGGCCTCCAGTGCCCCCGACATATTTTACCATTTCGAGCTCAGAAGGCACGAGACGTTGCAATATAAGTGCAGGAAAATTAAAATCTGGACCGTCTGAAACGCCATTTACGGCATTTTGAAGGACAAATTTTGCTGTAAGACGAAGTTGAATTAAATGACATTTTATTAGAGAGAAAAGGTTTTTTACGCCTACCCACGTCCCTAACATATTTGACCATGTCATCGTGAGCGCCAAAGGCGCCAGCCGTCGCAAGGAAGGTCCGGAGAGACCTCATTTTCTGCATTCTAGGAGTACTTTTTGCCCGAAACTAAGCTAAGTTTACACTGAAATCTGTATGAGTGATAAAGTTTTTGAGGGCGACGCTTCCGCAACATATAGTCGGGAGGCTAGGACAAAATTTTGAAATCTGGACCCTTTGAAACGCCATTTCCTGCATTTTCCGGGGTTCTATCTGGCATTTGACTTCGTGTGTATAACGGGTTACGAAGAATTTCTTGGTAACGCTTAATGGTGAATTCGGGATAACAAATAACGGTTAACGTTGAATTAAAACGACCAATAACGCTTCACGAAGAATATACCGATAACGATTAACGTTAAATTAGAGAAGGTCGGTAACGATTAACGGTGAATTAAAATGGCTCGTAACGCTTAACGGAAAAAGGCATGCAGACCCTCTAGTATTACTTGCAGCAAGCATTTTTTTTAAATACAAAAGGCCCTGTACTGCCTTTTTATAATTATCTTGAAGTTAATTACTGATTGCAATCACCTGACACGATCATGATCTGTGATCACGATGATCAGTACCTTGACCCAAGGAGGTTAAAGAAAGAGCCTTGCTTGACCCAAGGTACCCAACCGAACGTGACCTAGCCTCCATAGCAGGCTATCTGGGGCCTTTTTTGGCTCGCGGCCGGCAGTCAGAAAAGGCCAGCAATCAGCGACCCAGTACACAAAAATAAAAGAAATGGTCAGCAAAAGTGTATTATGAGCCAAGAAAAGACCTAAGAGAGCCTTCTATACAGTCTAAACACCACCAACCCCACAACCACCCCCCACCCCCACCCCCCCATTTTGCACAAGACGAGTGGCCAGTTTTTCAGCCTTCGGGTCACATCCTATCATTAACGTTACACGCCCTCCCCCTTTACCTGGGTCAGTGGGATGACACGTAAATCAAGTTAAGGAGTTGGAACAAGTCTGGTGGTAATATGTTGTTGATTTATATCTATTTTCTCCGCTAGACATGGGCTCAAGTTGATATGATGCGATGTGGTATAACGTTACGTTACCTGTTTCAGAGGAAAGCTGGGCATGACTGGTCTGGCAGTGCGGTGGTCACCTCGGCACAAAAGATGTTCAAATAAGGGATTCATGCACTACTTTTTTGTTGTTGACGCGATCATCCGGATTACTATCCAACCTGGCACGTTATCAGAGCTGTTGTCCTTGTTGTTGATCAGAAGGTCGCTCGACCGGTACTGACTTTGCAACCAAAACACTGCTCACGACCTTTAAATTCGGCGAGGGATTTCCCGGTTCGTCATTGGATAGTTACGTGGTGTTTTTCCACTGTGTTTTTCCACAAGAATGGCCAATCAGGAGCAGTGGCGGGACATTGAGAGTTTTAAATGTCTCTCACAGATAGGAAACTCGTTTTACAGCTGTTTTGTATGATGTATGAAAACTACCTTCCGTCAGTGTCGCTGACGAAAGGTAGTGGATTCTTTCTGATACGTCTGACCGTTTCCAAAATCATATCCACATCCAGTTGCTTGAGTTTGTCAAGTTTCATGATTCCGTGAGGGTGTTTACGACATCTAGTGCGTTTTGCGGCAGACCTTGTGCCAAAAATAACCCTTGCGTCACCCGGGTAACCACCCTTCCCAGTTTCCCGCGACCAGACCTGTTTACTCACACATGGCTCTCGTCCTCCGCAGCTTATATAAATGTTTTCTCGTTATTCTTTTGTGAAAATTGCCGATGACATCATCTAGTATGGATGAAAATTAGTTTATGATGCTTAATGCTGACATAAATGAGCCCTTTACCCTTTTTCACTATATTTTCTTGTTCGGTAAGCGCCTTGCTATTTTTTGCGGAATGATATGGCCTACTGATATTTGCGTGATTGGCTCTGACGTCACATCACGTTTGTCGAACGTTCGTCACATTTCCTCCCAGAGAACAAAGTGTTGTCTGTAAGGGAGGAAAACTGGTGCAGTTTTCCGCAAGTTTTGCCGACGAAAGGCAGGGTTGACGACTCAAGATTGCCGAGAACACTTCCAAGATATCAGGTGAGTGTAAATTTCGGACATTTTACCCGTTTTGGGCCATTTTTGTTGATTTTTTTTTCAAACGAGTGACATAATCATATGACCTTGTCGAATGGCGCAGTCACGAAATTTTCGCCAGTATTTTATGGATAGAATTGACCAATTTGTGTTTGAAATAGTCGAATTATACTCCACGTTTACTTATGAGCTTGGGATTTTGTCTTTCTGTAGGTTTTCGGCCTTCTGAGAGTGAGCGAAGTAACAGTGTTCAGCAGAAGACCACGCCGTGCCACGTATCTGCCTAGTCATCCACCCTGAAACGTGATCGAACAGAGGTATTTGTAACCGAAAAATCCATCAAGAGACTTTCAAAATCCCCATTAAAACTCTTAGTTGTGTATTTTGTACCGAAAAACTCACAGTTTAGGCAGAAAAGGGAAATAGAAACGGCCAGATTGCACAACTTCCTCTTGTTTTCGTGGAAAGCCGACAACGAATCCGGGTTCCAAGGACTCATTTGCATATCGATCGGCTTGAACAAACATGGCGCCCCATCAGAACGCGTCACCTGCTAACGTCAGTCATCTACTGGCAGCTGCTCTCCGCAAGAAGTCGGCAGCTGTGAAGAAAAGGAGGTCGCCCGATTTCCGTAAGAAAGCCCTGCTCGAGGCCACGGTCAGACGCGTGATAGAAAACATCAGGGCAGAACAGATAGCCATCCGCGAGCAGAAATACGAGGCGGAGGAAAGCGAGGACTTTCAGTTGACAAAAGACAGTGACTTCCAGCTGACCAAAGACAGTCCATCGTGTACCGATAGCGCTGTCGCGCCGGTTAGATCGCGGTGGGACGACGATGAAGAGGAGGAGGAAGACCAGGAAATGGAAGTACAAACCAGTAGCTGCGATATCGAGAGAGACTTGAACAAAAACGAGGTCAAATCTGACCCGAAAGTCGTGCCAACCACACACACATCTCTCAGCAGTGCAATAGACGCAGTCGACATGGAAAGAAGACAGGGAACATGGAAACCCAATCCCAAGGGCGACTGGAGATGGAGGGTCGAGGACTGCGAATCAGACTCCGAAGAGGACATTCTTGGACTAGGGTCATTCTTCAGCCGTGTCAGAAAGTACACCCACAAGAGGGGATAACTCAACTCAGGAAACAGTGGAAGAAGTGGTTGACAGGAATCAATCAGAATTTGTATATTTATGTATGGGTTCAATTTGTGCCTTATCTGTAAATTGTGTAATTGATTGTCAAGGTCTCATTTTGTATGATGTTTCTTCTCAAGGTTGTCAGTTGAGCTGACAAG
This sequence comes from Branchiostoma floridae x Branchiostoma belcheri, assembly GCA_019207045.1. NCBI lineage: Eukaryota > Metazoa > Chordata > Leptocardii > Amphioxiformes > Branchiostomatidae > Branchiostoma > Branchiostoma floridae x Branchiostoma belcheri. Next base: position 8,781,423 of record CM033027.1, read on the forward strand.
GATGGTGTGGCTTGGTTTGTGGTGGAGCGGAAACCAAGCCATGTGGAGAAAGGGCAGAGGAATTGTGAGCAAAGCACATCTCCCAAGGCCCCCCATAAGCTCCAAGTCTAGGGTATCTTGATGCTGGAAGTCAGTTACCTGGCTATAGGTATATTGTACTTTATGTAAAGTTTGTACTGCTTTCTAAGTAGGAAATGACTTGCCTTGTGTAGACAAAAAAACAGTAAATGCTTACTTAATAAAATAAGTAGCTCTAACTGATTAGAAAGTTTGCATTTCTAAACTACCCACAACATGAATGCAGCAACCAACAGTTTTGGATTTATTCACACCGTAAATGTATAGATATTTTTTATGAAAACCCGAAGTAACAAGTGTGTTGCTGTAACTTTTTGTGGGATTATGTATATTTATGTTGATGCCATATTATATTGGTTCAACGGTTCAGTTTCGTAACATGAACATTTCCTCGGCGTGAGAGCTAGGTATGATCTGATAAGTTCTTGTACCTGAAATGTGTTGTTCGGTAGTAGTCTTACAAATACACAATTTGCCACATTGCCTTGTGTTCTGTTTCTCACATAATTATGTTGCATTCAATGTCAGCCCTCTGGATCAACTGCTCCCTTGCGAGACAGCTGGAGGCACTTCTACCACAGCAGAGCTCTCGGAGCTCAGTCCCCCACTGACAGGTGTACCAATGTTAATTTCTCTTTGCTGCACTTTATTGCATGTTGAGTACTTCTGTTAACAAATATAAAATGAAACTCCACAATTTTGGAGAATACTAAAAACAGTATCAGTTATTCAAACTGTCAATATCAGCCACTTCAGGGTGAACAAATTGGAGACTTGATACCTTAAAAGAGTGATAGACTACTGAAATGTTCAACTTCATACATCTATTGAATTTTATCACATTTGGTCACATTAGTCACCTGGATTGCTTATTTGTTGGTGCTTCTAGTTTGTGAAGGGCAAATATGGCATTTAGGGTTTTCATCCACCACATCACTTGTCTCCAAGAGCCTATGTTTACCTATTTCTTGACCATGATCGTCCTTTAGGTGGGCTGACTCTCTGGCCCAACTCGACTCGGCAGTCCGTCTGCTGAGTCCTATGGTCCTCCCCAGACCAGACTTAGTCCCAGCCTTGCAGTGTCTTGTCATCAGAAAGGAGAGCAACCCACAACTAGCCGACTTCGGTAAATGGGGATGGAAAGTAATGCCCCTTTGGTGTGAGTGTTTGAAATGTATTACTGAACTATCAGTGTTTACTGTATAGGTAATACCAAAATTATTTTTGCCAGTGTTATAGCCCCAGCTTTTCCCAAGTTTCTTGATATTGCCACATTTTTACTTGGTATGTTTTCCTGTAAACGACATGAAAAATGTAGATTGTTGTGTCATGTGTGACTTAACATTGTTTGGGAGACATGTTCAATAGATCTTTTTCAGTATGGAGAATTCAGAACCAGCTCGAGGACCAATCAAGACTCCAGCCATGCTGGTCCAACCAACACAGAATTGTACTAGTACCTTACATCAGCTTTTGCTTTCTAAAGACTGTTACTTCAATCTTTCCTTTCCAGGTTTTTATGTAAGTGTATTGTATGTAAATGCGAATCATTCAACGTCGAACACAAGGCAGAAGTTATTCTCTATCGATATTTGAAAACTTTGTACAGATTTCAGAATAAAAAAAGGTTCAACTGACATGCTATGTGTCTGACTACTTTTTGATTGGATTAGAAAAGCGTAGAAGAAAATGTATGAGACAGAATAAATGGAAATGTAAGCTAAGAGGTCTTTATGTAACCAAATCATAAGCCCCGTTATCTTGTCAAAGTTTCCACACTCAGTAATTCAATGGTAATGACATACTTATGCACAAATTATATGAGATGAAGAACTTAAGTCCAATGATTTGCCCTTTTTGGCGAAAAAAGGAGTACATAGCCTCAGGGGCATCCCTAGGGTAGGAAGTTGAAAGGGGGTCCTGCTCTGAGGATAACCACACCTCAACCATGTTTAAAGAGCCCACCACACTAGGAAAAGGGTAGTGGTCCTTCTCAACGTGGATCAAATAAATCTGTCCAGAAATGCAGCTTATACTAGTAGTTCAGTGCAAACCTGGTGTGTAATGTCATAAGGCGTTAGCCTGAGTACCATCCTCTAGTGACTGCTGGCTCAATACTTTCGCTTGCTAACTGAGGAACGGACTCTACTGCTGATTCAACTGAAAGGAGGCCTTTAAATCTTCCCCAGGGTCTTACAAGACTGATTTATCATCTATGAGTTTCTCCTCCGCATCTTCTCTGATGTCCTCCACCCTTGGTTTGTTGATGGAATCAGGGAGTATCAGGGTCAGACACAGGATGATGACGTCTATCAACACTGCCAGGTAAAAGGCCAGGTGGAAGTTCAACGGCCAGGGCAGACCTTGGTACTAGTATACGTTAACTTTATTGTTGAGGGGGAGGGCGCTGATTCGCGATATGATCGAGGTCGCTGGTCGTCTCTGGTATTTTCTGACGATGTCTCCATTTCAGGGCCATATGTAGATTATTCTTTGCCAATAAATAGTAACCTACAATGTTTACTCATCAAAACATGTATTTCAGTAGATTTCACCCTCCTTCATGTTTTCCTCAGTGTGTCCTGTGTATTCCGGTATTAAAGCAAATAAACAAAAATCAAAATATAGCTCGCCCGCAACAAAAACATTGGACAGTTTTGTATTAAACGTAAAAGACTTATACTGATCTACACTAAACATTACTGCGTAGGTTGAGTCTAAATTCTTATTGCACTTTTTATACCTTCAAGTCCCCAAATAGAAATTATGTGCTGAGTGCATGGTGACTTGTCCTGAGCTTGGCCATACCGAGTTGTCTGAGAATCAATCAAGTGTAGTATCTTGAACGAATCTGGTGGTAATACAAAAATATGCTATTGTTGTTGATGTCCCCTATTTCCTCCGCTATACTTTGGCTCAAGGTGTTGTGGTTTCGATGTGATGTGTTAAGAGAGCTGTCGTCCTTGTCCTTGATCAGGCCGTCTCTCGACTACATTGCCACAGAAACAAGGAGCCAAACAGCTGACGTCACCTGACCTGGTAAGCGCCCTACCAGTTTCCCGCGACCAGACCTGTTCACTCCCAAATGACTCTCGTCCTCCGCAGCTTATCAACATGTAAATGTTTTCTGGCTATTTCAAAGATTGCCAATGACATTATCTAGAATAATAAGTAGAGAGCAAGATTTGATTTGATGTTGAATGCTGACATTAATGGGTGTATTACTCTTTGTTTCACTATCATTTTGTTGTTCGGTAAGCGCCTTGCTATTTTCTGCGGAGTGATATATCCTATGTTGGCGTGATTCGGCTCCAGAGTGTTGTCTGTTCTGTTGCCTGCTAGTAGCAAAAAGGATGATGCGCAACTAATTACGCCAATTAAGTAGGAATGATAATTATCCTACTAATCTCGGCGTGGTTGGCCCTAGAGAGTTGAGTGTAGTGCCACTATCTTAGTCATCCGCCTAGAAACGTGATCGAACGAGGTATTTGTCACCGAAAAGGCTCGAACAGGGAACGTGGAAAATGAAACTTGACAACTCTGGATAATACAGAAAACAGTATCAGTTTAATATTTTGGTGAAAAAAGGAGTACATAGTCTCGGGAATCCCTTGGGTAGGACGTTGAAAGGAGGTACTGGTTTGAGGACAACCACGCCTCAACCATGTTAAAAGAGCCCACAACACTAAGAAAAGGGTTGGGATCGCCGAGTTGACCAATGCAACAGTTGCGGGAGGATAGCTAAGATCTTAGGTTTACTTAAAATCGCGCAAACGTAACTGTGCTCAGCACAAATATTATTTCAAAACCCTCTTGGTGATTTGGAACGGGCTCTACTGCTGATTTGGCCAGAAGTTAACTGAAAGGAGGCCTTTAAATCTTCCGCAGGGTTGTACACGACTGATTTATCATCTATGAGTTTCTCCTCCGCATCTTCTCTGATGTCCTCCACCCTTGGTTTGTTGATGGAATCAGGGAGTATCAGGGTCAGGCACAGGATGATGACGTCTATCAGCACTGCCAGGTAAAAGGCCAGGTGGAAGTTCAACGGCCAGGGCAGACCTTAATAATGGAAAAATAAGTCCTGTCAGTTGCAGACAATGAAAGAATGAAAATCACATTTTTGCTTCTTTTGTCATCCTCCAGTGAGTTAAAGTATAATGCCTTTTCACGTAGCTAGCCGTGCAATAGGGCTTCAATATGGCTTGTGTTTTGAAGAAGTGAAAATGAATAATTTCCAGAAGGGAAACATTGAGGATGCCAGACAGTGTAAAATGCTTGTTCTTTACATGTCTTAAGAAACAAAAGTAGACAAACACCAGTGTTGCATCACAGTACGCATACTAATATTTGAGTGACAATCAGTACCATGACTAAACCATAATATGATACAGGTATGATGTCATCAGGCCTTACCATTCCCAGATGTCCAAGCATAAAGGTTCCCTCCTACGAGTGGTCCCAGTAGACGTGCAAAGGCCACCAAGGACTGGGAGATACCATTGACTGTTCCTCGGAAGCTGGGCTGAAATAGTTAAGACATTGCCCATTGTACATGGCCGTTAAGCAATCAAACCTTGCTTTCCCTCTAAGTAGAAATGACTTTTTCTAACCCACGTTATGGCAGGAGGAATGAAGGTAACAAAATAACGCGCGACAACATATATTCATGAAAATGTAAATAATACATTTTGTACATGAAAATTTGCTTACCATTGCAGAGTTTCCCACCATCACATTGACAGCAGTGAAACTTGAAACCCTGTGGACATCAGCAATACATAATGCTAACACAATGACACACTATTCACATCTGAAACACGTAGCATGATGAAGTTCAGGACATTTAGGCGCCAATTATACCCAGTGGCTTAGTAACGCTACTTTACAGCTATGTTGGTATTTATTGTTGTGTTGTTATTGTGTTTTTGCTATGTATGCACATATGCCCAGGATTGCCTGAAAAACAGGTCTAGGTTGATCTGAGCTGTACTATTCCTGGTTAAATAAATAAAGTGAAATCTAGGCGAATGTTATTTCAGCAATAGAAATACTACATTGAGATATTGGAATTTACAAGTTTCATAACTTATTCATGAAAAAGTGGAATTTTAACACCTACAACAGAGTATTCCACAGAATGTGTAACTTACCTTCCAACAATCCCAAACGCGGTGATTAACACTACAACAGCCCAGACCTTTATAGGCACGTCAGATATGGCAACATGGGTCTTTCTATCTTTGTCATCTAGTCTGCACGTGCCAAAGTTGCTGTCATTATTGCTTTTTACAACCTTCGGTTCTGCCTGTGTTACAGAATATCTCAAAACACCGGGTGCTGGCTGTTGCGATGTGAGATAGTTTGGTGGTGTCACATTGTAACATGGGAGTATCTCTGTGGCATTTTTTATTTTAATTTCTCCATCACGTTCAGGAGTCGGACCAGCCATTTGGTTCATAAAGGGCGTACACACTGTTCCAATCATGAACATGAAGATTGCAGCTCGGAACAGGGTCTTGTAAGAAAATTTCCTGGCCAGGATTGGGAAGACAATAATCTGGAGGGGAAAACAATATTAATGTTTGACGTAATGATAGGAATAAGAAATAAACATAATGCATCACCATATTGAGGAAAGTGTTGGACTTTGACAGAAATCATTCATAAACTTGACCCTTCAGGACTGATTGCTAAATCCACAGTACTGAGCTGCAAGGACCTCTAACTGTTGCAATGCAAGACATGAGACAATGGGCGATAAGCAGGACAGTGAGTGATTGAGTTTGAGCAATTTAGCATTGAGTAATTGTTATGATATCTGACAACAATTGGATGATATGCTGAATATCTGTTCAATATGGCAACTATGCAGCTTCATGTAATATCTGCATCTTTATAGTCGGTGTAATTGCTCTTTCTAACACACCAACTTGAGGCGTGACTGTAGTGTAAAAAATGTTGGTTGGCTTGAAGGAGTTGTCTGATCTCAAAAAGTCCAGATGTTTATATGTACATGCCAGCAATATATAGCCAAACTGACATACCTGGCTGACAATTTGGAAAATGGCCGACCCCGTGAGCACCAGAGAAATCTTTGATGTATCAAAGTTGAAGCCACCATCTTCGTGACTGGACACTAGCAGCAGGGGCAGCAGCTGTGTGGGGAGGGGTCCGATGTGTTAGGTGTAGGATAGGAGGGACTTTGTGGTATTGTGTTTCAAGTGCAATGCTATGACACGTGCCCAACGCACGAAAAACTACAACACCTCACACAATATTTTAAACTTACCTCGGCGGTGAGTATTGATGAAAACGCCAAAAGGCAATACAGCACACAGGACAGTATGATTCTCCTGTCTCTTAGCAGCTTACGGATTGGAACACGTTTATTACTTCCTGCAAGAGTACAAAGGACATCTTTAGGATTACCTAAAGGATCTTAGATTCTAAACAATATATTTCAACAGGATTTATCAAAAGAAGGGATGTATTTCATATTTCAATTTTAAGCCATTATTACCGAGAATATATCCTACAGATGTCATTTCAAATACAGTTTGTATTGATAATTTATTATTACATCCTCTCTTTGAAAGCTTTCTATTCATCACATTACTAGGAGCTGAAGAGACTATTTATGAGGTAAAATCTATCATCTGATATCTAGATAGTCAGACCTTTTCGTGTTTGTTGCCGACAGATCTTTTTACAGCATGGACGACAGCACCAGAGACTGGACTGGTTTTCTACTTGTGTGCCCTTCTGACTGCTTGTGGTCTCATCCCACTTGGAAAAAAAAGTAGGGGAAAATCACACTCTTTTCAAGCATTTTTTTGTTTTGGGCCAACTTTATAGCCATCACTTATCATAATGGCATAACGGTGTTAAAGCGTTTTTATTTATCATAGGAACATTCAAAGGAACACCTGTCGAATGCATGTATTCATACAGTAACATCACTGCAGCTTATATAATGACACTTCTGGGTATTCAATACCACCCGGTACCTATACTTCATACTCACATGCTCACTGTCTAAGTCTTCTTCCTCTCTAACATGGGTCTCCCCCAGGAAGAAACAAGAAGCTGCAGAAACATTGACATGGATGTCTGTTATCCATCGGCCAATCTATCGGCCAAAGTGTCTGCCAGCTCTAAATGATATTTTTTGGCAGAAATATGCCCAGTGTTCTCTGATCATCATACAATTTTTAGAGACCATGATATGATCGCAGGTCTCCAGGCCCCACCAGGGGTAGATTTTCGGGTGAAAATATGCTCTCTGGTAATTTTTAGATTTGGAGAGTTTTACAACTGAAGCTTGTAACTGCATAAAAGAGACTTTATCAGGATTTTGTGACAGGGAAACAATAGCGATTAGAGAGAGAAAAACTGCATTACCGGTAGTTTTTAACAGGTTTCAGACTATACATTGGATCCTGCAGTGACGATATTTCTCAAAGTATTTTTCAAATCTGCTTAAGATGCTGAAAGCCTCACCTAGTAGGTTGATAATGGCAAGACAGGCTGCTGCAAGACACGGTAGCAGGTAAGGGAACTTTCTGAAGATGAAGACATCAAAGCCTGGTATACGAACAGCAGGACAAGACAGGAAACCACCCAATATGGGACCCTGTAGTGTCACAAAGTAATATGTATAGAAAGAGGCTAATTTGTATTTGGTACTGAGCTGAGTAGGAAGTATCCTGGGTACCATCCAACTTCCACCAGGCGAGTGTAAGGTAGACATCGGATCGTACCAAGGCTAGGGAGAAAGAAGAAGATTAAACTTACCACAATTCTGCCCAGGCTACTTGACGCTCCCACCAATGAAAATGCGAACGCATGGTACACTTCATCTGTTGCCTGTAAAGCAGATTCATTACACATCATTATCTGGGTATCACATGTCAAAGAGATATATAGCTACAGATAAACAGAATAGACATAAGCTGTGCTTGAGCTTTTGCATTAGTTTCCTGAAAATCAATGCCTTTCACCAAAGTTACATGGTAAAATTACAAATTATTGTTTAAGAAAGGAGAACAGTTTTACAGCATTTACACTATATACCTCAAATAGGTAGGTTTTTGCCACTCCCAGATTTCCATCCAAGAAGCCCCACAGGAACCTGGCTGACACCGCCCATTCAAAGGACATGCTTAAAAACACAAGGGGTCACATAGTATCAGTTTGTTGCCAGTATCACAAAACCGTTGGTGGAGGGTAGAAAAATGTAAAAATCTGTCATTTGAAACAAATGCAGTCACTGATTTAAGTATTTTTAGATACTTAAAAGTCCCTGTCACCTTCAAAATCATGAGACATTGGGATGGCACTGTCCACGTATGCAAGTCTGGAAAAATCTAAGTTCCTTCAACGCTTAAGTTCAAGGACAATTCAATTTCATTGTGCTCTAGGTAGTTCCGTTTACTTATTGCTAATAATTGTGTTACAAGTGAACAAATTGTAGCGCAACAACTTACCTGAATCCAAAAAACAGACTGCTTGATATAGACGCCATTATGCCACATATAAGGATGGGTCTGAAACAGAAAAGAGAGCAGAGTGGTCAACAGACATCAATGGATGAGTGGAGAAGCTACATCATCTGGCTGGCACTATTCACCTGTGGTGTTATGCTCAAGTTAAGATAAAATCAAATTAAGTTGAAATCATGCCCACGCCTTTTGTTATATAGGGCAGTGCCCATCTCTGTTACTTGAAGTTTCGTCAAGTCGATCATCCATCCGGCTGGCAACAAATCGTCATGTTAACTATTGAAAAGGAGGTGAAGTCTGGTTTTATGTACCTTCGACCCAGGACATCAGACAGCTGTCCCCACTGAAAGAAAAAGCACAGGAAACGGTAAGGGGAGATTGTGTGTAAAAGTTGCTAATTATCCCCGTGAAAATGTTAAATTTGTTTCCTTTTGCAACTACAACTACATCTAGGTTATGCTGTCTACTTCGAATTCAACTTAACCTGTAACGCGTTATGAATTCTGTCACAAGGCACACATGAAACACTAGAGGCGAGTAGAACAGTCTCTTGGCTCCATGTTTTCGAACCCGGGTCACCGGGTCACCAGCTCACAAACAAATGCCATAGCCGCCGGGCAAAAGGTCCGGACCAGTTAGACTGGTCAGTTGGTGGCAAATGAAACCAACTGTTTTCACACAGAAACATTGATAACATGTTTACCACATCGTCCTCTTCACTAGTGCATGCTTTGAAATTATTATTTTCAACTCTCAATAGCATTCTGTCTCAATAGCATACTTTCTACAGCAGACAGCTTTATCATATGTGGACTAATTGTGTGTAATATAATAATGAATGAATACCTTTATTGTACAGTTTTGCCCAACCGAGCTAAGTACAGGTCACAACAAGTCAAGATATATACATATAAAAGTATCACAAATCTAGTCTAACACAAAAGTTCGGCTTCTTCTCGCTTCTTGGTAATGGTGAAAATGTAGGACTGTATGGGTTTCGCTATGGTCGGTTTGTCAAAACGCATGAGAAATATAAACTTGTCAGTGCTACTCATGTGTCTAAAATGAGGGAATCTACTTTGTATATAACTAAATAGAGTATTTCTATCATTGACATACATATCGCAATCAACTGTGAAGTGCACTTCATCTTCTACCATGTTTGAGGTACAAAATTGGCAGACTCTTTGTTCTAGAGGAGTGCGGTTGTGCCTTCCTGATTCAATTCGCAGTCGGTGGCAACTGATTCTTAGTTTAGCAATGGTAGTTCTGTGCCGAATGTTTGTAATTTTCAAGTACTGCTCTTCATTGTATGTGGATTTTAGTAATCTGTACGTTCGGAGTTTGTTTTTCGCACCTAAACCTTTATTATCATTATGAATGTTGGTTAGAAAATTCTGGAAATAAATATCCTTCAGTCGTTGGTGGATAGCAGAAATTAGGTGGGATGCGTTTGGATCTGTTGACTCATGGGCTTGCCAAACAAAAGGGTAACCACACTCCTCCAAAGTTTTGCGAACACCAGATGCCCAACATTTAGTACCTGATGAATCTAGATTAAGCTGACATAAGAGAGCGTCTGCCTGCAGACTCTCAGCTGGCACATTCTGTTTAATTCTAATGAAATATTTAATGGCATTTAGAGAGGCTTCCAGATGGATAGGATACCTCCCTAATTCAGCGCGTACAGCAAGGTTAGATGCAGTTTTTGGAACATTACGTGAGTGTTTGCAAAATTTCAAGTGCACTGTTTCAATATAACAAAATTTAGAATTTTTGAATGAGCTCCAAATTTCAGATCCATATAACAAAATTGGTTTAACACAAGTGTCGAAGAGTTTGTTTTTAACTGATAATGGTGCGTCTGCTTTGTCTAATGATTGTCTATACTCTACCAAGGGGGTCCACTAGTAGTAGATGCTGTAAATCATTGAATGTTCGCTGTGGTTTTATTTTCTCATGTGTGTGTTTTTTTTCCTCTTACAGGAAACACACGATGAATTTGTGTTTTGAGATTCTAATGTGCTACAGAACTATTTTTGGTCATGACAGTAGAGCAAAAGTAAGTATACATGACATTGCGAGTGTGGTATAGGAAGTAACATTTAACAAATATAATTGTGATTTTCAATCTACGATTTTTCTAGGATCTTACCATGTAGCTACCAAAGAAGCTGCCAGTGAAGTAAGCACTTGCCAGGAAGCCTGTATAGTAGCCTGATACATATAGAAAAAAAATTAATACAGTCATCATAGCAGGAAATTTAGCATTTTTGTGTTGAAACCAAGCTTTGATTACTTATAATGAAATAAAAATCCAGGCACAATGCAACATTAACCTTTTTTCACTCACTCAAGCGAAAAGGATGACAGAAATTCAAAACAGTTACAAGGCCTTGGCCCTATTTGGTTTGTTTGTAACTTTATCCAAGTATGAGTCTATCCAACATAATGTCAACAAAATACGTATGAAGTCAGGAACATGCAAGACGCGTGTCAGATTACAATCCGAAATATTTATGATATTGGTGTATGTTATACAGTTGAATAAAGGACTTGGTTGAATCTGAATTGCATGCAGTTCTGGGCAAGTGATGCACTGGTGTTGCATTGGTACTTACCTATCTGGTTTGACTTGAGGTATGGGAAAAAGTCATGTGTGAGAAACGGTATGAATGGAGATATCACACTTGATGCAAAGTGGTAGCTGAACAGTATGCCTCCAACCACTGACAGCTGTGGGAAGAGGGACACAAAAATTGTTATAATTATTCATCTTATATAACGTCCTTGTTTAGAGTTAGGAGTCACAACTGATTGTTTGAATCCGTTCCAAGAAAGAATAGTGGCCCGACCTATAGTGTTATAGTTACATACTATCAGAAAGTTACACCTCGATGGACATTGATGTGGATTGTGTATGTTCATATTTATGTGCGTGTGTGTGCCCATGGTACAAGAAATCATCAGAAAAAAGAAAGTACTGGGCGATCCCGGCCCGTCGCACCGCTGAAATCCTTTCTAAAATATGGCGGACTCTGCCATTTTTGTTTTTAATCAGATATCAAGAAGTTTTCGATGTTTACAGGGGCTGATTTAAAGAATATTACATACTTAATAACACATGTAACATGTAATCACCGTGTAACATATAATCACCATGCAGAAAATACGTTAACTTTATTGTTGGGGGTGTTGGATGGTGTGTGTGTGTGGGGGGGGGGGGGGGGTATGCTGCTGATTCGTGATATGATTGAGGCCGGGTGCGGCAAGGTCGAAGGTCGTCTCAGGTATATCCTGGTTTTCTGACGATTTCTTTATTCCTGGGCCATATGTAGATTATTCTTTGCCAAAAAATAGTAACCTGCAATGTTTACTCATCAAAACACACTGTATTCCAGTGTATTTCACGACATCCTTCAAGTGTTTTCCTGTGTTTCCTTTGTATTCCGGTATTAGGCCAATAACCAAAAAAATGGCGCCATCGGCCTAGCTCGCCCGCAACAAAAAATTCGACAGTTTTGTAAGGTAAAAGACTTATACGAAACTACACGCAAGTATACCGAAGTCACGGGTTCCGGGGAGGGTCTTTTTAGCGAATGCCCACAAACGCCCACTCTAGAGAAGTCCGCGCTGCACGAATCTCATTTTTTTTGCTTGGAATATGTCCACGTTGTGCTCCCATGTATTAATCCTGAGTTTCAAGTCAATCCATTGACCCGAAGTGACATAAATCAAAGTTTTCGATTCTCGATGGTCTTTTTAGCGAACGCCCAGCAAAATGTCTTTTTAGCGAATGCCCACTATATCCACAAAAATATCGGCCGTCGCGCAACGACACCTAAACCTACCGCCACAAACATGTTCAAGATGGTGTCCCATTGATGTGTACGGAGTTTCCGTGCTTTACAAGCATTTTAAGTCCCTGTTTTTGGTCAAAATATACGGCGACGATACTACCATACTTTAACTATAGCAATTCAAAATGGCGGGCACTAGTCATGTGACCTCCTTGCGGGACTGTTCTATAAGTATCGCGGGAGGGACTGTTGTAGCATAGCTTCTCATACAACCATTTTAGAGTGAATTCTGAACAAGATTTTCATTTCATAGTGCTATCATCTGACTGATATTTACAATGTGGTCATTTTTTCTGTGCTATTATTACCCAGGTTTGAGGAACTTAGTGCAAATGTGGATATTGATTCACCTCAGTGCCCAATTAATGTACAAAAGGCCCAGACACATTAGTGTTATAAACCTGAATAGGGGCAGGTAACCAATACTAGAAAAACATAGCTATTTATTATTAACAATACTATTTACATTATAATAATAACTCTTCACCAAACTGGACTTTTCGTATCTTTATTTATCACAGAAACATTGTTACAATGAGGATTTGATTAGATGAGTATCTGAAACAGTGTGTACAAACTTATTTCAAATACAAAAATGTATTTCGTTTCACTTCCTAAATATTTTTAAAGTATTGGAAGAAGTTGCGCATAAACAATATTAATTGCATTATTTATGTGCAGTAAAATGTGACCACATGCTATCAATAGCCTAATAAAATGTTGGAACATGGCACAAGCGGGCTCCCCTTCTGAGTACAGAAAGGAAATGTTTTATAACATTAAGTTATGACGTAGAAAATTTCAATTGTAAAATGTACCTTTATTAACATTTACAAACAAATTGTTTTTTTCTCTTCTTAATAAATTACAACAATACAGGTAAGTAAGGTGTGTTTCCTTTTATAACAGGCCAGGTAAGACACCGTACAGGTAAGTAAGGTGTGTTTCCTTTTATAGCAGACCAGGTAAGACACCGTACAGGTGAGTAAGGTGTGTTTCCTTGACTACAGACTAGGTAAGACACCTTACAGGTGAGCAACGTGTATTTCCTTTCATTACAGACCAGGTAAGACACCGTACAGGTAAGTAACGTGTAGTTCCTTTGATTACAGACCAGGTAAGACACTGTACAGGTGAGTAAGGTGTGTTTCCTTGACTACAGACCAGGTAAGACACCATACAGGTGAGTAACGTGTATTTCCTTTGATCACAGACCAGGTAAGACACCATACAGGTGAGTAACGTGTATTTCCTTTCAATACAGACCAGGTAAGACACAGAACAGGTGAGTAACGTGTGTTTCCTTTGTCTATAGACCAGATAGGGTATTACACAGGTGAGTAAGGTGTCTTTCCTTTGCCTATATACCATATAGGCCATTATACAGGTGAGTAAGGCGTCTTTCCTTTGCCTACAGACCAGATAGGGTATTATGCAGGTGAGTAAAGCAACTTTCCTTTGCCTGTAGACCAGATAGGGTATTATACAGGTAAGTTAGGTGTCTTTCCTTCGCCTATATACCAGATGGGGCATTATACAGGTAAGTAAGGTGTCTTTCCCTTGCCTATATACAAGATAGGCCATTATACAGGTGAATAAGGTGTCTTTCCTTTGCCTATAGACCAGATAGGCCATTAAACAGGTGAGTAAGGTGTCTTTCCTTTGCCTATAGACCAGATAGGCCATTATACAGGTAAGTAAGATGTCTTTACTTTGCCTATAGACCAGACAGAGTATTATACAGGTGAGTAAAGCAACTTTCCTTTGCCTATATACTACCATATAGGCCATTATACAGGTGAGTAAAGCGTCTTTCCTTTGCCTATAGACCAGATAGGTATTAAACAGGTTAGTAAAGCAACTTACTTACCTGTATAATGCCCTATCTGGTCTATAGGCAAAGGAAAGACGCCTTACTCATCTGTGCGGTGTCTTACCTGGTCTGTAATCAAAGGAAACACACGTTACTCACCTGTACGGTGTCTTACCTAGTCTGTTATAAAAGGAAACACACCTTACTTACCTGTATGGTGTCTTACCTGGCCTGTAGTCAAGGAAACACACCTTACTCACCTGTACGGTGTCTTACCTGGTCTGCTATAAAAGGAAACACACCTTACTTACCTGTACGGTGTCTTACCTGGCCTGTTATAAAAGGAAACACACCTTACTTACCTGTATTGTTGTAATTTATTAAGAAGAGAAAAAAACAATTTGTTTGTAAATGTTAATAAAGGTACATTTTACAATTGAAATTTTCTACGTCATAACTTAATGTTATAAAACATTTCCTTTCTGTACTCAGAAGGGGAGCCCGCTTGTGCCATGTTCCAACATTTTATTAGGCTATTGATAGCATGTGGTCACATTTTACTGCACATAAATAATGCAATTAATATTGTTTATGCGCAACTTCTTCCAATACTTTAAAAATATTTAGGAAGTGAAACGAAATACATTTTTGTATTTGAAATAAGTTTGTACACACTGTTTCAGATACTCATCTAATCAAATCCTCATTGTAACAATGTTTCTGTGATAAATAAAGATAAGAAAAGTCCAGTTTGGTGAAGAGTTATTATTATAATGTAAATAGTATTGTTAATAATAAATAGCTATGTTTTTCTAGTATTGGTTACCTGCCCCTATTCAGGTTTATAACACTAATGTGTCTGGGCCTTTTGTACATTAATTGGGCACTGAGGTGAATCAATATCCACATTTGCACTAAGTTCCTCAAACCTGGGTAATAATAGCACAGAAAAAATGACCACATTGTAAATATCAGTCAGATGATAGCACTATGAAATGAAAATCTTGTTCAGAATTCACTCTAAAATGGTTGTATGAGAAGCTATGCTACAACAGTCCCTCCCGCGATACTTATAGAACAGTCCCGCAAGGAGGTCACATGACTAGTGCCCGCCATTTTGAATTGCTATAGTTAAAGTATGGTAGTATCGTCGCCGTATATTTTGACCAAAAACAGGGACTTAAAATGCTTGTAAAGCACGGAAACTCCGTACACATCAATGGGACACCATCTTGAACATGTTTGTGGCGGTAGGTTTAGGTGTCGTTGCGCGACGGCCGATATTTTTGTGGATATAGTGGGCATTCGCTAAAAAGACATTTTGCTGGGCGTTCGCTAAAAAGACCATCGAGAATCGAAAACTTTGATTTATGTCACTTCGGGTCAATGGATTGACTTGAAACTCAGGATTAATACATGGGAGCACAACGTGGACATATTCCAAGCAAAAAAAATGAGATTCGTGCAGCGCGGACTTCTCTAGAGTGGGCGTTTGTGGGCATTCGCTAAAAAGACCATGCGCGGGTTCCGCACTGGGCGCCCAGTGCGGAATTCGTGGAGAAACTGGCGTCGGCACTCGGAGCCCTGTGCGGAAGAAACTTCCGCACAGGAATTCCAGTGCGGAACGGCTTTGTTCGAGTGCTGAAGACCCGTCAGCACTGGAATTCCAGAGCTACACCTTGTCTCGGCACTCGTTTTCCAGTGCCGAACTCCGCCCGGCACTCGGTTTCTAGTGCCGAACTCCGCCCAGCACTCGGTTTCTAGTGCTGATCTCCGCTCAGCACTCGGTTTCTAGTGCGGAAGGGTGGTTCAAAGGTCGTTCAGCACTGGTTACCCAGTGCGGAGGTCTTTGAGCACTGGATAACCGAGTGCCGATCTACCTAAGTCACGGGTTCCGCACTGGGATTTCTAGTGCTCGGTGACTTTTCGGCACTAGAGGCCGAGTGCTAAGACCACTTCGGCACTAGAAGCCGAGTGCTACTATAATTTTAAGACCGTCAGCACTGGGTTTCCAGTGCTCGCGTCCAAATTGTTACTCAAAAACATAGTTGACATGCAGTAGCGCCTACTCACCTTCGGACGGTCACTTACTCAGTATTTTAAATCAATTTTGCCCTAGTCTTGTCTTTGTCGGAACTCGAAACAGCATGTGTGTATCATACGCTACATCCTACATGTTATATGGTATTATGTATATGATGACCTCATGTCAACAGTGTGTCAGCTTCGTTCCCTTTTTCTAAATTTCACGAAGACAAAATGCCAATAAATTACGGCTGAGTTTGTCGTGTTTGAGTTGCAGACTACTTTCAATCAATCGTTCGCATGCATCATTTGTTGATGCGTGGCGGCTACAGACAGTTTAGACAGTTCTACTTTGGTCACGAAAAAAAATGTCTAAATAAGAAAGATATTACCATAATTGATATGTAACTTACTGTTCTTTGAAAACCCGACACGGATATTTCCTCCCATACGCAGCTTTCTCAGGCTCAAGGTGAACGTTTTGTTACACTTCTTTTATGTATTACATTAATTTTTATTAACATTAATTTTTTAACTGCCCGGAACTGTAAATAACGTAACGGAGGCAGGCTGTCAGCACTCACGGTTTCAAGTGCGGAATATTTGTCGTCACTGGTTTTCCTGTGCGGAATATTTGTCGTCACTCGTTTTCTAGTGCGGAATATTTGTCGTCACTCGTTTTCTAGTGCGGAATATTTGTCGTCACTCGTTTTCTAGTGCGGAAGGTAGTCTCAGCACTCGGTTTCTAGTGGTGAATCGGGGGTTTTCAGTGCTGAAGTCGACTCACCACTGGACACCTAGTGCGGACGTAACGTCGGCACTAGACTTCTAGTGCGGAAGGCCCCTTCCGCACTAGACACCGAGTGCTGAGAGAGGAACCCGTGACTTCGGTAGTTTTGCAAACTACACTAAACATTACTGCGTAGGTTGAGTTTACATTCTTATTTCACTTTTTATACCCTTCAAGTCCCCAAATACACAAACTATGTGCAGAGTAAGCATGGTGCCGACTTGTCCTATACATATATAAGTTGTCTGTGAGTGCCGAGCTGTTTCACAATCAAGTGTAGGAGTTTCATTGAATCCGTTAAGTCTGGTGGTAATACAAAATTATGCCATTGTTATTGATGTCCGCTATTTCCTCCTACCTGTTTCACAGGAAAGCTGGGCATGACTGGCAGTACGGTGGTCACCTCGGCAAAAAAAGATGTTCTAATAAGATGTTCTTGGACTACACTTTGTTGTTGAAGCGATCACCCGGATTCCCATCCAACCTGGCACGTCATCAGAGCTGTCGTCCTTGTCCTTGATCAGGCTGTCCCTTGACCAACATTGCAACCCAAACTATGTGACCAAGGAGGTTATATTCTGAATATAACCTCCTTGATGTGACCAAACAGCTTGCTTCACCCTGGTAATGGGGACTGCCGATGTTGGGACGGGGTTACCGTCGGGGCGGCGACCACTCGGACCTGTTTTACTACTCACAAATAACTGTCGTCCTCCGCAGCTTATCAATATGTAAATGTTTTCTAGCTATTCTCTTGCAAAGATTGCCAATAACATTATCTAAGATGAATAGAAAGCAAGCATTAGGTGTAGAATAGTGGCACGAATGAGCGATATCTCTTTTTTTTCATTTTATTTAATGTCGTTCGTTCGGTAAGCGCCTTGCTATTTTCTGTGGAATGATATGTCCTACTTATGTTGGCGTGATTGGCTCCAGAGTGTTGTCTGTAGCGTTGCCTGCTAGTATGATCCGAGGGCGTTGCCTTCAGAAATATTGGCGCTTTTTTATTGCTTTCAAGTCGAACAATAGCAAAGGTGCTATAAAATTGTGACAAAAAGTATGATGCGTGCAATACAGAAAACCTACTAGAGCTGATCACGCTAATTAAGCAGGGATGATAATTAAGTATTTCCCCAAAAGACCTATTGTTTTTGTCCACTTTCTCTCAGAAAATGTTTCCAGCTTTATGATTGGCCAACAGTCTGCCTTTCTCGGGGACACGTCACAGGTGAACCTATCAGCAAAACGCTTGCTCAAACCAGTATCCAATGAAAACGCAGATGACAAACCACCCTGTGCAACCTAATGTAATATAAGGGCGATTTTTTTACCTTATGATAAGGTAAATAAATCGCCTTTATGTGAAGTAAAGTTTCATAGCTTTTGCTAGCGTTCTTTGTCCTACAAATGTCCCATAAATTTCCCACAAAGAGACACAAGTGTCCAGCGGTGAAATCTAAAAATATAAGGAGCAGACAAAGGAGGCTGGATCACACGTACTTTAATTAAGGCAATAATTTTAAAAATGACGCAAATATTTTGGAACATGTTCCAACAGTGGAAATGTTTGGAAATTGTTCTAAATACAGAGGTATTTGTATAGTTAATTTCACAATATTTCTAATACATATAAATAAATTCAAACATGTTCAAACTTCCATTTTTAGATGTTTGAACAACTTGGAACTATTGTGAGGGAACTTTGAATTAAAATAAAAGAGAAAGTACGCCTGCCGAGCTGGCCAATACACTAGTTGCAGGAGGATCTAAGGTCTTAGAATTAAAAAACTTAAAATCGTGCGACTTATCACAAATATTATTTCAAAATCCTCTTGGTGATTTGGAACGGGCTCTACTGCTGATTTGGTCAGAAGTTAACTGAAAGGCGGCCTTTAAATCTTCCTTAGGGTTGTACACGACTGATATATCATCTATGAGTTTCTCCTCCGCATCTTCTCTGATGTCCTCCACCCTTGGTTTGTTGATGGAATCAGGGAGTATCAGGGTCAGACACAGGATGATGACGTCTATCAGCACTGCCAGGTAAAAGGCCAGGTGGAAGTTCAACGGCCAGGACAGACCTTGGTAATAGAAAAATAAATCTTGTCAGCACAGACTATCAAAGAGAAAGAAAATTTCTTTTTTTGGTCATCCTCTAGTGAGTTAAAGCATGATACTTTTCTTGTAGCTAGCGGGGCAATAGGGCTTCAATATGGCTTGTGTTTTGAAGTAGTGAAACATCGAGGATGCCAGACTGTGAAGTGCATGTTCTTGACATGTCTAACAAACAAGAAAAGACAAACACCATTGTTGCAACGCAGTACACATACTATTATTTGATTGACAATCAGTACCATGACTAAACCAGGTATGATGTCATCAGGCCTTACCATTCCCAGATGTCCAAGCATAAAGGTTCCCTCCTATGAGTGGTCCCAGTAGACGTGCAAAGGCCACCAAGGACTGGGAGATACCATTGACTGTTCCGCGGAAGTCGGGCTGAAAATAGTTAAGACATTACCCCTTAGTACATTGCCCCTTAGTACATTGCCATTAAGCAATGAAACCTTGCCTTCCCTCTAATTAAAAATGACTTTTTCTAACCCACATTATGGCAGGAGGAATGAAGGTAAGGCGTGACAACGTATATTCATGAAAATGTAAATAATACATGAAAATAAAGGTTCACACAAACAAACAAACGAACAAGATTTGCATACCAGTGCAGAGTTTCCCACCATCACATTGACAGCAGTGAAACTTGAGACCCTGTGGACATCAGAAATACATAATGCTAACACAATGACACACTATTCACATCTGCACTTAAATCTAGGCGAATGTTATTTCAGCTTATCTTACAACAGAAATACTACACTGAGATATTGAAATTTACAACTTTCTTAACTTGTCCCTGAAAAAGTGAAATTTCAACACCTACAAGAGACTACTACTCCACACAATGTTTAACAAATGTGTAACTTACCTTCCAACAATCCCAAACGCGGTGATTAACACTACAACAGCCCAGACCTTTATAGGTACGTCGGATATGGCAACATGGGTCTTTCCATCTTTGTTATTTAGTGTGCACTTGCCAATGTTGCTGTCATCATTGCTTTTTACAACCTTCGGTTCTGCCTGTGTTACAGAATATCTCAAAACACCGGGTGCTGGGTGTTGAGATGTGAGATCGTTTGGTGGTGTCACATTGTAACGTGGGAGTATCTCCGTGGCATTTTGTATTTTATCTTTGCCATCACGTTCAGGTACAAGACCGGTCATTTGGTTCATAAAAGGCGTACACACTGTTCCAATCATGAACATGAAGATTGCAGCTCGGAACAGGGTCTTGTAAGAAAATTTCCTGGCCAGGATTGGGAAGAAAACGATCTGGAGGGAAAACAACGTTTGATGTCATGATAGGAATGATATCACGTTATATATCAAGTAGCATGATCTATCACCATATTGAGGAAAGTGCAGGACTTGAAACATTTTCTTTGACAGAAATCATTCATAAACTTGACTTTTCAGGACTGATTGCTAAATGTTGATCCACAGATTCACAGCACTGAGCTGCAAGGACCTCTAACTCTTGCGATGCAAGACAGCCGACAATGGGCGATAAAAAGGACAGTGAGTGAATGAGTTTGAACAATTTAGCATGGAGTGATTGTTATTATACATGACAACAATTGGATGATATGCTGAATATCTGTTCAATATGCAGCTTCATGTAATGTCTGCATCCTTATAGCCGATGTATCTACTCTTTGTAACACACCAACTTGAGGCGGTACTGCAGTGTAAACTATGATTATTTGTTTATTGAACTTTCCATGACCAAAATGGAGGGTGAGACAAATCAGGTGACGGGTGATGTTGGTTGGCTTGAAGGAGTTGTCTGATCTCACAAAGTCTCGATGTACATATGTACATGCCAACAATAGCATTTGACTGGTCTTACCCAGAGGTAACCTAACTGACATACCTGGCTGACAATTTGGAAAATGGCCGACCCCGTGAGCACCAGGGATACCTTTGATGTATCAAAGTTGAAGCCACCTTCTTCATGACTGGACACTAGCAGCAGGGGCAGCAGCTGTGTGGGGAGAGGTCAGATGTAGGGTAAAATGAACTTTGTGTTATTGTGTTCCATCCTAATCACATTGTGAATTCAAGCGCGATGTTATGACACATGTCCAACGCACAAAAAACTACAACACCTCACACAATACTTCAAACTTACCTCGGCGGTGAGTATTGATGAAAATGCCAAAAGGCAATACAGCACACAGGACACTATGATTCTCCTGTCTCTTAGCAGCTTACGAATTGGAACACTCTCAATACTTCCTGCAAAAGTACAATGCACATCTTTAGGATTACCAAAGTATCTAGACTGTCTTTGAACAGGAGTTATCAAAAGAAGGGATGTAGTTAATGACATTCCAATTATTTGATGCTGAGAATATATTCTACAGATCACATTTCAAATACATTTTGTATCAATGACTCGTTCTTACACCCTCTCTTTGAAAGATTTTGATATGAACATCTATTCACCACATCATTAGGAACTGAACAGAATATTGATGAGGTATAATTCTATCATATCATCTGCACAGTCAGACCTTGTCGTGTTTGTTGCCGACAGATTTTTTTGCAGCATGGACGACAGCACCAGAAACTGGACTTATCTTCTGCTTGTGTGGTCTTCTGCCTGCTTATGGTTTCATTCCACTGGGAAAACAAAGTGGGGGGGGGATCATACTTTACAGACATTACTGATCATAATGGTATAATGATGTTAAAGAGGTTTTATTTGTCATAGGAACTTTCGAAGGAACACCTGTCCAACAGATGTATTTATTTTCATACAGAAACAGCACTGCAGTTTTATAGAAAGAGCTTTATTGCACGACAATTGTACATGGTACAATGTATGGCAACGACTGTCACACAAAGTACAAAATAGGTGTATAGAATAAGACTTAATGTCCTGATCAATATGATAACAAGAAGGGCTAATACAAGTCTTTGATATTCTCGGCTATATATGATACCACCCTGTTCTCAGACTTCATACTCACATGCTCACTGTCTAAGTCTTCTTCCTCTCTAATATGGGTCTCCTTCAGGAAGAAACAAGAGGCTGCAGACGGAAAAAACAAAGCTGTTATAGCCACCACACAGCTGGAAAACCTATAGACCAAAGTGTCGATCTGCCAGGTTTAAGTGATATATTTTTTTCAGAAATATGTATTCTCTGATCATCACACAATCCCATGATCGCAGGTCCCCAAACCCCATCGGGTAGATTTTCGAGTGAAAAATATGCGATTGAGTTTTTGGTGATCAACAAATACAATTGAAGATTGTTGTGACTGTATGGGAGAGGCTTTATCAGGATTTTGTGGCAGGCAGCATTACTAAGGAAGGCAGTGAAGCAATAGTGATTAGAAAGAGAAACACTTGCTTTACCGGTACTTTATACAAATCACCAGGTTTTAGACTGTACACGGGATCCTGCACTTACTGCAGACACTATGACAATATTCCTCAAACTATACATTGAATCCTCTTAAGATGCTTAAATAGTTTGAGTCTCACCTAATAGGTTGAGACTGGCAAGGCAGACTGCTGCAAGACACGGTAGCAGGTAAGGGAACTTTCTGAAGATGAGGACATCGAACCCTGGTATACGAACAGCAGGACAGGACAGGAATCCACCCACTATGGGACCCTGTAGTGTCACAAAATAACATGTGTACAAGGAGATTTTGTCTACAGATATCGTAACTAGTAATAATTGTAGATTACTGATGTGTATTGCCCCAATGCCCCAAGGTCAGTATGAGTCTACTTAACCATGTCTAGTCTACTCAACTATGTGTAGCTGCTTGGGTAGCCCTGTCTGTAGGCATTCACTAAAAATTATAATAAATCGAATCAAATCAACACACGTCAGCAAGGACTTCAGGACCAGGGTCAAGTCTCAAACTTCAGAACAGTAGTACTATTCAAACAAAATGTACTCCTGATAAAGTAGCCTTGTGGCAGCAAATATGTGGTGCTGAGCTGGGTAGAAAAGGGAAAATTAAACTTACCACAATCCTGCCCAGGCTACTTGACGCTCCCACCAATGAAAATGTAAACGCATGGTACACTTCATCTGTTGCCTGTAAGGTAGATTCATTTGCAATATTACAAGTAATATCAAATGTTAAAGTCTTCATTACACATCATCATTTGGGTACCATGTGTCAAAACATAAGCTACAGATGGACAGAATGTGCTTAAACTGTGCCTGAAGTATTGCATTAATTCCCTGCAAACCAATGCCTTTTACCAAGGTTACAATGTACAATTATGAATGATTGTTTAAGAAAGGTTAACAGTTTTAAAGCATTTACTCTACATACCTCAAATATGTAGGTTTTTGCCACTCCCAGATTTCCATCCAAGAAGCCCCACAGGAACCTGGCTGATACCGCCCATTCAAAGGACATGCTTAAGAACACAAGAGGACATATAGTATCAGATTGTTGGCAGTATCACAAAACAGTCTGGGGGGGGGGGGGGGGGTAGAAAAAAATTAACAATCTGTTATTTCAAACACAGTCGCTATTTATTCCTGTCACCTTCAACGTCAAGTGACATTGTATGATGAATTTGACTCATACAAGGATGGCACTGTCCAAGTATGCAAAACTGGCAAATTCCAAGTTCCTTCAACGCTTATGATCAAGGACAATTCATATCCAAGCTCAATTTCCGTACTACTAAATTGTGTTACAAATGAACGAATTGTAGCACTACGACTTACCTGAATCCAAAAAACACACTGCTTGATATAGACCCCATTATGCCACACATAAGGATGGGTCTGAAGCAGAAAATAGAGGAGAGTGGTCAATAAACATCAATAGATGAGTGGAAAAGCAATATCACCTGGCGGACACTATTCACCTGTGGTGTTAAGTTTGAATCAAATTACGTTAAAATCCTTCCCACGCCTTCCGGTATATAGGGCAATGCCCATCTCTGTTTCTTTAACCCTTGGGCCTCATAGTTTTGTAAACACAATAAGTATGTATTCAAATCAGATGTTTGATATTCCTTTTGAGGAGTAACCCGATTTGTTGTGCTGTTGCTAAGTCAACCCCATTAAATTACAGGTTATATATTTCAAAATTAGGTTGATAATAGTATAGTCTGTGAAATGCAAACTCTGCTGTCCGGGGTCTTTGACTGGCCCCTTCACGCTAGGGGGGAGGGGAATGTTGGGTCGGATTCTATAAGCCAAATTTAGTCAGGCTAATAATAGTAATTTAGTATAAATTAGGTGAAAGTATTTTAAGCTCTCGGTGTAACTCAGAACGGAACATAAACTCAATTTCAATAAGAATCAGCCTGTGACACATAGGGAAGGGGGTAAATCCAGTCTGTCTCCATAACTGTTGCCCATTCATAGCTAGTAGGCTAGCCAGATCAGCCAACACCATAGCCTGTGCTTATTAATTAGGGTGAGAGACAGGCGCTAAGTTGGTCAACAGTCCTCCACAGCGAGTCGATCGCAGCAAGTTGATCATCCATCCGGATGGCAACAAATCCGGTCATGTTAACTAATGAAGAAGAGGTGAAGTCTGGTTGTATGTACCTACGACCCAGGATATCAGACAGCTTTCCCCACTGAAAGAAAGAGCACAGGAAATGGTTAGGGGTGGTACAATCTAAGGGGAATTGTGTGGAGAAGTGGCTAATTCCCCCCCCCCCCCCCCCGTGAACATGAAGGTTTTGTTTCTGTTTCCATTTACAACTACATCAAGGTATACAATCTACTAGTACTTCATCTAAACCTGTAATGACGTCACATGGCACACATCGAGTACTAGAGGCGAGTAGAACAGTCTCCCGGCTCCATGCATTGGAACCCGGGCAGCCAGCTCATTAACAAAAGGTTAAAAGGGCAAAAGGTCCGGACCAGTTAGACTGGTTTAGTTGGTGGTAACTGAAATCCACTCTTTACACACAGAAACATTGATAACACGTTTACCATAGCGTTCTCCAGACTAGTGCTTTGATATTACCGCGTGTTAATCATAATGTATTGTTTTCAACCCTCAATAGTATTCTTTTGCCTACTTTCTACAGCAGGCAGCTTTACCATGAGTGAACAGATTGTGTGTAATGTAATAGCACTCTACCTAGGGGCCAGTAGATACTGTGAACCATAAAATGTTCGCTGTGGTTTTGTTTTCTGGTGTGTTTTTTTCAGTGACCTCCTACTGGAAAAACACCTTCGATTTTTTCTGTGATTCTAATGTACTACAGAACTGTTTCAAATACCGCAGAAGCGTCCTTTTCATTCCTACTGCAAAAAAAAAAACACCACCACCAAAGTAAGTGTATTTACGGTACTTTTGAACATTTTAATATTGCTTTCGATGGTTGACAAAAAATAGGATGGTCATGATGACAGAGGAAACAAAAGCGATTATACATGACATGGTGCATCTGGTATAGGAAGTAACATTTCACAAATATAATTGTGATTTTCAATCTCTACGACATTACGTATTGCTTTCGATGGTTGAGAAGAACTAAGCGTTAACCCTATGTCATGATGGCAGAGGTAACAAAAGCGAGTATACATGACATTGTGTATCTGGTATAGGAAGTAACATTTCACGAATATAATTGTGATTTTCAATCTCTACGATTTTTCTAGGTTCTTACTTACCATGAAGCTACCAAAGAAGCTGCCAATGAAGTAAGCACTTGCCAGGAAGCCTGAATAGTAGCCTGATACATATAAAAAACATTACAGTCATCATAGCAGGATTTTTTTAAAATTCTTATGTTGTAAGCAAGCTTAAAAGCCAGGCACAATGCAACAAAAACTTTGTTATTTTCCTTACTCAAGTGGAAAGGATGAGAGAAATACAGAACAAAAATACAAGACCTAAAGGGTAAAGTTCCTATTGTTTGGTTTGTTTGTAACTTTATCCAACTTTATCCAAGTATGAGTCTATCGAACTTGAAGTCAACAAAATGCGTATGGAGTGAGAAAAGGCAAGATTCTATTCCAATCCGAAATATTTATAATATTGGTGTATGTCATACAGTTGAAAGGACTTGGTTGAATATAAATTGCATGCATTGATCACACACCTCGCACTGATTTTCCACAAAGCTATCTGAGAGACGCAGGCAGTGCATGGGAGCAAAGTCAGCAAACACAAGCTATGATGGTGATCTTTGGGCAAGTGATGTACTGGTGTTGCATTGGTACTTACCTATCTGGTTTGACTTGAGGTATGGGAAAAAGTCATGTGTGAGAAACGGTATGAATGGAGATATCACACTTGACGCAAAGTGGTAGCTGAACAGTATGCCTCCAACCACTGACAGCTGTGGGGAGAGGGACACAAAAATTGTGACCATTATTCATCTTATATAACGTCCTTGTTTAGAGTTAATAGTCACAACTGATTGGTTTCAATCTGTTTTAAGAATAGTGGCCCGACCTATAATGTTATAGTTACACACTATCAGAAAGGTACACCTCGATGGACATTGATGGCTCGTTCTCATCTAAATGTCAAAAATGCTGTCGCCTGACTTTACGACTTGATATTGAGCAAATTATAGACAGCATGACTGGTCCCTTTGTTTTCACAATCCCTGTAATGTTTTACAAAAGATGCACCATAACATTCATATTGGTTCATGGCTTTGAAGGTTATTATAGCCTCGGGTGGGATTTCAACACCTAAAAAATGGCTTTTGCCGGAGAAGATACGAAGAATTCAAATAGTAGCCAAAAATGGAATAATTCAGTTCCCAATATAATTGTTTGGCAGATGAAACCCAGTCCCTTTGTCCGATCACGTCAGATCGCTACTGTCACTGATCTTGGAGGCTGTACGGTGAGGAGGGTTATGCCTGTCGCCAAATTCGGCAACAAACGTTACCGCCACGAGTACGATGGTTGCCGCGGTTATATTACCCACGTATAAGACTAGAAATGGCCGTTTTTGTGACGCTTTACAGTTTTTCTGGTTTAACAAAAAATGGTCATTTGTATCCCACCTTGCTTACAAATTGTTGTACAGAAATGACTGTAACAAACGTTACCATTGTTTGATGCTTTCTAAGCATTCTGTCTGACCCGGTGCAAAAATGCTGCCCACTTTTTAAATGTCCCTAGGGACGTCAACTTTTGCCTAAATAATGTAGCCAATAATGTTAATCCTTTTGGAGAAGAAGGGTTAAGTTTACTGTTGTAACAAACGTTACCGGTAACGATTGGTATCTGCCCTGTAATGCATTACCAATGGGACCGAAATTAATAAGTTGCCATTTTTTGGCTATGGCTAAAAGAGGAATTTTCCTAAGCAACCAAGTAGTTTTCACTGAAAATAAAGCCGATTTATTTTTGGACCAAAAAAATGCCATTTTTGACATTTTAATGATAACGAGTGTGATGTGAATTGCGTACATGTATGTTCGTATCTATGTGCGTGTGTGTTTGTGCTTCTGTGTGTGTGAGAGTATCTGGAAAATGCAAGGACAATAACTTGAGTAACAACAAAGGTCACAAGTGATTTGATGATGCATGTAATTGTGTAGCCCTAGAAACTAAGACAGTGTTCACAAATAAATTTTTAACGCCCTCAGAAGTAATATTTGCATCAAACTTTTTTTTTCAAAAGGCCCTGAACTCGGTTCTATAACATTTCGGTAGTTTCAATGTGTCCTTGAAACCTGCAAACAATTAAAAATTGTTGACCATCAAAAGATATCAAATAGTCTTTGTCAAAGTGCTAAACATTTACTTTATTTGTAAGTACAGTCATAGCAGAATATAACTTTATAAGTATAGCGACTTCATGACATGCGTGAATAGCAAAATAGCAAACAAGTTGGCGCCATCGGCCTCGCCCGCAACAATGTTGCCGGTTTTGTAACCGTTAAGGATGAAACTGCACTAAACATTACCGCTACGGTATGCTGTCAGATAGATAAGATTACCATTCTTCAAGTCCAAAAATACACATTATGTGCTGAGTAAGTCAGTGGTGCCGACTTATCTTATATATATATAAGCTTGAGTCCGAGAAATGTTGTTTTATCAACCCACTTAACTCACTTGTCCTGTCCTTTGCACACACAAAATCAGTTTGTTTTCCTTTTCCTTTAGTCAGCGTTTTTCCTTTATTTTCCCTCGTCTATTTGTACCGGGCACTTGTGATGTAACTAATTATGCGCAATCTGCCGTTGATCTCTAATATTAGAGGCTTGGCAGTATGCAATTAAAGAAGAAGTGTTGTTCGTGAGGTGCCGAGCTGTCCGAGAATCAATTAAGTGTATGAGTTTAAACGAATATGTTAAATCTAAAAAAAATAAAGATTATGCTATTATTGTTGATGTCCGCTATTTCCTCCGCTAGGCACGGGCTCAAGGTGTTGTGGTCGGATGTGATGTGGAAATAAATAACACGTTACCTGTTTCGCAGGAAAGCTGGGCATGGCTGGCAGTACGGTGGTCACCTCGACAAAAAAGATGTTCTAATAATAAGATGTTCATGCACTACGTTTTGTCGTTGAAGCGATCACCCAGATTCCCGTCCAACCTGGCACGTCATCAGACCTGTCGTCCTTGTCCTTGATCAGACTGTCCCTCGACCGGCATCGCATTGTAACCAGAACAACCAAACAGCTCGCTTCACCCTTAAGCACTACCGCGATATGATAGGGACTGCCGGTGTCGGGACGGTGACCAGGCCTGTTTACTCACAAATAATTGTCGTCCTCCGCATCTTATCAATACGGTTTTCTAGCTATTCTATTGCAAAGATTGCTATTGACATTAATCTAAAATGAATAGAAAGCAAGCAGTAATGTAAAATAGTGACACGAATAACTGAGTTATTTTATTTTTTCATTTTATTTGATGTCGTTCGGTATTAAAGCACCTTGATATTTTCTGCGGAATGATATGTCCTAACTTATGTTGGCGTGATTGGCTCCAGAGAGTTGTGTGTAGTGTTGTCTGCTAGTAGCAAAAAGTATACGTGGCACTACAGAAAACCCTCTAGAGCTATGCATCACGCCAACTTAAGTAGGGATGATAATTTTCCTACTAATGTTTGCGTTATTGTCTATAGGGAGTTGTCTGTAGTGCCACGTATGTATATACTTTGTCATCCACAAAGAAACATGATCGAACAGAGGTATTTGTTACCGAAAGAGCTCGAAAAGCTAGGGAACATGAAACTTGACAATTTTGGAGAATACAGAAAAACAGTATCAGTTTGATATCAAAACTGTCAAAATTATCCACTTCTGGGTGGACGATTGGAAACTTCATACCTTTAAGAGTGCTTTTGAAATGTTCAACTTCACATTAAGATTTATCACATTTAATTAGTCACATTAGTCACCTGGATTGCTTATTTTTTTGTGCTTCTATTTTGTGAAGGGAAAATATGGCATTTTGAATAGGGTTTGAATCTGCCACGTCACTTGTCTCCAAGAACCTTTGTTTTCCTATTTCTTGACCCTGATCGTCCTTCAGGTGGCCCAACTCGACTCGGCAGTCCGTCTGCTGAGTCCTATGGTCCTCCTCAGACCAGACTTAGTCCCAGCCTTGCAGTGTCTCGCCATCAGAAAGGAGAGCAACCCACAACTAGCCGACTTCGGTAAATAGGGATGGGAAGTAATGCCCCTTTGGTGCTTGAAATGCAGTATTACTCATTTACTGAACTATTAATGTTTACAGTAACGATATACATGTAACAGTTACATATACAATATTTTTTGCTCATGGTATAGCCAGCGCTTCTCCAAATTTCTTGACATTGCCACATTTCTACTTGGTATGTTTCCTGTAAAAAAACTGGAAAATATAGATTTTTGATGGATTGTAGTGCCATGTGTGACTTAACACTGTTTGGGAGATATGTTCATAAGATCTTTTTTTTTTAGTACGGAGAATACAGAAGTGACTTGAGAATATTCCCTAATTAAGTAGGCGTGATTGGCTCAAGAGAGTTGTCTGTAGTGCCACGTGCGTATATAATTAGTCATCCGCAAAGAAACATGATGGAACAGGCTGAGGTATTTGATACTGAAAAATCTGACTGGGAACATTCCGGAAAATGAAACTTGACAACTCTGGAGAATACCGAACTCACTATCAGTTTTATATTAAAACTGTCAAAATCAGCCACTTCAGGGTGAACAAATTGGAAACTTCATACCTTTAAGAGTGCTTTTGAAATGTTAAACTTCACATTAAAATTTATCGCATTTAGTCACATTAGTGCTTCTAGTTTGCGAAGGGCAAATATGGCATTTACTATGATTTAGAGTTTTCCTCTGCCACACCACTCGTCTCCAAGAGCCTTTGTTTTCCTATTTCTTGACCATGATCGTCCTTTAGGTGGGCTGACTCTCTGGCCCAACTCGACTTGGCAGTCCGTCTGCTGAGTCCTATGGTCCTCCTCAGACCAGACTTAGTCCCAGCCTTGCAGTGTCTCGTCATCAGAAAGGAGAGCAACCCACAACTAGCCGACTTCGGTAAATGGGGATGGAAAGTAATGCCCCTTTGGTGTGAGTGTTTGAAATGTATTACTGAACTATCAGTGTTTACTGTATAGGTAATACAAATGTACCAAAATTATTTTTGCCCATGTTATAGCCCCAGCTTTTCCCAAGTTTCTTAATATTGCCACATGTTTACTTGGTATGTTTTCCTGTAAACAACGACACGAAAAATATAGATTGTAGTGTCATGTGTGACTTAACATTGTTTGGGAGACATGTTCAAAAGATCTTTTTCAGTACGGAAAACTCAGAACCAGCTTGAAGACCAAACAATACACCAGACATGTTGATCCAACCAACACAGAATTGTACTTGTACCTCACATCAGCATCTGCTTTCTAAAGACCGTAACTTTAATCTTTCCTTTCCAGGTTTTTATGTAAGTGTGTTGTATGTAAATGTGTACCATTCAACGTCGAGCACAAGGCAGAAGTTATTCTCTATCAATATTTGAAACTTTGTACAGATTTCATAATTAAAAAAAAGGTTCAACTGACATGCCATGTGTCTGACTACTTTTTGATTGGATTAGAAAAGCGTAGAAGAAAATGTATGAGACAGAATAAATGGAAAATGTAAGCTAAGAGGTCTTTACGTAACCAAATCATAAGCCCCGTTATCTTGTCAAAGTTTCCACACCCAGTAATTCAATGGTAATGACATGCTTATGCACAAATTATATGAGATGAAGAACTTAAGTCCAATGATTTGCCCTTTTTGGTGAAAAAAGGAGTACATAGCCTCAGGGGCATCCCTAGGGTAGGAAGTTGAAAGGAGGGCCTACTTTGAGGATAACCACACCTCAACCATGTTTAAAGAGCCCACCACACTAGGAAAAGGGTAGTGGTCCTTCTCAACGTGGGTGTTTCAAATAAATCTGTCCAGATATGCAGCTTATACTAGTAGTTCAGTGCAAACCTGGTGTGTAATGTCATAAGGCGCTAGCCTGAGTACCATCCTCTAGTGACTGCTGCCTCAATACTTTCGCTTGCTAACTGAGGAACGGACTCTACTGCTGATTCAACTGAAAGGAGGCCTTTGAATCTTCCCCAGGGTCGTACAAGACTGATTTATCATCTATGAGTTTCTCCTCCGCATCTTCTCTGATGTCCTCCACCCTTGGTTTGTTGATGGAATCAGGGTCAGACACAGGATGATGATGTCTATCAACACTGTCAGGTAAAGGGCCAGGTGGAAGTTCAACGGCCAGGGCAGACCTTGGTATACGTTAACTTTATTGTTGAGGGGGGGGGGTGCTGATTCGCGATATGATCGAGGTCTCTGGTCGTCTGTGGTATTTTCTGACGATTTCTCCATTTCAGGGCCATATGTAGATTATTCTTTGCCAATAAATAGTAACCTACAATGTTTACTCATCAAAACATATGTATTTCAGTAGATTTCACCCCCCCCCCCCCCCCCTTCATGTTTTCCTCAGTGTGTCCTGTGTATTCCGGTATTAAAGCAAATAACAAACAAAAATCAAAATATAGCTCACCCGCAACAAAAACATTGGACAGTTTTGTATTAAACGTAAAAGACTTATACTGATCTACACTAAACATTACTGCGTAGGTTGAGTCTAAATTCTTATTGCACTTTTTATACCTTCAAGTCCCCAAATAGAAATTATGTGCTGAGTGCATGGTGACTTGTCCTGAGCTTGGCCATGCAGAGTTGTCTGAGAATCAATCAAGTGTAGTATCTTGAACGAATCTGTTAAATCTGGTGGTAATACAAAAATATGCTATTGTTGTTGATGTCCCCTATTTCCTCTGCTATACTTTGGCTCAACGTGTTGTGGTTTCGATGTGATGTGTAAAGAGAGCTGTCGTCCTTGTCCTTGATCAGGCCGTCTCTCGACTACATTGCCACAAAAACAAGGAGCCAAACAGCTGACGTCACCTGACCTGGTAAGCGGCCCTACCAGTTTCCCGCGACCAGACCTGTTCACTCACAAATAACTCTCGTCCTCCGCAGCTTATCAACATGTAAATGTTTTATGGCTATTTCAAAGATTGCCAATGACATTATCTAGAATAATAAGTAGAGAGCAAGATTTGATTTGATGTTGAATACTGACATTAATGGGTGTTTTACTCTTTGTTTCACTATCATTTTGTTGTTCGGTAAGCGCCTTGCTATTTTCTGCGGAGTGATATATCCTATGTTGGCGTGATTCGGCTCCAGAGAGTTGTCTGTTCTGTTGCCTGCTAGTAGCAAAAAGTATGATTCGCAACTAATCACGCCAATTAAGTAGGAATGATAATTATCCTACTAATCTCGGCGTGGTTGGCCCTAGAGAGTTGAGTGTAGTGCTACTATCTTAGTCATCCGCCTAGAAACGTGATCGAACGAGGTATTTGTCACCGAAAAGGCTCGAACAGGGAACGTGGAAAATGAAACTTGACAACTCTGGATAATACAGAAAACATTATCAGTTTAATATTTTGGTGAAAAAAGGAGTAGTCTCGGGCATCCCTTGGGTAGGACGTTGAAAGGAGGTACTGGTTTGAGGATAACCACGCCTCAACCATGTTAAAAGAGCCCACAACACTAGGAAAAGGGTTGGGATCGCCGAGTTGACCAATGCAACAGTTGCGGGGGGATCTAAGGTCTTTAAAAGGTTTACTTAAAATCGCGCAAACGTGACTGTGTTAGCACAAATATTATTAAGGTTTACTTAAAATCGCGCAAACGTGACTGTGTTAGCACAAATATTATTTCAAAACCCTCTTGGTGATTTGGAACGGGCTCTACTGCTGATTAACAGAAAGGAGGCCTTTAAATCTTCCCCAGGGTCGTACAAGACTGATTTATCATCTATGAGTTTCTCCTCCACCCTTGGTTTGTTGATGGAATCAGGGAGTATCAGGGTCAGACACAGGATGATGACGTCAATCAACACTGCCGGGTAAAAGGCCAGGTGGAAGTTCAACGGCCAGAGCAGACCTTAATAATGGAAAAATAAGTCCTGTCAGTAGCAGACAATGAAAGAAGGAAAATCACATGTTTGCTTCTTTTGTCATCCTCCAGTGAGTGCCGAGCTGTCTTACAATCAAGTGTAAAAGTTTGAATGAATCCGCCGCGTCTGGTGGTAATACAAAATTATGCCATTGTTGTTGATGTCCGCTATTTCCTCCTACCTGTTTCAGAGGAAAGCTGGGCATGACTGCCAGTACGGTGGTCACCTCGGCAAAAAAAGATGTTCTAATAAGATGTTCATGGACTACTTTGTTGTTGAAGCGATCACCCGGATTCCCATCCAACCTGGCACGTCATCAGAGCTGACGTCCTTGTCTTTGATCAGACTGTCCCTTGACCGACATTGCAACCCAAACTATGTGACCAAACAGCTTGCTTCACCATGGTAATGGGGATTGCCGATGTTGGGACGGGGTTACCGTCGGGGCGGCGACCACTCGGACCTGTTTTACTACTCACAAATAACTGTCGTCCTCCGCAGCTTATCAATATGTAAATGTTTTCTAGCTATTCTCTTGCAAAGATTGCCAATGACATTATCTAAGATGAATAGAAAGCAAGCATTAAATGTAGAATAGTGGCACGAATGAGCGATATTTCCTTTTTTCATTTTATTTAATGTCGTTCGTTCGGTAAGCGCCTTGCTATTTTCTGTGGAATGATATGTCCTACTTATGTTGGCGTGATTGGCTCCAGAGAGTTGTCTGTAGTGTTGCCTGCTAGTACTCCTTTATTCCTTTATTCCGATACCCTTTAGCCCTATTTATGGCTAGTCTACCAGGGTTCATATGAAACAATGAAACATACATAAACAAACGCAAATATATACACAAACATACATGTATATATACAAACAGGTAATAATAGATACACAATCATTAAAAAAACTATTGGCTTGAGAAGATTTGATACATTGCCTTTTTAAAGCGTGAGATGTTGGACAGGGATTTTATGTATGGTGGTAGGTCATTCCAAAGACTGATGGCACGGTAGAGAAAAGTTCGCTTTTTTTAGTTTGTTTTTGGCTTAGGGAGTTTAAAACTGAAGGAGTTGGATAATCTAGTTGAATATGTGTGGGTAGAATGGACAGGGACGATGGAGCTGTAAATGTTATGGGGCTCCTTACTGACAAGTATTCTGAAAAATATAGTCAATGTGCTGATGGCGAATCTTTCTCGTACCATGGGCCAACCCAAATCTGAATGCATTTGCTTAACATGTGTTTCTAGTGGACATTTAAGCACCAATCTACAGGCTCTGTTCTGTACAAACTGGAGCTTTCGAGCATTTGATTCAGACATGTTCGCTAGAACTGGGAGACAGTACTGTGCTACTGATAATACAAGTGCGCATAAAACAACCTTGCAGACTTCATAAGACATGGCCCATGCGTGCCTTCTCACAAGGGCGATATTCCTTGATTGTTTGGCAACAACATGATTGATGTACAAATCCCATGTAAGTGACTGATCCATGTGCAGCCCCAACAAAACCGTCTCTTTCACCTGTTCAATACTTCTATTTCCAATAACCAAATTCAGTGAGGTTGAAGGTAGAAGAGCCAGTTTTCGAGGAGATCCAAAAAGCATGCACTTAGTCTTAAGGACATTCATCACAAGTTTGTTGTTCTTTACCCATTCTACAATCTTATTGAGGTCAGGCTGTAAGACAGCATCAATCTCAGCAATGGACTTAGCGGCTTTGTACATACTTGTATCATCTGCATACATTTCAGTTGTGCTATTTGAAACTGACAAAGGTAAATCATTAGTGAAAAGTGTGAAAATAAGAGGGCCTAAACAACTTCCTTGGGGAACGCCACATTCAAGTACAGATGGTTCCGAAAAGTGCCCGTTAAAATACACTACCTGCGTTCTGGCATGAAGATAACTTCTCATCCTTGGAAGAAAAAGGGCCTGAACTGAAACCATAGGATTGTAATTTTGCCAATAAGAGCTCATAGTCAACTAAATCGAATGCGGCACTGAAGTCGATGAAGTCGATATAAACAACCCCTACCATTTCGCCTTTATCCATAGTGGTATGATCCGAGGGCGTTGCCTTCAGAAATATTGGCGCTTTTTTATTGCTTTCAAGTCGAACAATAGCAAAGGTGCTATAAAATTGTGACAAAAAGTATGATGCGTGCAATACAGAAAACCCACTAGAGCTAATCACGCCAATTAAGTAGGGATGATGATTAAGTATTTCCCAAAAAGACCTATTGTTTTTGTCCACGTTCTCTCAGAAAATGTTTCCAGCTTTATGATTGGCCAACAGTCTGCCTTTCTCGGGGACACGTCACAGGTGAACCTATCAGCAAAACGCTTGCTCAAACCGGTATCCAATGAAAACGCAGATGACAAACCGCCCTGTGCAACCGAATGTAATATAAGGGCGATTTTTTTACCATTTTTACAATAAGGTAAAAAAATCGCTCTTATGTAAAGTAAAGTTTCATAGCTTTTGCTAGCGTTCTTTGTCCCACAAATGTCCCATAAATTTCCCACAAAGAGACACAAGTGTCCAGCGGTGAAATCTAAAAATATAAGGAGCAGACAAAGGAGGCTGGATCACACGTACTTTTATTAAGGCAATAATTTTGAAAATGACGCAAATATTTTGGAACATGTTCCAACAGTGGAAATGTTTGGAAATTGTTCTAAATAGAGAGGTGTTTGTATAGTTAATTTCACAATATTTCTAATACATATAGATAAAATGAAACATGTTCAAACTTCCATTTTTAGATGTTTGAACAACTTGGAACTATTGTGAGGGAACTTTGACTTAAAATAAAAGAGAAAGTACGCCTGCCGAGCTGACCAATACACTAGTTGCAGGAGGATCTAAGGTCTTAGGTTTACTTAAAATCGTGCGACTTATCACAAATATTATTTCAAAACCCTCTTGGTGATTTGGAACGAGCTCTACTGCTGATTTGGTCAGAAGTTAACTGAAAGGAGGCCTTTAAATCTTCCTTAGGGTTGTACACGACTGATTTATCATCCGAGAGTTTCTCCTCTGCATCCTCTCTGATGTCCTCCACCCTTGGTTTGTTGATGGAATCAGGGAGTATCAGGGTCAGGCACAGGATGATGACGTATATCAACACTACCAGGTAAAAGGCCAGGTGGAAGTTCAACGGCCAGGGCAGACCTTGGTAATAGAAAAATAAATTAATAATATAATATAAATCTTGTCAGCACAGACTATCAATCCTCTAGTGAGTTAAAGCATGATACTTTTATTGTAGCTACCGGGGCAATAGAGCTTCAATATGGCTTGTGTTTTAAAGAAGTGGAAAGGTATAAATTCCAGAAGGGAAACATCGAGGATGCCAGACTGTGAAGTCTTGACATTTCTAACAAACAAGAAAGACAAACATCATTGTTGCAACACAGTACACATACTATTATTTGATTGACAATCAGTACCATGACTAAACCATCATATAATACAGGTATGATGTCACCAGGCCTTACCATTCCCAGATGTCCAAGCATAAAGGTTTCCTCCTATGAGTGGTCCCAGTAGACGTGCAAAGGCCACCAAGGACTGAGAGATACCATTGACTGTTCCTCGGAAGCTGGGCTGAAAATAGTTAAGACATTGCCCCTTAGTACATTGCCCCTTAGTACATTGCCATTAAGCAATGAAACCTTGCCTTCCCTCTAATTAAAAATGACTTTTTCTAACCCACATTATGGCAGGAGGAATGAAGGTAAGGCGTGACAACGTAAATTCATGAAAATGTAAATAATACATGAAAATGAAGGTTCACACAAACAAACAAACGAACAAGATTTGCATACCAGTGCAGAGTTTCCCACCATCACATTGACAGCAGTGAAACTTGAGACCCTGTGGACATCAGAAATACATAATGCTAACACAATGACACACTATTCACATCTGCACTTAAATCTAGGCGAATGTTATTTCAGCTTATCTTACAACAGAAATACTACACTGAGATATTGAAATTTACAACTTTCTTAACTTGTCCCTGAAAAAGTGAAATTTCAACACCTACAAGAGACTACTACTCCACACAATGTTTAACAAATGTGTAACTTACCTTCCAACAACCCCAAACGCGGTGATTAACACTACAACAGCCCAGACCTTTATAGGTACGTCAGATATGGCAACATGGGTCTTTCCATCTTTGTTATTTAGTGTGCACTTGCCAATGTTGCTGTCATCATTGATTTTTACAACCTTCGGTTCTGCCTGTGTTACAGAATATCTCAAAACACCGGGTGCTGGCTGTTGCGATGTGAGATAGTTTGGCGGTGTCACATTGTAACGTGGGAATATCTCAGTGGCATTTTGAATTTTAACTTCTCCACCATGTTCAGGTACAAGACCGGTCATTTGGTTCATAAAGGGCGTACACACTGTTCCAATCATGGACATGAAGACTGCAGCTCGAAACAGGGTCTTGTAAGAATAAATCCTGGCCAGGTTTGGGAAGACAACGATCTGGAGGGGAAAACACCGTGTTTGATATAATGACAGAAATGAGAAATAAACAAAGTCCATCACCATATTGAGGAAAGTGCAGGAATCATATTCTTTGACAGAAATCATTCACAAACTTGACTTTTTAGGACTATTTTGAACAGATCCACAGCTTTGAGCTGCAAAGACCCATAAATACTGCAACACTGGTGACAATAGATGATAAACTGGATAATGGGGAATGAGATTGAGCAATTTACCATTGGGTAATTGTTATTATACTATTACTTGCCAACAATTGGATGATATGCTGAATAACTTCATGTATATCGCAACTATGCAGCGTCAAGTAATATGTTTATCTTTATAGCCTGTATAACTGCTCTTTCTAACACGCTAACTTGATGAAGGACTGAATGCAGTGTAAAAGATGTTGGTTGGCTTGAAGGAGTTGTCTGATCTCAAAAAGTCTAGATGTATACATGTACATGCCACCAATGCATTTGACTGGTCTAACCCGGAGGTAGCCTAACTGACATACCTGGCTGACAATTTGGAAAATGGCCGACCCCGTGAGCACCAGGGAAATCTTTGACGTATCAAAGTTGAAGCCACCTTCTTCATGACTGGACACTAGCAGCAGGGGCAGCAGCTGTGTGGGGAGGGGTCAGATGTTGGGTAAAATGAACTTTGTGTTATTGTGTTCCATCTATTTCACATTGTAAATTCAAGTGCAATGTTATGGCACATGTCCAAAGCACAAAAATCTACATCATCTCACACAATTCTTTCAACTTACCACGTTGTCGAGTATTGCAGAGAACCCCAAAAGACTATACAGAACACAGGACAGTAGGATTCTCCTGTCCCTTAGCAGCTTACGTATTGGAACACTCTTATTACTTCCTGCAAGAGTACAGTCTTTAGTATTACATAAAGGGTTCAGTAAACAATGTCTTTAAGCAGGAGTTATCGAGTTATCAAAAGAAGGGATGTAGTTAAAGATATTCCAATTTTAAGCCATTAATTTTATACTGAGAATATATCCTACGGATTACGTTTCAAATATACATTTTGTATCAATGATCAATTCTTACATCCTCTCTTTGCAATTGAAAGCTTTCTAATCACCACACCATTAGGAACTGAACAGAATATTTATGAGGTGTAATTGTATCATCTGATATCTGCACAGTCAGACCTTGTCGTGTTTGTTGCCGACAGATTTTTTTGCAGCATGGACGACAGCACCAGAGACTGGACTTATCTTCTGCTTGTGTGATCTTCTGCCTGCTTATGGCTTCATTCCCCTGGGAAAACAAAGTGGGTTGGGGGGAATCACACTTTACAGACATTGCTGATCATAATGGTATAATGATGTTAAAACGTTTTTATTTGTCATAGGAACTTTCGAAGGAACACCTGTCCAACAGATGTATTTATTGTCATACAGAAACAGCACTGCAGTTTTATGGGAAGACCTTTATTGCACGGCAATTGTACATGGTATAATATATGGCAACAACTATCACACAAAGTACAAAATAGGTGTATAGAATAAGACTTAACATCCTAATCAACATAATAACAAGAAGGGCTAATACAAGTCATTGATATTGTAGGCTATATGACACCACCCAGTACTCACACGTCATACTCACATGCTCACTGTCTAAGTCTTCTTCCTCTCTAATACGGGTCTCCTTCAGGAAGAAACAAGAAGCTGCAGAAACAATTGACATGAATGTCTGTTATGTCCACCACACAGCTGGGGAATCTATCGGCCAAAGTGTCGATCTGCCAGGTTTAAATGATATGTTTTGTTTTTGTTTTTTCAGAAATATGTGTTCTCTGATCATCACACAACCCTATTATCGCAGGCCCCAAACCCCATCGGGTAGATTTACAAGTGAAAAATATGTGATTGAGTTTTTGGTGATCAACAAATACAACTGAACCTTGTTGTGACTGTGTGAAAGAGGCTTTATCAGGATTTTGTGGCAGGCAGCATTACCAAGAAATACAGTGAAACAATTGTGATTAGAAAGAGAAACACTTCCTTTATTAGCACTTTATACAAATCACCAGGTTTTAGACTATACACGGGATCCTGCACTTACTGCAGACACTGTGACAATATTCCTCAAACTATACATTGAATCCTCTTACGATGCTGAAAGAGTTTGTCTCACCTAATAGGTTGATACTAGAAAGGCAGACTCCAGCAAGACACGGTAGCAGGTAAGGGAACTTCCTGAAGATGAAGACATCAAAGCCTGGTATACGAACAGCAGGACAGGACAGGAATCCACCCACTATGGGACCCTGTAGTGTCACAAAATAACATATATACAAGGAGATTTTGTCTACAGATATCGTAACTAGCAATATTGTAGATTACTGATGTGTATTGCTCCAATGCATTAGGTCATTATGAGTCTACTCAACTATGGCTAGTATACTCAGCTATATGTTTAGCTGCTTAGGTAGCCCTGTCTGTAGGTTTTTACTAATAAATCGAATCAAATCAACGCACGTCAGCAAGGACTTCAGGAACAGTTGTACATATTAAAACAAAAATGTACTCCTGATAAAGTAGCCTTGTGGCAGCAAATATGTGGTGCTGAGCTGGGTAGAAAAGGGAGAATTAAACTTACCACAATCCTGCCCAGGCCACTTGACGCTCCTACCAATGAAAATGTAAACGCATGGTACACTTCATCTGTTGCCTGTAAGGTAGATTCATCAGCAATATTACAAATAATATCAAATGTTACAATTTTCTTTACACATCATCATCTGTGTCAAAATATAAGCTACAGATCGGCAGAATATGCTTAAACTGTGGCTGAACTATTGCCTTAATTCCCTGAAAACCAATGCCTTTTACAAACTCAAGGTTACAATGTAGAATTATGAATTATTGTTTAAGAAAGGTCAACAATTTTAAAGCATTTACTCTACGTACCTCAAATAGGTAGGTTTTTGCCACTCCCAGATTTCCATCCAAGAAGCCCCACAGAAATCTGGCTGATACCGCCCATGCAAAGGACATGCTTAAAAACACAAGAGGACACATAGTATCAGTTTGTTGACAGTATCACAAAAACAGCCTTATTGGAGGGTAGAAAAAAAAATAAAACAGTCGTTGATTTAAGCTTTTAAGTCCCTGTCACCTTCAACGTCAAGTGACATTGGATGATGACTCTCACAGGGTTGGCACTGTCCAAGTATGCAAAACTGGAGAATTCCAAGTTCCTTCAACGCTTATGTTCAAGGACAATTCAAATCCAATTTCTTGTGTATTAGGTAGCTCAATTTACGCACTACTGAATGTGTGTTGCAAATGAACAAATTGTAGCAGAACCACTTACCTGAATCCAAAAAACACACTGCTTGATATAGACCCCATTATGCCACACATAAGGATG
The DNA here is from genome assembly GCA_019207045.1 of Branchiostoma floridae x Branchiostoma belcheri. Lineage (NCBI taxonomy): Eukaryota > Metazoa > Chordata > Leptocardii > Amphioxiformes > Branchiostomatidae > Branchiostoma > Branchiostoma floridae x Branchiostoma belcheri. The sequence goes on from CM033027.1 coordinate 8,822,995, forward strand.
GGTCTGAAGCAGAAAAGAGAGGAAAGCGGTCAATAGACATCAATGGAGGAGTGCAGAAGCAACATCACCTCGCAGACACTATTCACCTGTGGCGTTAAGCTTGAATCGAATTAAGTTAAAATCCTTCCCACGCCTTTCGGTATATAGGGCAATGCCCATCTCTGTTTCTTTAACCCTTGGGCCGCATAGTTTTGTAAACACAATAAGTATGTATTCAAATCAGATGTTTGATATTCCTTTTGAGGAGTAACCCAATTTGTTGTGCTGTTGCTAACTCAACCCCGTTAAATAACAGGTTATATATTTATTACCTCCATGAAATGTCATGGAGGTTATATTTTACCCTGTGTTTGTGTGTCTGTGTGTGTGTAAACAAAATAACTCATGAACGGTCGGGTGGATTGGTTTCATACTTGGTGTGTTGGAAGTGTGTGACAAAAGCTGGAAATGATTAGATTTTGGGCCCCCTAGCGGCTCCCCTTGGTACTGCCGTGCAACTTCCAGTTTTGCTATCTCGGTGTTCTGAACATGCTATGGTCACGATTTTTGAGTATTAGATAGCTCTTGTGCTCAGAAAGAAATGACATAAGTTTGGGCCCCCTAGCGTCTAGTTTTGTGATAGCAGGGGCATTTTTGTCAAAAAACTTTCTGAAGAGGATAACTCAAGAAGGGAACAACAGATTTTCATGATTTTTGGTATGTAGGTACCTTAGACAATGTTGTACAAGGTAAGATGCTAATTGTGCAAAATACGAATACATTTGCATAATTAATGAGAATATTCTATCAGAGCAGTTTTTTCTATGTATCTCTTGTCCTGGACATGATATGGTCTTGACATTTGGCTGGTATATAGCTTGCAGTGCCATGACAAAGTGGGGCAGGTTTCAGCCTCCTAACATTTAATTTTGGAACTGCATGGGCGTTTTTGTCAAGACATTCCAAAGAGGATAACTGCAGAAAGGATTGACGAATTGGCATCATTTTAGGCATGCAGGTAGCTTGGGCAAAGATGTTTATAATGATATGCATGTTATGCAAATGAGGACTTAATTTGCATAATTGATTAGGGAATTGTATAATTCCATTGTTTGCAATAACTGGACTTCAATAAATGTAACACTTGTTAATTATGATAGGTGGAATATAAGCAGAAACCAAATGTGGTAATGAGGAACTAATTTGCATACAAAATTGTAAAACTGCTCATTGATTAATGATTTTATAATTTTGACATGTGTATGTTAGTCAATGATGAATAACACCATGCATAAATTATGTTAATGTATTAGTCAATTGCATGAAATTCACGAAAGCTCTAAATAGTAATGGAGGTATGAGGTCGCCTAACTCTAGTTCTATATATTATATAAAATTAGGTTGATACATGTAATAGTATAGTCTGTGAAATGCAAACTCTGCTGTCCGGGGCCCTTAACTGGCCCCTTCCCACTAGGGGAGAGACGAATGTTGGGTCGGATGCTATAAGCAAAGTTTAGTCAGGCTAATAATAGTAATTTGGAATAAATTAGGTGAAAGTATTTTAAGCTCTCGGTGTAACTCAGAACGGAACATAAACTCAATTTCAATAAGAATCAGCCTGTGACACATAGGGAAGGGGGTAAATCCAGTCTGTCTCCATAACTGTTGCCCATTCATAGCTAGTAGGCTAGCCAGATCAGCCAACACCCTAGCCTGTGCTTAGGGTGAAACCGTGAAAGACAGGCTTTAAGTTGGTCAACAGTGGTCCGCAGCGAGTCGATTGCAGCAAGTTGATCACCCATCCGGATGGCAACAAATCCGGTCATGTTAACTAATGAAGAAGAGGTGAAGTCTGGTTGTATGTACCTACGACCCAGGATATCAGACAGCTTTCCCCACTGAAAGAAAGAGCACAGGAAATAGTTAGGGCTGGTACAATCTACGGGAAATTCTGTGGAGAAGTGGCTAATTACGCCCGTGAACATGAAGGTTTTGTTTCCGTTTGCAGTTACAACTATATCAAGGTATACCGTCTACTTCAGCTAAACCTTTAGCTATGTCACAGGGCACACATAAAGCACTAAGAGGCGAGTAGAACAGCTTCCCGGTGCCATGCTGCGATTGGAACCGGGCAGCCAGCTCATTAACATATGCCATAGCCGCCGGGCAAAAGGTCCGGACCAGTTAGACTGGTCAGTTGGTGGCAACTAAAATCCACTGTTTACACACAGATGCATTGATAACATGTTTACCACAGCGTCCTCCAGACTAGTGCTTTGATATTACCGTGTGTTAATGATAATGTATTTTTTCAACCCCCAACAGTATTCTATTGCCGACTTTCTACAGCAGACAGCTTTACCATGAACAGATTGTGTGTAATGTAATTTAGCACTCTACCTAGGGGTCAGTAGATACTGTAAACCATAAAATGTTTACTGTGGTTTTATTTTTTTTCTTTCAATGACCTCCTACTGGAAAGCACCTTGGATTTGTTTTATGTGATTCTAATGTACTACAGAACTGTTTCAAATACCGCAAAAATGTCCTTTTCATCCCTACTGTAAAATAACACCACCACAAAAGTAAGTGTATTTACAGTACTTTTGAACATTTCATATTGCTTTCGATGGTTGAGAAGAAATAGGATGGTCATGATGACAGAGGAAACAAAAGCGATTATACATGACATGGTGCATCTGGTATATGAAGTAACATTTCACAAATATAATTGTGATTTTCAATCTCTACGACATTTCGTATTGCTTTCGATGGTTGAGAAGAACTAAGCGTTAACCCTATGTCATGATGGCAGAGGTAACAAAAGCGAGTATACATGACATTGTGTATCTGGTTTAGGAAGTAACATTTCACGAATATAATTGTGATTTTCAATCTCTACGATTTTTCTAGGTTCTTACTTACCATGGAGCTACCGAAGAAGCTGCCAATGAAGTAAGCACTTGCCAGGAAGCCTGAATAGTAGCCTGATGCATATCAAAAACATTACAGTCATCATAGCAGTAAATGTTCTAATTCTTATGTTGAAAGCAAGCTTAAAAGCCAGGCACAATGCAACAAAAACTTTGTTGTTTTCCTTACTCAAGTGGAAAGGATGAGGGAAATACAGAACAAAAATACAAGACCGAAAGGGTAAAGTTCCTATTGTTTGGTTTGTTTGTAACTTTATCCAACTTTATCCAAGTATGAGTCTATCGAACTTGAAGTCAACAAAATGCGTATGAAGTCAGAAACATGCAAGATTCTATTCCAATCCGAAATATTTATAATATTGGTGTACGTCATACAGTTGAAAGGACTTGGCTGAATATAAATTGCATGCATTGATCACACACCTCACACTGATTTTTCCACAAAGCTATCTGAGAGCCGCAGGTAGTGCATGGGAGCAAAGTCAGCAAACATAAGCTATGATGGTGATCTTTGGGCAAGCGATGTACTGGTGTTGCATTGGTACTTACCAATCTCGTTTGCCTTGAGGTATGGGAAAAAGTCATGTGTGAGAAAGGGTATGAATGGAGATATCACACTTGACGCAAAGTAGTAGCTGAACAGTATGCCTCCAACCACTGACAGCTGTGGGGAGAGGGACACAAAAATTGTGACAATTATTCATTTTATATAACGTCCTTGTTTAGAGTTAATAGTCACAACTGATTGGTTTGAATCTGTTCAAAGAATAGTTGCCCGACCTATAGTGTTATAGTTACATACTATCAGACAATTTCACCTCGATGTACATTGATGGCTCGTTCTCATTGAAATGTCAAAAATGCTGTCGCCTGACTTTACGACTTGATATTGAGCAAATTATAGACAGAATGTCTGGTCCCTTTTTTTTCACAATCTCTGTTATGTTTTACAAAAGATGCACGACAACATTCATATTGGTTTATGGCTTGAAGGTTATTAAAGCCTCTGGTGGGATTTCAACCCCTACGCCTGTCGCCAAAAATAAAAGCCAAAAATGGAATAATTCAGTTCCCAATATGATTGTTTGCCAGGCCCTCTGTCCGATCACGTGAGATCATTATTATCACTGATCTTGGAGGCTGTGTGAGGAGGTTTATGCCTGTCGCCAAATTCGGTAACAAACGTTACCGCCACAAGTACGATGGTTGCCACGGTTATATAATCCACGTATATGACTAGAAATGGCCGTTTTTGTGACGCTTTACAGTTTTTCTGGTTTTCTAAAGAAACAAAAAAGGGTCTTTGACTGTCATTTGTATCCCACCTTGCTTACAAATTGTTGTACAGAAATGACTTCAACAAACGTTACCATTGTTTGATGCTTTCTAAGCATTCTGTCTGACCCGGTGTAAAAATGCTGTCCACCTTTTAATTAAATGTCCCTAGGGACGTCAACTTATGCCTAAATAATGCAGCCAATAATGTTAATCCTTTTGAAGAAGAAGGGTTAAGTTTACTGTTGTAACAAACGTTACCGGTAACGTTTGTTATCTGCCCTGTAATGCATTACCAATGGGACCAAAAATAATAAGTTGCCATTTTTTGGCTATGGCTAAAAGAGGAGTTTTCCTAAGCAACCAGGTAGTTTTCACTGAAAATAAAGCCGATTTATTTTTCAACCAAAAAAATGCCATTTTGGACATTTCAATGAGAACGAGTGCGATGTGAATTGCGTACATCACGGTATGTTCGTATTTATGTGCGTGTGTGTTTGTGCTTCTGTGTGTGAGAGTATCTGGAAAATGCAAGGACAATAACTTGAGTAACAACAAAGGTCATATGTGATTTGATGATGCATGTAATTGTGTAGTCCTAGAAACTAAGACAGTGTTCACAAATAAATCTGTAACGCTCTCAGAAGTAAAAAATATTTGCATCAAACGTTTGTTTGAAAAGGCCATTAACTCGGTTCAATATCAATGTGTTCTTGAAACCTGCAAACAATTAAAAATTGTTGACAATCAAAAGATATTAAAGTGCTAAACATTTATTTTATTTGTAAGCACAGTCGTAGCAGAATATAAGTAAAGCGACTGCATGACATGCGTGAATAGCAAACAAGTTGGCGCCATCGGCCTCGCTCGCAACAATGTGGACGGTTTTGTAACGTGATGAAGGACGAAACTACACTTAACATTACCGCTACGGTATGCTGTCAGATAGATAAGATTATTCTTCAAGTCCAAAAATGCACATTATGTGCTGCGTAAGTACGGTGCCGACTTGTCCTATATGCATAAGCTTGGTGCCGAGAAATATATGTTTTATCAACCCACTTAACTTTAATTCACTTGTCCTGTCCTTTGCACACACAAAATCAGTTTGTTTTAATTTTCCTTTAGTTAGCGTTTTTCCTTTATTTTCCCTTGTCCATTTGTACCGGACACCTGTGTTGTAACTAACTCATGCGCAATCTGCCGTTAATCTCTAATATAAGAGGCTTGGCAGTATGCAAGAAGAAGAAGAAGAAGAGTTGTTCCTGAGGTGTCCGAAAATCAATTAAGTGTAGGATTAAACGAACATGTTAAATCTGGTAAAAATACAAAATTATGCTATTGTTGTTGATGTCCACTATTTCCTCCGCTAGGCACGGGCTCAAGGTGTTGTGGTCGGATGTGATGTGGAAATAAATAACACGTTACCTGTTTCGCAGGAAAGCTGGGCATGGCTGGTAGTACGGTAGTCACCTCGGCAAGAAAGATGTTCTAATGATAAAATGTTCATGCACTACGTTTTGTCGTTGAAGCGATCACCCGGATTCCCGTCCAACCTGGCACGTCATCAGACCTGTCGTCCTTGTCCTTGATCAGACTGTCCCTCGACCGGCATCGCATTGCAACCAGAACAACCAAACAGCTCGCTTCACCCTTAAGCACTAACGCGATATAATGGGGACTGCCGATGTCGGGACGGTGACCAGGCCTGTTTACTCACAAATAATTATCGTCCTCCGCATCTTATCAATACGGTTTTCTAGCTATTCTATTGCAAAGATTGCTATTGACATTAATCTAAAATGAATAGAAAGCAAGCAGTAATGTAAAATAGTGACACGAATAACTGAGTTATTTCATTTTATTTGATGTCGTTCGGTATTAAAGCACCTTGCTATTTTCTGCGGAATGATATGTCCTACTTATGTTGGCGTGATTGGCTCCAGAGAGTTGTGTGTAGTGTTGCCTGCTAGTAGCAAAACGTATACGTGGCACTACAGAAAACCCTCTAGCGCCAACTTAAGTAGGGATGATAATTGTCCTACTAATGTTTGCGTTATTGTTTCTAGGGAGTTGTCTGTAGTGCCACGTATATTGAAACTGTCCAAATCAGCCACTTCTGGGTGAACAAATTGGAAACTTCATACCTTTAAGAGTGCTTTCGAAATGTTCAACTTCACATCAAAATTTACCACATTTAGTCACATTAGTCACCTAGATTGCTTATTTTTTGGTGCTTCCAGTTTGTGAAGGGCAAATGTGGCGTTCAGGGTTTTCCTCTGCCACATCACTCGTTAAGAGCCTTAAGTTTGTTTACCTATTTCTTGACCATGATCGTCCTTTAGGTGGGCTGACTCTCTGGCCCAACTCGACTTGGCAGTCCGTCTGCTGAGTCCTATGGTCCTCCTCAGACCAGACTTAGTCCCAGCCTTGCAGTGTCTCGTCATCAGAAAGGAGAGCAACCCACAACTAGCCGACTTCGGTAAATGGGATGGGAAGTAATGCCCCTTTGGTGTGAGTGCTTGAAATGTCGTATTACTGAACTATTTATAATGTGTACAGTACTCATATGTAAGTACCAAAATTTATGTTTGCCCATGTCATAGCCTCAGCTTTCTCCAAATTTCTTGACATTGTCACGTTTTTACTTGGTGTTTCCTGTAAAAAAAATAACATGGAAAATATAGATTTTTGATGGATTGTAGTGCCATGTGTGACTTAACACTGTTTAGGAGATATGTTCATTGGATCTTTTTTTCAGTACGGAGAATCCAGAACACGCTTGAGGCTATTCCCTAATCAAGCTGACGTGATTGTCTCAAGAGAGTTGTCTGTAGCGCCACGCACGTATATAATTAGTCATCCGCAAAGAAACATGATGGAACAGGTTGAGGTATTTGTTACTGAAAAAATCTGACTCGGAACATTCCGGAAAATGAAACTTGACTACTCTGGAGAATACCGAAATCACTATCAGTTTTATATTAAAACTGTCAAAATCAGCCACTTCAGGGTGAACAAATTGGAAACTTCATACCTTTAAGAGTGCTTTTGAATTGTTAAACTTCACATTGAAATTTATCGCATTTAGTCACATCATCCTTCTAACGCCCGGTCCCCAACGGCATTAGCCTATAAGGAGTTTTGACACGACTGTGGTCCCTCTGCGTAGGAGAACGAGTCACATTAGTGCTTCTAGTTTGTGAAGGGCAAATATGGCATTTAGGGTTTTTCTCTGCCACACCACCCGTCTCCAAGAACCTTTGTTTTCCTATTTCATGACCATGATTGTCCTTTAGTTGGGCTGACTCTCTGGCCCAACTCGACCCGGCAGTCCGTCTGCTGAGTCCTATGGTCCTCCCCAGACCAGACTTAGTCCCAGCCTTGCAGTGTCTCGCCATCAGAAAGGAGAGCAACCCACAACTAGCCGACTTCGGTAAATGGGGATGGGAAGTAATGCCCCTTTGGTGTGAGTGCTTGAAATGTCGTATTACTGAACTATTAAATGTGTACAGTATCCATGTAGTTGATACCAAAATTTATATTTGCCCATGTTATAGCCTCAGCTTTCCCCCAATTTCTTGACTTTGCCACGTTTTTACTTCCTAGGTATGTTTCCTATCAAAATAAAGGTTCAAACAAAAAAGCATGAAAAATATAGACTTTTTATGAATTGTAGTGCCATGAGTGACTTAACACTGTTAGGGAGACAGTTTTGTTCAATAGATATTTTTTTTTCATTAGGCCATGTTGATTTGATTATATGGATCACATCCTTCGGGAACTCCAAAACTGATGCGAGCGAGCGAATAAAAAAAAAAGTTTGGACAAAAAAAAAAGTTGCCTTCATCAGTATGAAATCAAAGTGGCCAGGAAGGTTGAACATAGCTAGCCTCCATAGCAGGCTCTCTATGGGCTTTTTTGGCACTTTTTGTACCAGGGTCGCTGATTGCTGGCCTCTCTCATAGCCGCCCATTCTAAAATGCCGCCCATTCTAAAAGAGGCCAGCAATCAGCGACCCAGTACAAAAAGTGCCAAAAAAGCCCATAGAGAGCCTGCTATGGAGGCTAGAACATAGGACTTAACACACATAGTATGGTATACCAACAGTTAGGTGTAGGGACCAGTACACCATACGGGTGTAAAACATTTTTTTTCTTTTTGGACCAATCCGAAAAAAACAGACCTGAAAAAAACAACAGAGGAACAGGTTTCGCCAATTACAAAATGGACACACTATATGTCGGCAGCCATTTGGGGTCTAACCGGGGGGCCAAGAAGACAACAAGAGCGAAGTCAAGTAGAGTTTATAGTCAATTGCACCAAGTCAGAAGTTCTACAGTCAAAAGTACAGAGACAGTTTTTTTTCTTCTTTTTAGCCTTTATTACATGGAGATGGGATTTTAAAATGCAGTGGGAATCTAATAATCCACCAAACAGATTCCTTTGTAGCAAAATTGACCAATTACCATTGTTTTGAGTATTGCCAGTTCTCAAGTTTCCACAATCAGGTCCAGGTTCATGTCCGGACCTGGAAATGTTCCTCTGGACCTTAATTTTCTGTACTGGAATCTCCCCCAACCAACAATAGATTTTTTTTTCTTTCTGTCCTTTCACATCTTATTCTTTGACTTTAGATTCATTTTGGTATTCCATGGCGTTATCTGATACTTTTTTTCAATCTACGGAATATTCGTGCTCATTTTACAGCTGCTTTGCACAATTTATTGTGTGGTCGAAAACTTTTTTTTTTTTTTTTGGAAATGGCCGAAAATTGGTGCGAGCGCGGATGTCATCCATATAATATCAATGTGGCCTTACGCAGAATCCAGAACAGGCTTGAGAATATTCCCTAATCAAGTTGGCTCTTATCTAGAGAGTTGTCTGTAGTGCCACGTCTCGTAATTAGTCATCCGCAAAGAAACATGATGGAACAGGCTGAGGTATTTGTTACTGAAAAAATCTGACTGGGAACATTCCGGAAAATGAAACTTGACAACTCTGGAGAACACCAAAAACAGAATTTCTTGACTTTGCCAGGTTTTTACTTCCTAGGTATGTTTCCTGTCAAAGGGCATGGAAAGTATAGACTTTTTATGAATTGTAGTGCCTTACGTGAGACTTTATATACTGTTTGGGAGACATGTTCAACAGATCTTTCTTAGTAAGCAGAATTCAAAACAGGCTTGAAGACCATACAAGACACCGGACATGCAGATCCAATGCAGAATTGTACTAGTACCTCACACATCAGCTTACCTTTACAAGTGTTCAACTGACAAGCTATGTAGCCGGTGTTTACACAATCTCTCGCTGGCTGGGGTTAATGACCCCCTTGGGCCGGGATGACCGCTAGGAGCGTGATTTTAGTTAGGCTAACATGCTATGTGTTTGACTGCTTTTGGGTGGATTAAAAAAGCGTAGAAGAGTACGAATGAGTCAGAATAAATGGGAAAATGTCCTACTGTAGCCAAACTGTACAATCATAGGCTCGTTATCTCATCAAAACTATAGCTTCATAAGACTGGTGACTTCTTATTCCCACAGTAATTCAATGATAAAGACTTAAGCACACGTCATATGAGCTGAAGAACTAAAGCCAATGATTTGCCCCTTAGTTCTTTCGCTGAAGAAAAAGAGCACCTCGCTTCAGTTAGGGGCATCCCTTGGGTAGGACGTTGAAAGGAGGACCTGGTTTGAGGACAACCACGCCTCAACCATGTTTAAAGAGCCCACCACACTAGGAAGAGGGTTGAAGTTGCAGAGGTTTGACTTTTACGAACACTCTAACTAGAGACTCTGGTATAGATTTTGAGAATTTAGAGCAAGCTATGTCAGATAGGGCCCTATGGGATGAAATATGTACTTGCCTGGTTCCGACCTCTGGTCGATGATGTATGTATGTATGTAGGAAGAGGGTAGGGGTCTTTCTCGACATGGGTGGATCAAATAAATCTGTCCAGATATGCAGCTTTTACTTCAGTGCAAACCTGGTGTGTAATGTCATAAGACGCTAGCCTGAGTACCATCCTCTGTAGTGACTGCTGGCTCAATACTTTCGCTTTCTAACCGTGGGGAAAGTATTGAGTCAGTGGTCACTACTTGGCGCTTTTATATTGATACTGGGTATGTATGCAAAACAAAATCATTCCAGCTCCCAGTTTGCCTCTTCATAGAAGTGACCATAGCAGCAACCTGGTGTTAAAACAGACTGGGTTCCAGACTCCAAGACTTTATTTGTTTCAGATGATAACAAGTAACATAGTTGCAGAGACAATATATCATGTCCAATGTTAGCTTACATAAACTTGGAACAAACAAGACCATTTCAGAACCTTGATGGATAGTAAAATGCAAGCCCTTTACACAAGGCCACCTTTGTAGATGGATAATTGTGAATTAAATGGGCTATGTGTAAATAATTTCAAGCAAGCTAACTGTACTTGCACTGAAGAAACAAACTTTTAAAAGATAACTAGAACATAGATGTGAGGCATTCAGCTATCACTGTTTGCACCCACAATTCAAAACATAGAAACAACGTCTGAGTGTCAGACTGAACAGATCCCTGACTGTCCCCATCTCTGCTGCCTACACCGACACGGGCTGCCTCCTGCTGGACAACATCTTTCTCAGTTTTGCTGCACTGTACCTCACACTCTTCACCATGCCTGTTCAGGAGAAGAGAAGAAAGAAGACAATTGTACGTGAAGATGGTCCAGAATTACTCTCTGAAATACAGAGATGAAAAAGTTGAAGGAGTCAACAAAATAGGTGGGACTCACTGAGCCTGCCTCAAAGATAAATTTCCTTGACAAAAGTTTTGATCTCCGAGACCTCCTTCTATTGTGAGTGTGTTTGCTTCAATATCATGTGAAAAATGCACCTTTGTTCAATGAGCAAATGAACGTAGGCAGACGGTAGACGGTTCTTTACTTTTGGTATCTTCAAGCACGTGTTTGGTGATGATAGTAACATCAAGAAAACTGGGGGGGGGGGTATGTTATTAGTAAAGCTACCAATATTCAGCACTGAAAAAAAGGTAGCTGGTCTCACCTGCTGTTAAAATACTCTTCAAACTTTGAGTAATGCTGGATTTTTTCACAATACTTTGTACTCCTGAAAAGAAAAAAAAGTTCATTACCATTGATAACGAACTAGAAATTATGAAGTGACAGTGGTCATTTGGTGTAATGTAATTAGCTGTCTGCACAGCAAAAAGATTGAGGTAGACGTTACTATGAAGGATGGTACCCAGGCTACCAAATCTCAGACAGAAAGGTCATCTCAGACAGAAAGAGACAAGGGCTTTCATCAACATCTAGTCAACAGTCTCAACACTGCCCAAGAAGACCACTTGTGACAAATACAATCTGGTCTATGCAGCATGGTCACTGTAGAAAGGATTCTTAATGCTTGCGTCAATGATGGAAAAATTATCTAAGGAATAACCATAAAGTGGTGACATTGGCCAGGTGGTCCTTTTATAGAAGTGGCCACTTCTAGAGGTTTTACCATGACATTTCCATGAGAAGTATCTGTTGTCTGTCACCTCTTTCTACCACCTCTCTGTAGTCTGCACTGTGAGCCAGGCTCTTCATCACCTCCTCGGTATCCTGGTATCTCTTATCTCGGTTCTTCTCCAGCCAGATGTGATCCTGTAACGTCTTTGGCAGCATGTTCAGGTGTGAGTACACCGCATGGGGACTGGTGTCTTGCTGTAACGGTAAATTTAAAGAAACATTTAGGAAGGTTAAACATCCAAGTCTTTACAGCAGAATACTAGTAACAACACTTGGAGAGTACTTTCAGATGTTTCGGGAGACATCCATCACTATTCTTCAGCATCACTAGAATGAACTGGCAGAATGAGTAGTTCCTAGTGTTAGTACTAAATAGAGTTGAAGAAACTTTTGCTGAAAAAGTCACACAGCTGCATTTTAACAATATTTAATCTTATCATACGATCTGTATCTCTGTTTTATTTTTTTCTGACCCTTACCTCTTCCCCGCGATCTGTATCTCTGTTATATTTTTTTCTGACCCTTACCTCTTCCCTTATGCCCTCAAATATAGCAGGCTGATTTAATGAACAAAAGTGTTCAAACAAACAAATACCTCAATAAAAGCCTGTTTCTTGTGCCAGTGAATGTGGTTGACATGGTCCAAGATGGGATGATACAGCTCCTGAAACCTGGCGACGTTTGGCTTCACAATGTTCTGTACCTTCTGCTTATCTTCTCCAACTGTCATACGGAAGTCTCCTGTCATTGTAACAACACAAGAGCTTGCTGATGCATACATAGAATCTGCTTTATCGCTAAAATATACTGTAAATGCATTTAAGTTTGCAGAGATTTAATTTCGCCATAGCAGGAAAAAAGGACTTTTCGCGGTAGCACCATGCACTGTAGTCTCTTACTGCCATGGAAAAATGTTCCAGTTGGTTTTAAATTTGCGGTACAGCAGCCACCGTGACAGCCGTGAACATTAAACCACTGCATAAGTTTCTGCATTTACAGTACATCAAATAATAATATCATCTGTGAAAGTGTTGAAAGAAAAACAACTGATGAACAATGAAAAAACACAATACATGATTGTATAATCAAGTAATCTTTGTGTAAACTTTGCTTTTGTACAGAGACCTAGCTACATTATATAGAATGAGGGATAGAAACATTTAAAATCTGTTGCATTTGCTGAAAGTTCAAACATTTGCGAATTCAAATGAACACATGTAGTAAAAATGATATGATACTGTAGAAATGTTATTAAGATGTGTTTGCTTGTCAACCCTAATCTTCTATCTTATGAATATTAGAGGTTTCTTTGGAGTTCTAAGCTCTTCCAGTACAGTTACAACAAAGAACCTAGGCTACAGAATTTTCACTATGATGACGACTGTGGCCCCAATAGGAAGAAGAAGAAAAACAACCTGTGTATGAAAGGCTTGTTATGGCGATGTACAGTTGCTCCTCTGTGAATGCCTCGGGTAACATGAGCAGTGCTGCAGCCATGGCACTCAATGTGTTCTGTCGAAGAGCTTCTAGTAACTCTGGGTTGTCTCTTCTTTTCAATATCAGGACCTAAAGGAAAAGGAACAGAGCAGACTTAAGTGCTGTTGTTAATGAAAAGAAAGAGGTACATCACTACTGGTACTTTGTTTTCTTGTTGTAATCACTGTAGGCTATTTGTAGCATATCAGAATCAATACAGGTCTTCTATAGCTCCACATAGATGTTCTTCTTCGTATAACGTCCAACTTCAAGTGGTTGAAGGCTCTGGACGTGGTTACGGGTCGTTTGGCTTTGGGTGGTCGCTTTTCAATACTTTACAGTTTGCTTTGTGTTTGTGTGGGTGTATGGGTGTGTAGCCTAGCTCCTCAAGGGCAGGGGCGCTAATCCCTGTCCGCCTCCCTGCAGCTGGGAGGCGGTGAGTACCCGTCACACTAATGGTAGCTTACATGTTGGAAATGGCGTACTTGAAAGCCTGTAGTGTTGGTGCTTTGACAATTGATTCTGGTAGATTGTTCCAATCCCTAACAGTTCTTGGAAAGAAGGAGTTTAGGTGGTAGTCTGTTCGTGACAATGTAGTGTGGTACGATAACGTATTTTCCGTGCGTGAAGGTGTGGATAAGCCTTTGCTTGTAAATGGCATTTGTGCTGATACTAAATTGTTGTTGCTGGCCCTGTAATAGAATTGATAGCTTGGTGACATTTAACTTCATGTCATGCTGAACACTCAAATGTCTTGTTGTTAAACCTGATGTAAGGTTATGAACAGGAGTACTGAAAGTTTATGTAACTTTGCAGACACTTGCAGTGCTGTTTTAAGTTTGCAGTAGAAGCATTTATGTATTACAGTTACTGTAGTAATGCATTTAGAAATGCACATTTGTGGTGTCTGGTTTTCATAGTGAAAAGGTCACCGTGAAAATAAAACCACTGCTATCATTTACAGTACTTACAGGTTTCTGTAGGCGTCCACTGACGTACAGAGTCTTCCACAGATAAAGATCATCTATCAGGTCACTTGTACTGATAACTCCATACTTGATTATCTGAAAAAAATGAGTAGATCAAACAAATCAAATAAACTGCACAAATCCTGTCAAACATTATATGACCTGGTAAGTACCTGGCTCAACAAAAGATTACTACATGTACCATCATCAGCATCCAAATAAGTATGAAAAGCTAACAAGGCTGGACTCCATGCTACATTCATGGCTTTGTAACACTAACAGGGACGCTTTTGTACTTACTCTATCCTCACAGGGAACTAGTGTGTTGAAATAAACCCTGGCACCCCAGTTCTCCTGTACCCTGGCGATCCCTTCAGGCCCCAAACTGCTGAGGAATGAGTAGTGTTTCCTGTTTCTTCTCATGTTCTCCTTGTGCCATGCTTCAGCATTGTCCACAGCAAAGATGAAGTCCACCATATTTTGCTATATGGGGGAGGAACCAAGGAATGAGGTAAGAATTGGCATGTTCATAATAAGCATATGCAGTAAAATAAAAAAGGAGAAGTTTGTTTAGAATTGTGAAAACATGATATCTTGTTGTATATTTGTCCATCCTTTCATGAAGCGTGTGAATTTACCTTGTGTGTTTATCTGATAGATAACAAGATACATCCCCCAGCTTGTTTCATAATTCCACGGAGGCTTGATATTAAACAAGACACTCAGACTACGATACGTTTACCTAAAAAAAAATCTCCATTGCATCAGTTGCTTTAGTGCATTCAGTTGCGGCTAAAGTTACGAGTTAGGCCACAGCGAGTAAATCTTATGGATGACATCAGCGCGCGCATTAATTTTGTGGTGATGTGTAAACAAGGATTGCTGAAATCAAAGGAAAGCATGCTACACTATTGTGTACCAGAATTTTTTATCATGTGATGCCCACAATCATATGGTTGTTTATCTTGACATGTTGGGAGTTCGCTGCTTGTTGGCTGCAGACTTTCTCACAGTTCCTACACGTAGATGATCATCCATAATCTTATATCATGTGATGCTCATGTGATATTTTTGAACATACGAAATGTAGTGCTTTGCTGCCCATGTCAATCTTGAGGTTGAAATGAAATTTAAACATTTGATGATTACAATTAGTGACTTACCGACATTGCTTTATGTCCTCTCTGATGGAAAACGCCAGATCCATAGGCGAAAGCGAACGCCAGGCCTTCTTGTGGGAAGTTGGATACAATCTTCGACAGTTTGAGGGTCATCTCAGTTTGGTGGTTTAGACGGCCGACGGCTTTGAAATAATTTTTTTTGCATTTGACAACCTAGCCTATTAGAACGACTGTTGTGCTCTCTCCACAGTACAAGGATGTGCAGAGAATTAGATGCGTTATAATGAATGAGGTAGAGCTGCAAGGCCTGCATGCAACATATAATCATACAAACAGTAACTTCCCCATGTTTTGGTAACAAGAATCACATGAAGGGTCACGCAGGGTGGGAGGGGGGCGTGCCTTTTACTAAGTGTTGACAATCGACGACGGCTACTATACTAGTATTATAAACAACATACACATACGAAATGATTGTTACAAAACGCAAAAGATGTCTGTTGTGATGAAGGTGCGAAACAGTGGGCGTTAAACTTGAAGATCTACGTATATGCCAAGATTTTCACCGTAACGCGCGCGGCGTCTGCTAGCTGCTCGTCTGATTGGAGGTCAAAGTGCATAGCACAGCAGCCACACGAATGCACTACAGATGTCATTAGACATGTAAAAGAGCAAATAGTTAGCAAAACTATATATCATAGGTTATAGATTATTGTAAGTATTTGAAAAATGACATTCAGAATATTTTTTTATTTGTTTAGCTTTTGCAAAATTATTAATGTTACATAGCGTTTAGATGCTGCGCAAGAAAGGATGAGGAACTTATGAGAAGACAAAGAAGAGTTATGAATGATCATGAACGAAGGAGAGGGTTTTAGGTGTGTGTTCATTGTGTCTTCATGTGTTGGAACGTTAGATAGGAAAAATGGTTTCCCCTTAATCATAAATTGTTGTCATTATTTTTGCTGTAACAGTTCTTGCCTTGTGTAACGTATTTTTAAAACTAAAGCATGTCCACTCAGCTCAGCTGCTTACTGAGATTATATCCTTGATCAACCTTGGTTACTACAGCTGTTCATGTATTTTAGACAGTTAGTTTGTGTGTGTGTGTGTGTGTGTGTGTGTGTGTGTGTGTGTGTGTGTGTGTGTGTGTGTGTGTGTGTGTGTGTGTGTGTGTGGTGTGTGTGTGTGTGTGTGTGTGTGTGTGTGTGTATGTCTGTTGATTACCAAGTAACTCAAGAACAGCCTGATGGATTGGCTTTATATTGTTTTGGGTTCATACTTTCAAGCGCCACCAAACTGACCATGCTATTATGGTTCCCGGACCTTTTGGTGCACTGGCCTGGTGTCAAGTGGTTAGCAGCTTTGGGTTTGTGAGTACTAGTTTGCGAGCTGGTTACAAATAAGCTCACTAGCTGGTAGCCCTAGATCTGCGTGGGTTTGAATCCCAGGAGCCAGGAGACTGTTTGTATTCGTATCTAGTTGTTACACTTGAAAGTTGAAATGGGTCCCCTGGAAGCTGTCCACAGTACTGCAGCATTTTAAACTGAAGTCTAAAACTTTAAGTATCTAGCCTCATTGATCACCAGTCTTTTGCCATGTGTCCGCTAACCCATGGGTGTAACAGTTAGCTGGCAAACATGCGCAAAATGTCAACAGAAAATGGTGTGAGTTCATTCCAAGTTGACTCTGCAGCGAAAAACGGGACTATTATAAAATACACATGTATATCAGTTTGAGTCACCGCTGGAGATATAATCATATGATTTGATCTTGATTTACGCGATTATAAATCTCTCCAAATGTAAATATTCAGGTATGGCGGTTACTTTCTTCTACAATTAATGGTATGATATAATGTTGGATGAATGCCTTTTATAGCCCACGCAAGGAGGTTATAACAGACGCTGTTTACAGTTTGCCTGATTTGATACAAACACAAAGTTACTATTAATACTGTAATGAAATTGCCTCCTTTGCTTTGGTTATAACCTCCTTGGCCCAAACAAAGCACAATTTCATTACTCCTTGTGTTTGTATTAAATCAGGCAGGCATTGTAAACAGGGTCTGTTGTAAAGTCCGCCCAACAATAAATCATCTTTATCAGCTGGTGGTTCATTTATTGTTTAAGTCATAAATCAATGCATGTTTGCTTAACCAGAGTTTATCATGATCAAGGAAGTTATACCTCATTGACTTTCTACAGATTCATCTAGATCTTGACTTGCTAATTGGCCAATCAGTAGCATTTTACAGATATATTGATATATATTTTATTTCTATTTTCATTATCTAAATATATTGATATATATTTTATTATATATATATATATATATATATATATATATATATATATATATATATATATTGATATGTAAGAAATTAGTTAAAGCAGTACATAGAAAATTTTTTATCATTCTATGTAGTTGAAGTGTATTAGAGATTGTTTCAAGAATAACAGGAACTAATGCTTCGTTAAATGATAAAATCATAGTATATATATATATATATATATATATATATATATATATATATATATATATATATATATATATATATATATATATATATATATATATATATATATATATATATATATATATATATATATATATATATATATATATATACTATGATTTTATCATTTAACGAAGCATTAGTTCCTGTTATTCTTATATATATATATAACATTGAAACAATCTCTAATACACTTCAACTACATAGAATGATAAAAAATTTTAGCCTTAGAAACAGACATCAGTTACTGTAAATGCAGAAATGTTCGCGGTGGATTAATGTTCGTGGTTTTTGCGGCGGCCGCTTCATCGCGAATTTAAAACCACCGCGAACATTTTTCCACAACAGTAAGAGACTACAGTGCATGGTGCTACTGCAAAATTAAAACCACCGCGAAAAGTTCATTTTCCCGCTACTGCGAAATTAGATCCCCGCAAACTTAAATGCATTTACAGTACTACCCAAAGTAGCTAATGATCTGTTTGTTTGAGTAAGCTGACACTTATGTGGTCTCATAGGTTCATCATGGTCATGGCTTTTCAATGTTGTGGAATTTTGTTTGTTTCCTGGCCCTGGACTACATCCAGGACAGAATCAGCACTTAAAATAAACAGGCAAGATCTGAAATCCTCTGCATGCCTTCTTCTAATGTTGGTGAAACTGATAATCAATCTGAGTGGCAATAAATGAAATTCCATTTGCATGAGCCATAAAATGATAAAAAGATACAGCCAATGGTTACTCTTGCTTCACTTTGTAGTCGGTAGTTAAACAACATTGTATGTACCAAATCAACAACAAACGCCTTTACAAGGGTGAAGCTTTCTTCTATTTCAGCTCATATTTTGCGTCTCTATGAGCCCAGTGTATCAGTATCTTTACCAGTACTGTGAGTTGTTTTCCACAATGGCATGACCTTTGTTCTAATATCTGTGCTTCCGGTGTTGCAGTAAGAACTCTGTAAGGCTAACCAAACACATGGCACACCTTGGCAACAACAACAGGCTTCCGAGAAGCACTGTTTTGCTTGTATCAGCAGTTTGTGAGCCACACGGTATGTATGTTAAACGTTAGCTGTGGCACAACGCTTGTTGATTCTACCCGCCAATAGGCTGAGCTCACATCTTGTCCCTTTGCCAACTTGAAAGGCAGCCAAGCAGAATGCAAAGTCAGGAGCTCCAAAACCAGTTTCCTCCTATTTGGACAGATGGATAATCCAGCTAAAGATTGTTGTTCCTTGTCGACTGTAATCCACTGAATTAAATCTTTGTGTCAGGAGGTACGAATGTAGGACTTTCAGAAGTTTTGAACCCAGACAAAAGTGTATCAACCGTATGATCTACACGTTGTCATTATAGTGATTATACTTGTATCTTATGGGTAAGTGATATAATGATATCAAAGTAAGTTTGAATGTTTATTAGTAGAAAGTCTATCTCATCAATATATATAAAAAATTGTTCATGAAAGAGTAACCACAATGTATGTGATGTAGAGTTTGGCAAGAACTTAGTATCTGTATTTAACCGCTTAACGGTTAATACACTAAAAGCCTGGACTTATCATGTAACACCATTAAAATTATATAAGTAATGGTAGAGCCTATAATCATGTATCATTGTGATGCAAGGTCATTGGTCACTAACTGCTGAAATTTTCACTGGAATAAAGAAAGCCTTGTTGTATGCCACCTGGCACACCTGCAGATGATATTTAGGTACAATACTGAATGAGATCTGGAACAATAGAGTCATTATCTCGCATTGTTACCACATTTCTGTAACTTTGGACATTGAGGTTCTCTTGGTATTTGACTGGATGAAAAATATATGAGATAGATTAACTGAAATAGATGTTAAGTGGGATCTCATTTTTAAAGTGGAATGTTTGACTGAACAAAGAAATTGCTATTACAAATGCATATAGTATTTGGAACCATATGTATATAGTAATTGGAACCATGAACAATCATGAATTGTATATTTCAGGATTTTTGTAATAAAAAAGGACTTTCATATTTTAAGTGTATCATAAGTATGTTCAATCCAATTTTTATAAAAAAACTTATGAAAATACAGAAATATAACAAGTAAAACTGGAGACTACATCGTTAAAACCTTAACATTCTAGAATATGCCTTTCAGAAACCTGTTGCCATGGTAACACAAAAAAGGAAAACTTTTGTGAGCATTATGAAATTATTGTCAACCAAGTTTTAGAAAAAGTCACCAAGTTGGTGGCTCTTAACGTAAGCCATTCAGGCACGGGCCAAGGTAACAATCTACTATTTCTACTTAAGAAAAAAATAGTATTTGAGAATTGTTGTTGTGCTATAGAAAATGTACTTATGACTTTTTTTTAATATGAGTGAATAGGTAACCAGTGGGGACACCATCAACCTCAACTTGACATCAAGAAGCTAAAGTCCTTAGTTCATTAACCCCCAAACTGAAAAACAAGCTGATGATGTCATTGTACAAGCTATCATGTTACGTGGGGTGATCCTGTTGGTGTAAAAAAGTGCTGATGAAGACAACAAGTGGTTGGATCCAGAAGGCAGCCTCAGCATTTTAATGTACCCAAAACACTTGTGGCCTGACCAGACTTGCAAATGCTCTTTGGCATGACTTCAATAAATGGCTTTGTCCTTCTGTCTTAGGGGTCTGCAGTGATTAAATGCCCCATCAACCAATGACTGTGTGGTACCCCACAATACCAACAAAATTTATGTAGAGTGTACACTACTTACTAGCCTATCAAATAAGTTGACACTGTGAGGTTAATTTACAACTTTTGGTATTTGCTGTGGGCAAATGGTGACATGCAGGGCCACCCTGTGTCAGCATTATTCTAATTAGCATAAACAGTGCATTGGTCCATAATCCCATTGTTCAAGGGGACCTTATAAATACTGGTGCTGTGTCGGGGGAGATCAGTTCAGTTGGGACAGCTGACAAGATGAGGGTCCCCGCGATTTTGGCTCTCCTGTGTTGGGTGGCCTGTGCCTCCGCCTGGGAGTGTGACAGCAGTAAGTTTGGCTTCTTCCCCATTTGACCTTCTCATTGCTCTTCCGTAAAACAGTTTTGCAACAAAATAGACTTTTTTTTTACGAAGTTTCATTTTCTTTTGCAGCTTGCATTGATAGATCAGCACGCAGTAGCCTTTCAGCCAAATGTCAATTTTTTAAAATCCATTTGAGATGCAAAGAGTTTTATGCTGAAAATATGTTTATCACAATTTCGTTCATTCACATAGAATTTATAAATAAGTATTAATTTAATTTGGATATATGCAGCTTCCTTGGGAGACAATGAATTTTTGAGAAACTCTGTACAGCAGTGAGTACTCAAAGATTAAGTGCAGTTGGAACTTTGATAACATCAATTCAGTACTTGCCTAGGAAAGTTGCATATCACAATTTCTTTGTAATCATGTTTGTCAGAAAATGTTACGTTTTGACCACAAACCAACCAGTCGATGCCATTAGATGAATTTGTTTTCCTTTCACTCACACTGTCAGGTCAAATTGACTTTCCAGTACATTTCCCATAGTGGCATATGGCACCACCGTTGCCAGCTTAGCATTTAAAATTTGCCAGGCAATTTAACATCAGTCTTCTGTCACATTCAATCTCAAATAGTCAAGTTGCTAAAGGTTTGCTTTCTTGGCCTTGGGATGGTATATTTAAAGGGATCAAATTTGGCAGTCTACATGTACAAATGCCAACCTCCCAAAAATGTACTTGTTGATGCCAAGAATGGGATCACAACAGGACTAATGTTTTTGTGGGGAGGCACATTACCATAACTATGGGATGAAAAGGGCTTGTCGCACTGGGGTTTTAGTGGGGGTTGCCCCCTGAAAGAGTTACACAATAGGATATGTGGGCCTTCCGAGTGGCATATGGCACTTCAAACCGTTAGGATTAAACGGTGTATTCCGCTTTAATATCTAATTTCAAAAACTGGATAATGTATAATCTAGGAGGAAACTCACAAGTGTGAATCTGTTTTTTTAGACTTGCAAAAGGCCTCATGAAAAAAATAGAATGGAAAATTGCTAGTGGTCCAATCAACCTGTTGAGACAACCTGGCTAGCTTAGAATGTAACTGGTAGCCTTGGATGACATTTTCAAGACAAGAATCCTATATTATATATTTCCATTTTTACTCTTATTGCATTGACTGCATTAGAGATACGGTAACAAGAAAAAGTTGACTACCTGTTGTAGTGTTCGTTATCTGTGAGAAAAGAATGTTACTAGGATAGCATAATGCATGGACACATCTTTCTAGTGATTTTGTCCTATTAATATTGGTATGGAGCACTGAGGTGTTACTGGAACAGTGATACAGCATTTAGAAAATTAGTTCTTGAAGTGTCCAATACCTTAGGCAGCCTAGGCCAGGAGCTGGTCCATTTCTCTGTTAGGTTCCTCCATGTTAAATGGTCCAGAGCCCTAAACACTCAGTTGTCTCTAAAGTAATTGCCCATTAGGTAAAAGACCAACTCAGATGGAAAGAGCTGATTGACAGTCAGCCCTATCAGTGCATGGCACCAGAATTCTATCTGATCTTAAATTTCTGGGAGCAGAAATATTCTCATTCTGGTCTGTATATTTTTTTTTAAGTACCACAGAGGTCTCATCTTTCCACCATACTTTCAGATGCTGAACACTTGACAGCGGTCGACATTAAGATAAAAAGCCAAGAGGATCATGTGATCTACGGCCAGCTCCACGCCTGTCCACGGGCCGGAGAGGAGCTCAGCTCGAACCTCCGATTCCGATTCCAGAACCCGCGCAACATCATCCTCGATGAGGAGACTGGAAGCTTTCAATACAGGTGAGGTATTATTATGTTGTTGCCACAATTTCATTGGCTGTTTCTATGAATTGCTTGCTTGTTATGACTCAGAATTAATGAACTGATATATGTGAAGAAAGTTTTTGGGCAGCTAGGCCATACCAATTTAATTTCTTGGTTCACGGATTTTTTCATAAAAAATATGGAGCGATAGGGCGAAATAAAAATAAAAATAAAAATTGTAAAATGGTTGGGGTAAAGGTAATGGCTAATCCAAAACATAAAGAAAAAAAGTTTTCAGCTTGAAAAAAGTACAAAAACACTATTTTTGTACAGTAACAGCACCTGTACCCACACTTTAAGGAGCTTATTATATAAAGGCCAATTTGCTACACCAGAAAGTTGGTGAATGGTTTCATTAATGGTGAAAATTTGCTGAGTAGTAATTTTTATTTTTATTTTTTTTTCCAAAAAATAGGAGCGAGCGAATCCGTGAACCAAGAAATTAAATCGGTGTGGCCCTAGTATAAAATGCCTTAAAGCCTTTAGTTAGTAAGGCATCTCTTGCAAGAGGACTCAAGAAAAAATAGACCTAATGTTCCATTAAATTTATTTAAAGGAAGGGAAGAAATTATCAGTGTTCTGTTGTGGAGTTTAGACATCTACAAGTATAAAGGCTGGAACTTAAAGGTACAACTTGGTATATCTTTGCTGTGTATAGGATTTAGAATAGCCCTTTTCCAGCCAGGTTGAGTTTTAGAGTGATTTACATACAATGGCACTCTGCCAACTTGGTCAAAGTCCACCCCAGGAGAATGTGGGGAACCTGTTTGACCCCAGCAAAAGGGTACCTGTTGTGTAACCTGTAATCCCATATAGCCTTACATCTAAGGTGCCGTGTGTCAACACTTCTGGGTTACCACATGCCGTTACCTGTGGTCACGCCACCTGTCCTGTCAGCACTTTCTGTAACAATCAACTGTCAGTCATGTGCAGACTGGGGAGAGGCTTGGTGGTCCCCCAGATGTGCGCTGCCTGTGACTACGGGAACAATCTCTCAAATGCCACACCAATAAATTTGATTGTTGGATGTCACAGATCATTTTTTGGGGAAAAAAGAACTATAGAATATTAGGGGGTGTATAATGTACAACAAGGACAGTTTCAGCTATCTTTTTATAAAAAAGCTACACATTAGGTAACTTCTTAACAGCTTATACAGCCTTACAGCCAGCAAAGTGTTAATTACTGTATATTGCTTTATCACGGAACAACAGTGGCATATCTGTGTAGACCAGATCGTACACACGTGCAGGGTACACATGTGCCCAGGGCAGATCAAAGGTGCCAAGAAATGTGTAGAGCACATCTGTAGACATCAGGTTATCATCAGATGACTTCTACAGGTCATTAGTTTTGGTTAACAGGTGGTCACAAAAAGTTCACAGCTCAGAGTCCACCTGTGAATGATACAACTGCAGTAATGATGTTAAGTCAGTGTGATTGGTCAGATGGTTCAGTCACATAGTATGCTGTAAGACAGTCTCTAAAGGCAGCCATTTTGACATCTCAATCATCACGTTGATTTATAATGATCTTGAATACAAGTTTCTCTCTCTTTGTCTCATAACCATTTCTGCCATGACCATTGTGCATTGTCACCAAAAGTGGACAAGCCATGTAGAATCTGAAGCTTCCCATTGGCTACTGAAGATAATGATCCTTACAGCATCAGGACCAGCCCAATTTATATCTTTGGAATTCAAATTGCTCTTGACATAGAGTTTCATATCGTACAATGGCAACTTGGGTCTTGTTGAGACATTTCAAGCATTGTCTGAAGTATTTTTCAAGTGTGTTGCAAACCTGGGCTTACTAGTTACAAAGTTGAACAACACTGCTCAAGTGTTAAGGTTATGAGACTTTTGAGTGCCAAGACAATTGCAACCAAGGAGCTTTTATGTTGCAACAAAGGTCATAAAAACATTACCTTGTTTGTTGAGAACTTGAGACAAAATCAGTGCTCATGTCTGAGCCATTGTTTAATGTCATGTCCATGATGATTTATGGCTGAGGACCAATAAACAATACAAAGTCAAGTTTAAAGACAATGGGTCATAAAATATATGAGTGCCAGTGTCAATATTTTGGGTGTAGCAGTGGATAGTTTACAGTCATAAATATGTACTTGAAATAAGCAATGCCATGATTCATTAGATTTTAGTGCTGTATGTCCCTCAGATGATAAATGTTAAATTGAACAGTTGCTGTGCTAGTGTTGCTTGATAGTAGCTAAGGTTATACCAATGGTAATTCACACACCTGTATGCCTTTTTTGAAGTAGAATATCTTTAATTTGTGACTTGTTGGGGGAAAATGTTGCAACTAGAAAGCCAGTAATTTTACAGATGTTGTCATGTTTTATGAAAGCTTTCTTGCACAGGACCTCTGTCCAATGCATTATGATCAACCTGACAGAATTTGGATAAAAAAGTTTTTCAAAGCAGTTTTAGAACCTTGAGACTCAGTCTTCTTGTTCTTGTTCTGCAGCCCTGACCGGGAACACTTCAGTGGGGTGGACAACTTTGTCTACACTGTTGAGGACGAGGTGGAGCGCAGTGAGCCCGCCAGTGTCTTCATCAGTCTCCGCCCACAGCCTGACGAGCCCAGACTGCAGGTGCAGCATGTACAGGTGAGTTAACCTTCCATCTAGTGGTGTGATGTTCACCACTGCAACTGTGCAAGGATAAAGTTTTACTTTGTCATCATCATCATATTGCATCAGTGCTCTAGCCAGTGTCCGTTTTTCCGTCAATTGATGGAAATTTGCTGCGTGTGACGGAAAATTTTAAAACCAATCCGTCAACCTTGACGGACAAAAATCTGATGGTGGAAGCTTCAGGCGGCTTGGGGACGCCGTCCATGGCTGTTTGTTTTGCTATTGTCATGATTGTTGACAATACGATAATCTCATTAAAACCTGTTTTTCAAGGTCTCAGTTCAGTCTCTCTGACTCCTGGAATAGTGTTTTCGCGACAATGGGAATTGGCTGATGGAAAAAAATTTCGAGCTGGCTAGAGCCCTGTACTGCATCCAGAATTAAGTGCCTTTTGATAAAATTTGACATTGTCAGGAAACAGAATAATCTCAAAATATGCATAAACCTGCAGTTTTGCTATGGCAGTTTTAAAATGTTCCTGCCATGTGTAATGAGCCAGCTTAACCCAAATGATTTTACACATAATTTTGAGGGGTACAAAACACATGTAGCCTCACTTTGTGCTTAATATGTATAACCTAATGTTATCCTTGTCCAAAAAGAATAAGAGAGAATATTGAATTTTTTCATGAATTTGAGATAAATGACAGTGATTTTATGTCTCCATTCTATGAGACCATAGTCATATATGCAGAGTTGTTACATAACAAATAGAAAGGCAATGCTTTCCATTTGGTTTTATTTGGTCAGGAGATACAAATATTGTATGATCAACACTCTGGTACTTCAACTGACAGTATGCACTTTGGACCTGTCTACATCAGCAGTTAGGTCTTTGTCTTTCATTAATCCAATTCACACTCTAAAATTTACATCATCAATTTCTGTCATCCCTAGACCTCTCACCATCAATTAGCATATTTATTGGATAAGCTCAGCCAATAAAGGAAGTACACTGATGTAATTTCAATGTCTCATTTTCTTTATAGTCATGTGAAATATCCTATAATAAAGTATGTACCTATAGTGCTGCCATGTATTGTGTAGATATGCTATTTGTACAATTGTTCTAAGTCCGCTCTTTGTCTCCTGTAGGGTAATGAAGGTGAGGTGATCCCCCTGCACATCCAGGCCCAGCTACAAGATCAGGACGGCTCCGAGACTCTGACTGTGACTCTCTGCAACTGTGGCCAGGAGGTCTCCTGCAAGTCTAGTACGTAATCATGTAACCTTCGGTATTGATAAACTTTGTGTGGACACGGCTTACTGCATAATAAGTGGTGACATACACAGGTCCATGTAATTGAAAATGTGTGAGATCTAGTGAAATTTTCTTTAGCATCAGCATGTATCACGTTACTAGACATCATTACTTAATGTAGTACATTTTACTATTGGTATGACTTAATAAACTTTCCTAAGGTCCTGTGCAAGATAAAGTACAAATCGTCCATTTTTCTCTATCAAAAATGAATTCGTCATAATGCATTAATCATTTTGCGATGCTTTAGATTTTTTCGTTCACAGTCTATGACAAATGTTGGATTAAATGCTCTTGTCCTTACCAACAGACAAGTGCAAGTGCCAGCTGAGTGTGCCGTCTGGGTGGCACTTCTTGGCGGGTGGCCAGCGTGTGCCCCGCAGGAACCTGAACAAGCTGACTCAGGAGCAGGCCAACCAGCTCTCCATCCAGTAAGCAGGAACTATGGGCTGGCTTGGATTAGTCTAGAACTGTTATCTTGGCAACACAAATAATTCAAACTTAGGACAGTTTTCTGAACTCTTTGTTCCCCATAAACACCATCGAGATCTCTTAAAGTTAGGATCACTTCTTCTACAAAAGATGAATAATGGAAACAAACAGCTGAAGTAGATACATAGCTGCCATCTACTGCAGTATTGTGTGATGTGCATCTTATGCTTCGTGATCAGTAATTCTTTATATAGTCCTCTTTGGAATTCTAACTCAAAATTTATATCCAGTCGGTAAACATACAGTTGCAATTACGTATGTGGGACATAGGAATAGATTTATTCAGATCATGCTGTATACTTGCAGTGTACCTGAGAACTCCCATGGCCAGTACTGCTTCGGCGTCCATGCCATCTCTGTGGAACAGAAGGGCAAGGGTCACGTCAACGCCCAGATCAGCCAGGACATGCACATCACCGTCCACTCCAGGAACCAGGCACCCACCATCACCCACCACTCCAAGACTGGTAACAACCTTTTTAAGACTTTGTAGAAGGTTTCATCCTCCTCCAACAAATTCTTACATCTCAGACAGTAGCCTGTAGAGTTCAGTTGTAGACCAGTCAGATATCATTTCAGTTTTTGAACCACATCAACACTTTTGAGAAGAACCTTGAGAATAATATTGTTTTGCATTAATACGATAGGTTCCCCAGTTTGTAATATCCAATATAATTATCACAGATTTTTTGCAGGTCCCAATTTCTAGCAGTGTAGGTTTTGTTACTGTAACATGATTTGCAAAGGAAAATAGCTTTGATCATCATCAGCAAGATGGTTTTGCTTGAACTAAGTTGGAGCAGTCTCCATTCTGAGGCCAAAGCTAGATAAAAAAAAAAAAAACATGTCTGCGGTTCTGCAATATTTATGGTGTAGCAAACAAGACAGAACGCCAGACATATTTGCTTTTGATTACTTATCTAGCCCTGACCTGAGAATGAGACAGGAAATTACAGAACTTTGGACTTGTTATTGTTTGAGACCAGGTGTTGACCATGGCAAGTCAAAGTACAAAGGGCAAACTTGCAAACTGTGATATGTCCTTAATTTACCCTAGGCTTGTCAGAAATATTGGTTTACCATACACAGTATAATCAGCTTCTAAAGACTACATTAAATTTTGAGTATTGATTTTAGCAAATCAATTTTTGGTCTGTGTTTTTGGAAATCAGGGACATATTACTCAAGGCTTGTTCGCGCCTAAGAGTAAGCCAGTTCATGATTTGAACTGCCCATGCATGTGGTCGAAGGTCAATGCCCCTAACTTGTCAAATCTCCAGACAATGATTGATATGTGTCCAGATGTGTTTTGCTTACACTGTATGTCTTAGGGGCCTTCAATGTTGACATATATCACACAATGCATCACATTGTGCATGGTTATCACTGATTACCGGGTTATTCCTTTATGAATCAATACTTTTTCACAATTAAAAATCTGCCTTCAACATAGAAACCCTGCGCTGGTGCACCATCTCCAGCCAGGAGCAGCAGAAGTGCCAGGAGATGAGCCGTGCCTTCAGCAGGAGACTGAACCACAGGCTGGAGTGTGTGCAGGGCCAGTCTACTGAGGACTGCATGTACAAGATCTCTCATAACATGGTAATACATATCAAGGACATTCTTCTATATGATGTCCTTGTATCTACTTACTACATACAATCTACAACACACTAAAGATTTGTTTGAGCCATTTTTGTATGTGCAGGGACTGTTTGGCGATTTTGTAATGGATTTAGCAAGATTACCCAGAATGTTTGGCATGATAGAAAGTATTGTATCATAATGGAATGATAATTTGTGCTATGTATAGGCTGATGTGATCACTCTGGATGGAGGAGACATCTACACTGCTGGCTCCAAGTACAACCTGGTGCCAGTCATGGGGGAGGACTATGGAAATGGTGAGAAGTAACTTCATCCTTTCTTCCATCTTATGGTGGAATCTCTAAAGAACTGATTGATTGATATAGTAGTCTGCTTTGCTAAAAGAAATTGTTTTATACTTCATGGATTTGCTTTAAAGTAGAGGTGCTTTCTGGTGAATACTAATTTTGAACATGACAAGGCAACTGAAGCAATTTGCAAGTGTTCCAAACATTACCATTCTATGTCCTTGGTGCTGAAAATGTGATTATGCTAAAGCTTTCTGCCACTTTCAGGTGATGCCAGCTACTGGGCTGTTGCTGTGGTCCGTAAGGACAACCAGGAAATCAACATCAACAACCTGCGTGGCCATAAGTCCTGCCACACCGGTATTGGCAAGACCTCTGGCTGGAACGTGCCTGTTGGCTGGCTGATCCAGAACAACCAGATGCAGGTGGCAAAGAGGCAGTCTGTTGCACAGGCTGTGGGCAAATTCTTCAGCAAGAGCTGTGTGCCTGGTCAGTACAAACCAAACACTCATGCTTTCATACGTCTACCATATAGCATACTACTTTGTTTTTTTCAATCTGTCCTCTTCCTCCAATCTCATATATTGATCACTGCACATTTCTAGGTGCCCAAAGCCTAGAGTACGACCCTGATAGCACCAACCCTGAGAGCCTCTGTTCCCTGTGTGTTGGAGAGGGAGAAAACCGCTGTGTCCGCAACACCAACGAACCCTACTATGGATACTCTGGAGCATTCAGGTACAGACTTGAAGAAGTTAATAAGAGAGTCTTTCAGAATTTTGTTACGTGAATTGGTAAATGGGCAAATTGTACAAAGAAATTGTGATTTCGTTTCATCTTATTGTGCTATTTCCACCCCTAGGTGCCTTGTTGAGGGTGCTGGTGATGTTGCCTTTGTGAACCATGTGACCGTATATGAGAACACCAATGGCCACAGTGAGGAGGAATGGGCCAGGAACCTGGATGAGGATGACTTTGAACTTCTGTGTCCTGATGGCTCCAGGAGGCCATGGAACCAGTACAAGTAAGACACACTTTAATAGATCTACAAATTCATGCAAATATAAAATAACTCTGACTTAGCTAAATAGTTACATGTGTAGTTCATAGGTAAGTGACCCTGCTTCTGGAACTAGAGCCGTGAGTTTGATCCTGGCTGTGTTGCTCACCTGACATTTATTGAAAGGGTTGTAGTACTTAGAATGGGACTTTCAGCTTTAGTCTACAGTTCCCTGTCCCATGTTGCAATAAACTAATACTAATTGTTAATGGGCGATACTCAAAACAACGGTCCATTTTGATGCAAGGGAATGTTTGGTGGAGTCTTCATGTAAACCATGCTAACTGCCTCTATTACGTTAGACCAAGTTTGACTGTAGAAACTTGGTAAAATGACTATTAACTCTACTTCGCTCTAGGGAGTGTAACCTGGCCCGTGTTCCTGCCCACGCTGTCATGACATCCTACCACAGCAGGAAGAACCTGCAGCAGATCATGGAGGTCCTGAACCAGGCTCAGGTAGGAGCAGATACAGAACTTACTGTAAAATCATCTATGTTGACAGGAACTTAATTTTGCTGTAGGAAAGGAAGGAAGGGTTTTGTGTTGTACCCTTGTCCTGCTGGGAATATTTTTGCAAGTCGAACCCCCTGGCGTAGCTGATTGCTTAATCAAATCAGTAAAACTTGACCTATTCTATGCTGCTGCTGCAGATTTACCCCCTCCCCCCAGTCGATGTGGTTTGCTGTGGTATGCCTAATTTAAGTGAGAGATGCCCCAAACCCATAAAGATACTGGACCCACATATACAGGCATCATATATGTGCAACCCGTATATATACGGGCTCGGCAGTATAAGGGTTTTAAGTTTGTGGTTGAAGCAATTGCGTAGTACAGTAATATTGCATTGGAAACACATAGAGGTGATGTCATCATGACATTGTGAAGCAATGTCATTGCAAAAACTGCAAAAATAAAACCACTGCAAATGATTCAAGATTCAAAGTAAATGTCTCAAGAAAGTTAATTGATAATTGGTAACAAGTTACTACATGTATATAGCGTATAGTTTATCAGTGACAAGCATGGACTTTCATTCCCTCTCTTTTGCAGGAACACTTTGGCTTTGAGGGTACCGGTGATTTCCGGATGTTTGACTCAAGCAAGTTTGAAGGTCGTGACCTGATGTTCCGTGACAACGTGCAGCGCCTGGTCCCGGTGGGCCAGCGGAACACGTGGCAGAAGTGGCTGGGCTCCAGCTACATGGAGTCTGTTGGTCACCTGATCAGCCAGGACCAGGAGAGGAACCAGCGTGTCCTGAGTAAATACTTCTCCTTCTTTCATTGATGAACATAAAGCTTTAAACTCATTTACTTTTGCTGTGTTTTATTTTGTGGTTGGAGGTAAAAGGAGATTCACAGTTAGACTTTCATCTGTTTTCACTGTACTTGATCACTGCTGTTTGACTTGGAGCTGATATGGATCAAAATATAAATCCTTGTTGGTCTTGTGATATTTGTCATAATTGTGCATTTTTTAATGCAACCAGCCGTATCAAAGCTGAAAAGTGAAGAAAAGACAAGCCTATCTAACAATGATGATGATGTTGTACCCATAGATAAGCAGATCCGCTGGTGTGCGACATCTGAGGCTGAGCTGGAGAAGTGTGAGCAGCTGAGCAAGACCCTGACTGAGCGTGGCTTTGTGCCCACCATCAAGTGTGTGCAGGCCGACAATGCTGAACAGTGCATGCAGATGATCCACATGAACCAGGTACAAACTTTGTAACTAGGCAGCTATAGGCTATTAAAGCTAAAATTATATAGGTTTGTAGCCTGAGTACCATCCTCCATAGTGACTGCTGGCTTAATCCCATGTGGTTAGCAAGCAAAAGGATTGAGCCAGCAGTCCCTACAGAGAATGGTACTCAGGCTAATAGAGAAGTAAGGTGGCCAAACAATGACAAGATCAATTTGAAATCTTATCTCCAAGTACTTCTAAGTTTGACTTTGCGCTTAGTCAGTAAATTTATCAGTCAATAGATCAATTTGTATGCCAGATATTAACAGTTATTTCCCCATGAAGGCTGATGTGATCACCCTGGATGGAGGAGACATCTACCAGGCTGGGATGAAGTACAACATGAGGCCTATCATGGGGGAGGACTATGGAAATGGTAGGTACAGCCACGTACTTGCTGTTGTGTATGTAGGTGTTTAGAGGCTTGTGTCTATTGATCCTCCCTACTAGCATCGTAAGATTTTGATTTTGGCCACACCTCAGGAGCTAGCCTGTTGGTATACTGTAGATGTAACATGGAGATTGAAGTTTTACAATCGGTTGCTCTGCCTTCCCAGGTGATGCCAGCTACTGGGCTGTTGCTGTGGTCCGTAAGGACAACCAAGAAATTGACATCAACAACCTGCGTGGCCGTAAGTCCTGCCACACCGGTATCGGCAAGACGTCCGGCTGGATCATCCCCACCGGCTGGCTGGTAGACCAGGACTTTGTTCACACTGATGGTCAGACTAGTCTGGTTCAGGCTGTGGGAGACTTCTTCAGCCAGAGCTGTGTGCCTGGTGAGTTGGTTTGTGTGTGTAATATAGTAACTGTTGTACTTCTCCTTATGTACTACTCTTGTAATGTTCCTATTTGTCAGAAGGATCTATCCAGAATGAAAAAGTTTGGAGAAAAATTAGCATATACATCTTTTACTATGTCATTGTTCTCTCTTTATTGATATTCAACATGACAGGCAAACACATGATGGCAACCCGAATGGCATTGTTATGTAAAAAAAAGCACACATATGCAAGATATAGATAAATCTACACACCCCGATGTTAGTTGTCTACAGTCTGGTTGAACAGATTGATTGCTTAAAGTATGGAGAGAAGAGTTCTTAAGTCTTTTATGTTCTGGCTATTGTATATTTGCCTGTTAATATTTTCAGCTAGACAAACTTCTGTTATCTTGCTCCAAATTGTATAGCACTAAATATACTCCTTCTTTGCACAAAGGTGCCAAGAGCCCTGAGTATGATCCCCAGAACACCAACCCCTCCAACCTGTGCTCCCTGTGTGCTGGTGCTGGAGAGGACCACTGTGTGAGGAACAAGAACGAGCCGTATTATGGATATGCTGGGGCCTTCAGGTAATATATACATGTACTATGCTCATCATGGTTTGAGTTCCAAGACTTTAAATGGATTTTATGAATTTCAAATTGGTAGTTCAATAGACCTAACCTTGGTATGTGCTCGTGACCGCCAGGTGCCTTGTTGAGGGAGCTGGTGATGTTGCCTTTATCAACCACCAGACTGTCCAGGACAACACTGATGGACACAACCCTGAGAACTGGGCCGCTGGCCTGCGCTCCAGCGAGTTTGAGCTGCTGTGCCCGGACGGTTCCCGCCGTCCCGTGGACCAGTGGCGTGAGTGCAGCCTGGCCCGTGTTCCGTCCCACGCCGTGATGACATCTGAGGAGAGGAACCAGGAGTGGATAGACAGGGCAGTGCAGCTGCTGAAGAACACTCAGGTGGGGAATTTGAAGAATCTGGGAACAGTACTATATTTACTTTTGTTGTGGTCTTATTATGCGGTAGGATAAAAAGGAGGGTTGTGCTGTGATATAAATTTGTTGTTGATACAATTCTTTAGTAGATTAGTAATTCAAAGGAGACAAATTTGCAGTGCCAAAAATTTGCTGTTAAGCTCCACTGCAAAATCATTGACAACCTTCACAATTCACTGTATAATCATGACACAATCTAATCTCACTGTTGTATTGTGGAGGCAGCTGAATTTTGTACCTGTTTTCATCCACAGGATATGTTTGGTTCCGATGACAACGATCGCGGCTTCAACCTGTTTGACTCCTCCTCCTTCGGCGGCCACGACCTGCTGTTCCGTGACGACACCCATCATCTGGTGGAGGTGGGCAGCAAGGACAGCTGGGAGGAGTGGCTGGGACAGGAGTACCTGCGCTGTCTCCGCAGTCACCATACTGCCGAGGAAGTCCAGCCTCACAGTAAGCAGTGATCACAATACCCAATTGCACACTTCCAAATGCAAACACATTTTGCTAAGGACAACCGTATTCTAAATATAGGTAGCTCAATGTGCCATCTGAAATTTTGCAGTCTGTACAATGCTTTTCCGCCACCTATGTGCATGAACTTTGGTATTTATCACAAACATATAAGTTATGTGTAACTGGAAGAGAAGATAATGGATAAGTAGCCTACTTGAAGAGAGTAATAACTTGGAAGTGGGGCAAGCTAAAATTTAATTGTTGATGGCGCAACCTGGCTTTTGACTCAGGTTGCCACCTGAGTAACCTGGCTGAAAAAGTATTTTGAGCATTGAGTAAGATCAAACCTGTATTCCATCCTTATAATTTGAGTAATGCAAGCATTTTTGTGTTGAATCATTGTAACTTTTCAATGGAAATTTTGTATAATAAGTGCAATGCCATTACCCAGGCACCCTGCGCTGGTGTACCATCTCCAGCCAGGAGCAGCAGAAGTGCCAGGAGATGAGCCGTGCCTTCAGCAGGAGACTGAACCACAGGCTGGAGTGTGTGCAGGGCCAGTCTACTGAGGACTGCATGTACAAGATCTCTCACCACCAGGTGAGGAGCACAACAGTTTAATATACATCAGTTACAACAGAAAGTATATGTAGCCTTAAGCCTCTTACAGCATGCATTTTTAGCCTTTTGGCATACATGACTGAGGGTATTCTGCGGCATGAAGAAAATGAACATTGCTATTTACTTTGTATGTCTGCTTTCTACAACTTTCATGAAGATCAACATTTCCGACTGCCAAGATTAGAATAGCATACTTAGATTTACGTCTTACAGTAAAAGTTCTTTAAACAGTAATTATACTGGGATATATAGCTGCATTTCATTTTTATCACACTTTGATTTGATCTTCAGGCTGATGTGATCTCTCTGGATGGAGGAGACATCTACACTGCTGGCTCTGAGTACAATTTGGTGCCAGTCATGGGAGAGGACTATGGAAACGGTAAGATGCGGGGGGATATTTTTATGTAGTTCAGACTTATAGTTGAATGATGGCTTTTGAAATTACTTCTGTATCTGTTGCTGTATCTGTGTCTATATATCTATATAGCTGGTATAACTGCCCTTCGGCATAATGCATTATCTTCGCAATGCGGCAACAGTTGGTTATATTACACTGAACGACCCATCACACTTGGAAAGTAAAATTAGTTCTTTGTCCTTGGTGCTGAAAATGTGATTATGCTAAAGCTTTCTGCCACTTTCAGGTGATGCCAGCTACTGGGCTGTTGCTGTGGTCCGTAAGGACAACCAGGAAATCAACATGAACAACCTGCGTGGCCATAAGTCCTGCCACACCGGTATCAGTAAGACCTCCGGCTGGAATGTGCCGGTCGGCTGGCTGATCCAGAACAAGCAGATGCAGGTGGACAACAAGAAGTCCATCCCACAGGCTGTGGGCATGTTCTTCAGCAAGAGCTGTGTGCCTGGTCAGTTGAAACCTTGTGTTTTTGAAGAAAAAAGATTTCCCCAAAATATTTACATTATTACATTATGAATTCTGGAAAAAATGTCCTTGTTTCAACCAAGGTAATTCTAGAAGTTCCCTTGATGTGGCAGTACATGTATCTGTAACACTTTGTGAGTGATACCAAACACATTGCTTTGATAACTATGTCTTTTAACATACATTTATCAAAATCCTCACACACCTGAACCAAACTGTTTTCTACTGCTTGTTCCAACTAGGTGCCCAGAGCCCAGACTACAACCCTGACGGCACCAACCCTAAGAGCCTCTGTTCCCTGTGTGTTGGGGAGGGAGAAAACCGCTGTGTCCGCAACACCAACGAGCCCTACTATGGATACTCTGGAGCATTCAGGTACTCAAAAGGCTTTGAGAAAACTGAACTGTTGTGATATGATACTTCATTGAAAAAACTGAAAACGGCTGTGAGAAAACTGAACTGTTGCAATTTCATACCATTATATATATTTTTACTAAATGTCTTGTTCTTCAATCTTCTTATTCTTGTCTTCCACCCCTAGGTGCCTTGTTGAGGGTGCTGGTGATGTTGCCTTTGTGAACCATGTCACCGTGTATGAGAACACCAACGGCCACAGCGAGGAGGAATGGACCAGGAACCTGGATGAGGATGACTTTGAACTTCTGTGTCCTGATGGCTCCAGGAGGCCATGGAACCAGTACAAGTAGGAATGCTTTGATGCAACAGTATAACTATGTTACACACATATTTGCTATATTGGAGCTTTCTACTTGGCAATTCTATTGTCACGTGACTGCTGACTGAGGGATTTTTTTTTTTACAAATTGACAATATGAACATTCAAGCTAAATTCACATTTGCTTAGTTTATGAGTACAATACCCTTGAGCACAATACCTTTTTGCTCTTTCACCAGGGAATGCAACCTGGCCCGTGTCCCATCCCATGCCATCATGACCTCTCCCCGTAGTAGGACAGACATTCAGCAGATTGTGGACTTCCTCCAACTGGCTCAGGTGAGAGTTCCTAAAGCTTACTGTGTCCTACTATTTACTGCATGCTTTGTTGTTTTTTCTTGCAGACATTTGTTTTTTGTTGCTTGTTTTGAAAGACATTTGTAAATTTAATCTCCAAGCAGATCCTACGGTAGCATAAGACAGTATCAAAAGCTGCCAGAGGAGTGAGGCCGGCTTAGGAGTGTGTTTTGCTACCAGGGATCTGCCCCCAGTCGGCTAGAACAAAGGCTATTAACATCCAATTGTTTCCCATTCAAACTGTGCTTGCAGTGTAGGCGCTAATTGCCCTCCTTCCTGTTTGGTGTTAACTTCCAACTGAGACCTGTGCTGGTCACTGACTTTGTCCCAGTGTAATTTGCTCGTAAAATAATTAGCACATGGCAACAGGGTGGGGCAGCAACACCATTGTTGAATAGAAATGCTCCTCCCTGTTTCAGTGGAGGCAGATCCCCGGTAGCAAAACACACTCCTAAGCCGGCTTCGCTTCTCTGGCAGCTTTTGATACTGTCTTATGCTACCGTAGGATCTGCTTGGAGATTATGTAAATTTACATACAGGTACATACAGGTAACCTCAGTAGTGCTAACTCGATGTCCTCCCTTTTCTATATTGCAGGATCATTTTGGTTTCCAGTCTTATGGTGATTTCGAGATGTTTGACTCCAGCAAGTTTGAAGGTCGTGACCTGATGTTCCGTGACAACGTGCAGCGCCTGGTCCCGGTGGGCCAGCGGAACACGTGGCAGAAGTGGCTGGGCTCCAGCTACATGGAGTCTGTTGGTCACCTGATCAGCCACGACCAGCAGAGGAACCAACACGTGCTTGGTATGTACTACTTAATATTCCGTATTTCATCATGATTAAGAGCAAAGGTTGTAATGTTACCTTTCAATGATAGGCAAAGCTTTCTTCTTCTTTATTACCCCAAAATAACCCCTTTGAGGGCAAATTTGGAGGGGGCCAGATCAAACTTGGCTTTGACTGACCCAAATGTGGGGGCTGTTAAAACTTCACCAGGTAGGGTGTTCTACATAGTATTACACTATACTTTCTATCCTTAGCACTCAGCACTTGGGAAAGGGTATGGAAGTTGAACATGCACCACTTCCAGTGAACTAGTCCCCTGACCGTAGTGATTGCGCATATTTGTGGGTTAGGGGAAAAGAGTTGGGTGCCACCCTATACATCTGGTGCTGGAAGGACTTTAACATGAACTAATACAGCATGATAATACCTGATTTCTGACTTAATATCTGAACCATGTACCTCCAGACAAGCAGGTGCGCTGGTGCGTGACATCTGATGCTGAGAGGGAGAAGTGTGAGCAGCTGAGCCGTGTGCAGAAGGAGGGCGTGTCCTTCCCCACTGTGCAGTGTGTGCAGGCTGACAACGCTGATCAGTGCATGCAGATGATCCACATGAACCAGGTACACACACATCAGCTACCAACCTGTTAATCATTTATCATATCTGAATTGTACACATAGAGCAGACACATGTAGCATTGATTGTTTACCCTGGGCCATGACAATCATAACTAGATTACTGTGAATTAATTTATTTGCAGTGTTTTAATTTCATGGTTGAAAGAACTATGTTGTACAGTAGTAAAGCCTTGGAAAGGCATTTTTGCAGGGGTCATCTTTAAAATAAAACCACCAAAAATATTTCTATATTTACAGTAGCTAATGTATAACATGTGTTTTTTTGTATTGTCCATGAAGGCTGATGTGATCACCCTGGATGGAGGTGACATCTACCAGGCTGGGATGAAGTACAACATGAGGCCTATCATGGGGGAGGACTATGGAAATGGTAGGTACAGCGGCCACGTGAAGCTGTGGCCTGTTTTTTATCTATTTTCTAACGTACCTACCTGTCTTAACCTTCTTCCTTGCCTAACCACATGATCAATACAAACTTAGTGCCAAATGGCTTCTTTGGCAGTCTAAAGGTTGATGAAAGTTCAAAGTTAAACCTCCAAAAGGAGATGACAGCTCATAATTGCTGTTGTTTCACACTTCAAAAGATAATTGTTTAATGCTTTATGCTTCTTCCCCTTCAGGTGATGCCAGCTACTGGGCTGTTGCTGTGGTCCATAAGGACAACCAAGAAATTGACATGAACAACCTGCGTGGCCGTAAGTCCTGCCACACCGGTATCGGCAAGACGTCCGGCTGGATCATCCCCACCGGCTGGCTGGTAGACCAGGACTTTGTTCACACTGATGGTCAGACTAGTCTGGTTCAGGCTGTGGGAGACTTCTTCAGCCAGAGCTGTGTGCCAGGTGAGTTTTGACAATATCGCTCAAGAAAAGATTAATTTTTTGGGTTGGATGGCTGTTCCATCAGTCAAGTTCTAAGTGATTGTGGCAGTCTTGTCCATGTATTTTATATACATGTATTACAGTTTAGTTTAGTCAGAAAAGAAAAGACACCTGCAAGAAAAAAAGCACACACAGTAACTTTGTTGCTTGCTGTTATAGGTGCCAAGAGCCCTGAGTATGATCCCCAGAACACCAACCCCTCCAACCTGTGCTCCCTGTGTGCTGGTGCTGGAGAGGACCACTGTGTGAGGAACAGGAACGAGCCGTACTATGGATATGCTGGGGCCTTCAGGTATGCTGCCAAACAATAACACACCATCAAATCAAAAATAAAAATCTCAGTGTAACTACTTTTCTTAGATATTGTGATTTTATCTGATAGGTTTCTTAGGTGCAAGTCACACCTGGTGCAAAAATCAAAGTTCTGCTTCAGTACTAAGGTCACCCTGACCTTCATCTTTCCAACACCTACCCACATACCAAATATCATTACAATCCATCCAGAGGTTCTAGAGTTATGGTGACCACAAATATCCAGAAGAAACAAACACACAGACAAACACACACACACACACACACACACCAAAAACTATACCGTTTTTTATGGAGGTAATGATCAATTTATGTATATCATGTAGTTCAGCAGTTCTGTGTAGCTATGTGACTCTTCTTCCCCACCCTCACCAGGTGCCTTGTTGAGGGAGCTGGTGATGTTGCCTTTATCAACCACCAGACTGTCCAAGACAACACTGATGGACACAACCCTGAGAACTGGGCCGCTGGCCTGCGCTCCAGCGAGTTTGAGCTGCTGTGCCCTGACGGTTCCCGCCGTCCCGTGGACCAATGGCGTGAGTGCAGCCTGGCCCGTGTTCCGTCCCACGCCGTGATGACCTCCAACAACAAGGACCAGGAGTGGGTGGACAGAGTGGTGCAGTGGCTGAAGAACACTCAGGTAAGGACAGCATATTTGTGTTTGAGTCTTTGCTGTACATGTGAGTGGACTTTCAACTTCAGTTTGCTATGGTAACCATTTGGCACCCAAATTTTTATTTTGTATTGGGTTAGGCAGCAGGTAGTAGTTTGAAGAAATGTTTGATATCCTGTGAATTATGTCCAGAAATATAATTTTAGCAATTGTTAACAGTTTCAAGTATCAAAAGCATAGAGCTATTTGTAAATCCGGTGCTTAGTCTGCAAGAAATAAAACAAGATATTAATAAAAGACATAAAAAAGTATGATTTACTGCATGAGTATAGGATCATAATTAGTAAAGCATTAACCATCAAATTGCATTTGTAGTCCCAAAGTGGTTTACCAGTTAGGCAGAACAAACAAAGAAGCTCATCTCTTCAAACTTGTAGGAGCAGTTTGGTTCCGATGAGAACGATCGCGGCTTCCAGATGTTTGACTCCTCTTCCTTCGGCGGCCACGACCTGCTGTTCCGTGACGACACCCATCATCTGGTGGAGGTGGGCAGCAAGAACAGCTGGGAGGAGTGGCTGGGACAGGAGTACCTGCGCTGTCTCCACAGTCACCATGCTGCTGAGCCAGTCCAGCCCCACAGTAAGATCAAACCTTTATATTTCATCCTTATAATTTCAATAATGCATGCATTTTATTTTTGGATCTTGACAAATGGCCTATGGCAACTGGCCAAGAAAGGTCATGAACTTGTCTGTAGTGGGTCAGAACCCACATGGGCACCACAAGAGGAGATGGGTAGACAGTGTCAATGAAGATATTAGAAAACTGCACTTGCAAAATGCCAACCCCCTTGACAGGGACAGATGGAGGGCAGCAATCAGACCAAAAGGACTTGACAAAATGTCCAACCCCTGAAAGACGGAACAACAGATGCTAAACCAGATAGTGAGTGAGTGAGTGAGATCATTTTCAATGGAAAATTGTGTGTAAACAAGTATACTATGTTGTTACCCCAGGCACCCTGCGCTGGTGCACCATCTCCAGCCAGGAGCAGCAGAAGTGCCAGGAGATGAGCCGTGCCTTCAGCAGGAGACTGAACCACAGGCTGGAGTGTGTGCAGGGCCAGTCTACTGAGGACTGCATGTACAAGATTGCACACCACCAGGTGATAACTGCAAGCAACAATATCCATCTTTTTACAATTTGCAATGTATCAGCATAGCTTTGGGTACTGTCTGGGGCAGTCAAAGAATGTGACAAATGTGTGATATATCTTTCTGTATTATATTAAATGTGTTATTTACATTTAGGCTGATGTGATCACTCTGGATGGAGGAGACGTCCTCACAGCAGGCTCTAAGTACGACCTGGTGCCAGTCATGGGAGAGGACTACGGAAATGGTAAAGCTGGCATATGTTCTTGTCTTCCTGTCACAAACAGACAATACCTGATGACCATCTCTTTCATGTTTTTGCTGTGTGCAATGCTCTGAGTGTCGTTTTGTATCATATTGCTATGAAAAGAAGCCTATTCTTGTATTGTTATCATAGGGATATCCTTGGTGCTGAAATAGCAATAATCGTTAAAAAGTACATATTGTAAAATTTCCAGGTGATGCCAGCTACTGGGCTGTAGCTGTTGCCCGAATCAACAACCCAGAGATCAACATGAACAACCTGCGTGGCCGTAAGTCCTGCCACACCGGTATCAGTAAGACCTCTGGCTGGAACGTCCCGGTTGGTTGGCTGATCCAGAACAACCAGATGCAGGTGGACAACAAGAAGTCCATCCCACAGGCTGTGGGCAAGTTCTTCAGCAAGAGCTGTGTGCCTGGTCAGTAAGAAGTGACTACTATGTGCCTTTTTGTACTTTCCTATGAAGTCAAATGTTGTAGGTGGTGTGTTTTGCTTTAATTGTATCAATTGTTTTGATGAAGTACGGTTTCTGACACACCTTCAGTCATTGTGTTTTGTTTGGAATGTGCAGAAGTTTTCACACCTTGAGAAGCTGTTTGTGATATTGTAAAATGTGTATCTTCAGGTGCCCAGAGCCCAGAGTACAATGCTGACGGCACCAACCCTAAGAGCCTCTGTTCCCTGTGTGTCGGGGAGGGACAAAACCGCTGTGTCCGCAACACCAACGAACCCTACTATGGATACTCTGGAGCATTCAGGTACTTGATTTAGTGTATCAATCTTGAAAGAAACTTGGTATCTTATCTTTTGACAGTTAACAGTATGCTTTTTTTAGGATAATCTTTTAAAGAGAAGTGGCCAGCACAATTCTGTTTTGTAATCAATCTTACCTGATGTTTCCATCTACCACTAGGTGCCTTGTTGAGGGTGCTGGTGATGTTGCCTTCGTGAACCATAATACCATCTTTGAGAACACCAACGGCCGCAGTGAGGAGCAATGGACCAGGAACCTGAATGAGAATGACTACGAGCTGCTCTGCCCTGATGGCTCCCGCAAGCAGTGGCACCAGTACAAGTAAGTACAGTCTCATCGCAGGCAACATGAAGTAGTTAACCCTGTCAAGAAGAATGGGCATTGGGAGGCATTGTATGGACCTATTTTGCTGAATGGCATTAATGATATCTGAACACATGTTGTTGCAATAGTCCTAAACAGTGCTGACCTCAGAATCTGTTGTATTTTGACACAAACTTCATACTTCATTAAAAGAAATGACAGAAATGGTTGAGATTTAAACAGTCTAAACAAAAGTTTTATTTTGACTTTTACAAAGTTTCTGTGTTCTTCTTTCACCAGGGACTGTAACCTTGCCCGTGTCCCGTCCCACGCTGTCATGACGTCTCCCCGTAGCAGGAGCGAGCTGCAGCAGATTGTCAACATCCTGATGCAGGCACAGGTGGGAGTGACAGTCTTGATCTTACTTCATTAGAATCCTTCCATAATAGTGTATATAGGGGAGGTGCCAATCTCCTTTTCCTGCCTTGCATTTGGGAGATTCCCCTATCCCCCAAATTCAAGACAAGCACTCCATCACCTAGGTAATTGAACCAGTTGTAATGTCACACTTGATTTATTTAGGATATCATATGCCATTCAATTTATAGGATATCATATGCCATTCAATTCTTAATTATCCCTTGAATAATTTTTGCTCTTAATTAAACAGTCTTATACCTTTCTTGGATTACATATTTTGTCATTGTTTTAATTATAGAGTGTTGTACGCTGCATCTCACTATTGTGTTCTCTTCCCAAATATCTTTACAGGAGCATTTTGGAAAGCACAGTGATTTCCAGATGTTTGACTCCAGCAAGTTTGAAGGTCGTGACCTGATGTTCCGTGACAACGTGCAGCGCCTGGTCCCGGTGGGCCAGCGGAACACGTGGCAGAAGTGGCTGGGCTCCAGCTATCTGACATCCATTCGTAGCATGATCCATCGCAATGAAGAGAGGACTCAACGTGTGCTCGGTATGTGGTATCATATGGTACTTCTTGTGGTTTTTGTGATTATGATAAATTCTACTGTTGCTTCTACAAGTACACTTTTGCCATGTTGACTGTTCCTGAATGTATACAAAATTTCCTTTTTCATTCTTCTTAAATGAAGCAAAAGTCGATTTTTGAACAGATGTCATCCATATAATTTGCTTGTTGTGGCCTAACAATCTCAATGGGATAGGTAACTGAAGAAATACCTTTATGTACGCTATCTTACACCATGTACATATAAAAGTTCTTTGTTTATTCTTATTTTTATCATTTTATGTACTTAACATATGACATATGTACTTAAAGTATCCTGTCGATTTGCAATTCCAATTAGCATTGTCTTTGTCTCTGTCAGTAAGGCTAGCCCTTTGTAATAGCCACAGGCTAGTTGGGCAGTCCTGTCTGTGCATGCTGAACAACAAACCGATAAATAAATGAAATTGTCTTACATTATACAGATAACCAGGTGCGTTGGTGCGTGACCGCAGACGCTGAGAGGGAGAAGTGTGAGCAGCTGAGCAGGACCATGGAATCTCATGATGTTACCTTCCCCACCATCAAGTGTGTGCAGGCTGACAATGCTGAACAGTGTATGCAGAAGATCCACATGAACCAGGTGTGTTTACTTAAGTCAGCGTTTCCATCATTTCCATCATTTTTAAAGTATGAGAATGTCAAATATATATGGAAAGCAACGCACTTTGGCTTCAAAAGTTTGGATACAGTTTGAACTTACATCAAGTGAAAGGCCATTTTATCACTGGTTATATGAATGACAGCTTCTCTTGGAGTCTTGCTTTTACCAATCACCATTCATATATCATCTGGAGAAGGGATGATATTTGTGGAGGGATGTCATACAATTGTGATGTTAGATTTTTAAGCAGGCTGTGACAGAACCTACATCTACAAAAATCTAAGGCAGCACTTTCAGTAACACGACACACGTATGGCTGTCAAGAATGTCTTCTGTTTGCAATCATAGAACAGTCATAAGACATGTGACTGGACCCTTATACTGGTACTTTATCATCACCATTGAATATCCCCATGGGCAAATTAGGGGGGAAAGTGAAAACAGAAGGACAAAGGCCAATGATCCTATCTTATATATATATCTCCAGGCTGATGTGATCACCCTGGATGGAGGAGACATCTACCAGGCTGGATCTAGGTTTGACATGAGGCCCATCATGGGGGAGGACTATGGAAATGGTAGGTATTTGTAGCAGCTGGCTTTTCATATGTGTCTAACTGAAATTAGAATGTACAAATTTGATGCTTGCATATCATGTTGGACATGGTGTCAGGGAGACGACCTGTTACCAGACCAACCTGAATAAGATGCAGGCTTTGCTCGTTAATGGCAAAGCAACAAACGAACAAACAAGCAAACACACACAGAAACTTCTAGTTGTAGCGTAGTTGAAGTTATGTATGTGTGTATGTGATTGTAAATTTTTTATTCCAGGCAATGTCCTTGGTGCTGAAATGTGATTGTTCTTTTGCGTTGTGTCACTTTCAGGTGATGCCAGCTA
The DNA here is from genome assembly GCA_019207045.1 of Branchiostoma floridae x Branchiostoma belcheri. NCBI lineage: Eukaryota > Metazoa > Chordata > Leptocardii > Amphioxiformes > Branchiostomatidae > Branchiostoma > Branchiostoma floridae x Branchiostoma belcheri. Next base: position 8,867,771 of record CM033027.1, read on the forward strand.
CTGGGCTGTTGCTGTGGTCCGTAAGGACAACCAGGAAATCGACATGAACAACCTGCGTGGCCGTAAGTCCTGCCACACCGGTATCGGCAAGACGTCCGGCTGGATCATCCCCACCGGCTGGCTGGTAGACCAGGACTTTGTTCACACTGATGGTCAGACTAGTCTGGTTCAGGCTGTGGGAGACTTCTTCAGCCAGAGCTGTGTGCCTGGTGAGTTTTGAAAATATCCCTAAAGAAAAGATTAATTTTTGGGTTGGATGGCTGTTGCATCAGTCAAGTTCTAAGAATTGATTGTAGCAGACTTATCCATGTATTTATATACCTACCTATTTACCTACCTAGTCCCTTGACGTGTATTACAATTAAGTTTAGTCAGAAAAGAAAAGACACCGACAATAAAAAAAAGCACACTTGGTAACTTTGTTGCTTGCTGTTATAGGTGCCAAGAGCCCAGAATATGATCCCCAGAACACCAACCCCTCCAACCTGTGCTCCCTGTGTGCTGGTGCTGGAGACGACCACTGTGTGAGGAACAGGAACGAGCCTTACTATGGATACGCTGGGGCATTCAGGTATGCTGACAAACAATAACACACCATCAAATCAAAAATAAAAGTCTCAGTGTAACTACTTTTCTTAAATTTTGTGATTTTACATGTATCTGATAGGGTTTCTTAGATGCAAGGCACGCTTGGTGCATTGATCAATATATCATGAAGTTCAGTAGTTCTGTGTAACTATGTGACATTTTCTTTGTTTGCCCCCACCAGGTGCCTTGTTGAGGGAGCCGGAGATGTTGCCTTTATCAACCACCAGACTGTCCAGGACAACACTGATGGGCACAACCCTGAGAACTGGGCCGCTGGCCTGCGCTCCAGCGAGTTTGAGCTGCTGTGCCCGGACGGTTCCCGCCGTCCCGTGGACCAGTGGCGTGAGTGCAGCCTGGCTCGTGTTCCGTCCCACGCCGTGATGACCTCCAACAACAGGGACCAGGAGTGGGTGGACAGAGTTGTGCAGTGGCTGAAGAACACTCAGGTAAGGACAGCATATTTGTGTTTGAGTCTTTGCTGTACATGTGAGTGGACTTTCAACTTCAGTTTGCTATGGTAACCATTTGGCACCCAAATTTTTATTTCGTATTGGGTTAGGCAGCAGGTAGTAGTTTGAAGAAATGTTTGATATCCTGTGAATTATGACTATGTCCAGAAATAAAATTTTAGCAATTGTTAACAGTTTCAAGTATCAAAAGCATAGAGCTATTTGTAAATCTGGTGCTTAGTCTGCAAGAAATAAAACAAGATAAAGACATAAAAAGTATGATTTATTGAGTATAGGATCATAATTAGTAAAGCATTAACCATCAAATTGCATTTGTAGTCCAAAAGTGGTTTACCAGTTAGGCAGAACAAACAAAGAAGCTCATCTCTTCAAACTTGTAGGAGCAGTTTGGTTCCGATGAGAACGATCGCGGCTTCCAGATGTTTGACTCGTCCTCCTTCGGCGGCCACGACCTGCTGTTCCGTGACGACACCCATCATCTGGTGGAGGTGGGCAGCAAGAACAGCTGGGAGGAGTGGCTGGGACAGGAGTACCTGCGCTGTCTCCACAGTCACCATGCTGCTGAGCCAGTCCAGCCCCACAGTAAGATCAAACCTTTATATTTCATCCTTATAATTTCAATAATGCATGCATTTTATTTTTGGATCTTGACAAATGATCTATGGCAACTGGCCAAGAAAGGTCATGAACTTGTCTGTAGTGGGTCAGAACCCACATGGGCACCACAAGAGGAGATGGGTAGACAGTGTCATTGAAGATATTAGAAAACTGCACTTGCAAAATGCCAACCCCCTTGACAGGGACAGATCGAGGGCAGCAATCAGACCAAAAGGACTTGACAAAATGTCCAACCCCTGAAAGACGGAACAACAGATGCTAAACCAGATAGTGAGTGAGTGAGTGAGATCATTTTCAGTGGAAAATTGTGTGTAAACAAGTATACTATGTCGTTACCCAGGCACCCTGCGCTGGTGCACCATCTCCAGCCAGGAGCAGCAGAAGTGCCAGGAGATGAGCCGTGCCTTCAGCAGGAGACTGAACCACAGGCTGGAGTGTGTGCAGGGCCAGTCTACTGAGGACTGCATGTACAAGATTGCACACCACCAGGTGATAACTGCAAGCAACAAATCCATCTTTTTACAATTTGAAATGTATCAGCATAGCTTTGGGTACTGTCTGGGACAGTCAAAGAATGTGACAAATGTGTGATATATCTTTCTGTATTATATTAAATGTGTTATTTACATTTAGGCTGATGTGATCACTCTGGATGGAGGAGACGTTCTCACAGCAGGCTCTAAGTACGACCTGGTGCCAGTCATGGGGGAGGACTATGGAAATGGTAAGGCTGGCATATGTTCTTGTCTTCGTGTAACAAACAGACAATACATTATGACCATCTCCTCAATGCTTTTGCTTGTGTCATTTTGTATCATATTACTATGAAGTAAAGCCTATTCTTGTATTAACATAGGGATGTCCATGGTCCTGAAATAGTTGTTAAAAAGGATTTACCAAATTTTCAGGTGATGCCAGCTACTGGGCTGTAGCTGTTGCCCGCATCAACAACCCAGAAATCAACATGAACAACCTGCGTGGCCATAAGTCCTGCCACACCGGTATCAGTAAGACCTCTGGCTGGAACGTGCCGGTCGGCTGGCTGATCCAGAACAACCAGATGCAGGTGGACAGCAAGAAGTCTATCCCACAGGCTGTGGGCAAGTTCTTCAGCAAGAGCTGTGTGCCTGGTCAGTAAGAATTGACCACTATGTGCCTTTCTGTAATTTCCCATGAAGTCAAATGTTGTAGGTGGTGTGTTTTGCTTTAATTGTATCAATTGTTTTGATGAAGTATAGTTTCTGACACACCTTCAGTCATTATGTTTTGTTTGGATCGTGCAGAAGTTGTCACGCCTTGAGAAGCTGTTATATTGTAAAATGTGTATCTTCAGGTGCCCAGAGCCCAGAGTACAACACTGACGGCACCAACCCTAAGAGCCTCTGTTCCCTGTGTGTCGGGGAGGGAGAAAACCACTGTGTCCGCAACACCAACGAACCCTACTATGGATACTCTGGAGCATTCAGGTATTTACTTTAGTGTTGAGAGACACTTGTGTATCTCATCATCTGTATGTATTTTTGTGACAATTTTTACAATAACAATGACAATGAAGTTTATTTAATACTCTTACCCCATTGAGACTAAATGCAGTAAGTTTGATACAGGTAAACTACGTTTGATACAGGTAATCTATATTCTACATGCTTCATCCCTCTTCTTAAAACATGGGAAGACAAATTTACAGAGAAGGTGCCACCAACATTCCCTTGTGTGATCAATTCTTACTTGTGTTTCCATCTACCACTAGGTGCCTTGTTGAGGGTGCTGGTGATGTTGCCTTCGTGAACCATAATACCATCTTTGAGAACACCAATGGCCGCAGTGAGGAGCAATGGACCAGGAACCTCAATGAGAATGACTATGAACTGCTCTGTCCTGATGGCTCCCGCAAGCAGTGGCACCAGTACAAGTAAGTGCAGTCTCATGGCTGGCAACATAAAGTAGTTAACCCTGTCAAGAAGAATTGGCATTGGGAGGCATTGTATGGACCTATTTTGCTGAATGGCATTAATAATATCTGAACAAATGTTGTTGCAATAGTCCTAAATAGTGCTGACCTCAGAAGTTGTTGTATTTTGACACAAACTTCTTACTTCATCCAAGAAATGGCAGAAATGGTTGAGATTTAAACAGTTTAAGTAAAAGTATACCATTTTGACTTTTACAAAGTTTCTGTGTTCTCCTCTCACCAGGGACTGTAACCTTGCCCGTGTCCCGTCCCACGCTGTCATGACGTCTCCCCGTAGCAGGAGCGAGCTGCAGCAGATTGTCAACATCCTAATGCAGGCACAGGTTGGGTGACAGTCTGAATCTTACTTCAATAAAATCCTTCCATAATAGTGTATATAGGGGAGTTGCCAATCTCCATTTCCTGCCTTGCATTTGGGAAATTCCCCTATACCCCAAATCTAAAACACGCACTCCATCACCTAGGTAATTGAACCACTTTTAATGTTACACTTGATGTTTATAGGACATCATATGCCATACAATTCTTGATTATTCCCCGAATAATTTTTGATCTCGAACAGTCTTGTACCTTTCTTGGATTACATATTTTGTCATTGTTTTAATTATAGAGTTACAAGTTAGAATTACATTGTTATATACGCTGCATCTCACTATTGTGTTCTCTTTCCAAATATCTTAACAGGAGCATTTTGGACAGCACAGTGATTTCCAGATGTTTGACTCCAGCAAGTTTGGAGGTCGTGACCTGATGTTCCGTGACAACGTGCAGCGCCTGGTCCCGGTGGGCCAGCGGAACACGTGGCAGAAGTGGCTGGGCTCCAGCTATCTGACATCCATTCGTAGCATGATCCATCGCAATGAAGAGAGGACTCAACGTGTGCTCGGTATGTGGTATCATATGGTACTTCTTGTGGTTTTTGTGATTATGATAAATTCTACCGTTGCTTCTACAAGTACACTTTTGCCATGTTGACTATTCCTGAATGTATACAAAATTTCCTTTTTCATTCTTCTTAAATGAAGCAAAAGTCCATTTTTGAACAGATGTCATCCATACAATTTGCTTGTTGTGGCCTAACAATCTCAATGGGATAGGTAACTGAAGAATACCTTTATGTACGCTATCTTACACCATGTACATATAAAAGTTCTTTGTTTATTCTTATTTTTATCATTTTATGTACTTAACATATGACATATGTACTTAAAGTATCCTGTCCATTTGCAATTCCAATTAGCATTGTCTTTGTCTCTGTCAGTAAGGCTAGCCCTTTGTAATAGCCACAGGCTAGTTGGGCAGTCCTGTCTGTGCATGCTGAACAGCAAACCGATAAATAAATGAAATTGTCTTACATTATACAGATAACCAGGTGCGTTGGTGCGTGACCTCAGACGCTGAGAGGGAGAAGTGTGAGCAGCTGAGCAGGACCATGGAATCTCATGATGTTACTTTCCCCACCATCAAGTGTGTGCAGGCTGACAACGCTGAACAGTGTATGCAGAAGATCCACATGAACCAGGTGTGTTTACTTAAGTCAGCGTTTCCATCATTTCCATCATTTTTAAAGTATGAGAAATGTCAAATATATATGGAAAGCAACGCACTTTGGCTTCAAAAGTTTGGATACAGTTTGAACTTACATAAAGTGAAAGGCCATTTTATCACTGGTTGTATGAATGACAGCTTCTCTTGGAGTCTTGCTTTTACCAATGACCATTCATATATCATCTGGAGAAGGGATGATATTTGTGGATGGATGTCATACAATTGTGATGTTAGATTTTTAAGCAGGCTGTGACAGAACCTACATCTACAAAAATCTAAGGCAGCACTTTCAGTAACACGACACATGTATGGCTGTCTCAAGAATGTCTTCTGTTTGCAATCATACAACAGTCATAAGACATGTGACTGGACCCTTATACTGGTACTTTATCATCACCATTGAATATCCCCATGGGCAAATTAGGGGGGAAAGTGAAAACAGAAGGACAAAGGCCAATGATCCCATCTTATATATATTTCTCCAGGCTGATGTGATCACCCTGGATGGAGGAGACATCTACCAGGCTGGATCTAGGTTTGATATGAGGCCCATCATGGGGGAGGATTATGGAAATGGTACGTATAAATGTATTTGTAACAGGACTGTTTTTGTATATGTGTCTAACTGAAATTAGAATGTACAGAATTGTTTGTTTTTTGTTTGTTTATTCATTTATTTATTCACACAACAAAATACATAAAACAATACAGAAAGAATGCATAAAAACAGGTGCAAGAGTAATCCTTAGCATAATTGCGTTGGAAATGGTGTCAGGGAGACAACCTGTCAAGAGACCTACCTGAATGAGATGCAAGTTTTGCTCCATGATGGCAAAGGAACAAACAAACAAACAAACAAACAAACACACACGGAAACTTCTATTTCTTTCGTATTTGAAATTATGTATGCGTGTATGTGATTGTAAATTTTCTATTCCAGGCAATGTCCTTGGTGCTGAAATGTGATTGTTCTTTTGCGTTGTGTCACTTTCAGGTGATGCCAGCTACTGGGCTGTTGCTGTGGTCCGTAAGGACAACCAAGAAATTGACATCAACAACCTGCGTGGGCGTAAGTCCTGCCACACCGGTATCGGCAAGACGTCCGGCTGGATCATCCCCACCGGCTGGCTGGTAGACCAGGACTTTGTTCACACTGATGGTCAGACTAGTCTGGTTCAGGCTGTGGGAGACTTCTTCAGCCAGAGCTGTGTGCCTGGTGAGTTTTGACAATATCCCTCAATTCCCAATAGTACGACTAGTCTGGTTAAAGCTGTAGGGCAGTTTTTAGCCAGAAACTACAGAACATTGCAAACTTTGTAAATCATCTCTTGTGTCTTATTACATGTACATATCTAACTTTCTTTGTTTTATGTACCCCATAGGTGCCAAGAGCCCCGAGTATGATCCCCAGAACACCAACCCCTCCAACCTGTGCTCCCTGTGTGCTGGTGCTGGAGAGGACCACTGTGTGAGGAACAAGCACGAGCCGTACTATGGATATGCTGGGGCCTTCAGGTACATTGTATAACAAATAAAGGAATACTATGAAGAACATCTTCAAGATACATCAAATTTTTGGTTCCTATTTCTTAAAAGAAAACAGAAGGTAAAAGCTTGAAAGACATCATAGACATCAAATCATTAACCGGACCTTGCCTTGCTAGGTGCCTTGTTGAAGGGGCCGGAGATGTTGCCTTTATCAACCACCAGACTGTCCAGGACAACACTGATGGACACAACCCTGAGAACTGGGCCGCTGGCCTGCGCTCCAGCGAGTTTGAGCTGCTGTGCCCGGACGGTTCCCGCCGTCCCGTGGACCAGTGGCGTGAGTGCAGCCTGGCCCGGGTTCCGTCCCACGCCGTGATGACCTCTGAGGACAAGAGCCAGCAGTGGGTGGACAGGGTTGTGCGTATGCTGAAGGAAGCTCAGGTAAGCAGCATGCTGTGTTAAGATATAACAGTACACAAGGTGCACAAAGCACTGCTAGGACAGTCTAGTATTTTTCTATTGGCTTAACATGCCTGTAATCTGTACGTTAAAGGAACTTGCAAGGTAATTTAATTGCCAGCTGTTAATAGCAAGTCCGTTGGCAGGCAGAAAAAGTAAAATAGTAGACTACATTGTAAGTAAGTGCGTGTGTAGGTGAGATCTACAAGTTGTGCAAGCTAGCTTGCTGAGGGGTACCAATAATGCTTCAAGTTGACATAAAACATGGCTACATGTATCAAATTTTGTAAATGTTAAATGACACATAGAACTCTCTCTCTCCAGTATATGAAGAATTTTCAAAGCAAATATAAGCTTCCTAAAGTCAACAATGTCAAGGATGTATTTAACCCTTGTCTCTATCCACAGGATATGTTTGGTTCCGATGACAACGATCGCGGCTTCAACCTGTTTGACTCCTCCTCCTTCGGCGGCCATGACCTGCTGTTCCGTGACGACACCCATCATCTGGTGGAGGTGGGCAGCAAGGACAGCTGGAAGGAGTGGCTGGGACAGGAGTACCTGCGCTGTCTCCGCAGTCACCATACTGGCGAGCATCATGGTAAGCACAACAGTCTTCATATTTTCAGTTTTGTAATGTGTACTGCAATACTGCAAACTGGGGTAGGGAATTTGCTGCTACAGTTATTGCTATGGGCTGCTCTTCATCTTCATGATGGTAGCATCTGGCCCTATGAACTTGATTGAAAAAAAAGACTGCCAGATATATTAAACTGTAATTAAACTTGTACCAGTTTTTCTTCATTTAAAAGTATTTTGCAAAAGTGTTACTTTTTAAGACATGTGTAAGTGAAAGTCCTGGTGTAATCAATAAGACATGTCATACTTCTTTCAGACATGCATTCCATGAGGACCAGTGGCCAACAGCGTGCTCTGAGCACCAGCGAAGGTCGTCCGGTGCTTCTGTCAAACTTGCGTATTCAAGATGCCGAGGGTCACAACGGTCGCTACCACGTCCACGCTTCCGTGAACCAAGGTGGACATCTGTGGATCAGGGATGGTCTGGATGGCATTGTCTTCACTTCTGATGCCAAGGTAGTTTCTAATTCTGTTTGCATCCTATTTCTTTCAATGTGGAAGATAATGAACAAATTATACACTTGCAGACGATGACTACAAACATATAAGTTTTGGCCCTACCTGTAGCAACCATATGTATTCCATTTGATAATACATGCACAATATTAAGATATGTTTTCCTATTTCTCATCAGTCTACCAACCAGCATCATTCTCGACATCATCGTCATCAGGACCCACATCAACACTCTGTGGAGAGTGAGCTTTCTAGGGAAGACAGCTCTTCACAGGTAGTTCATTAACTAAGACCAAAACAAATTGATATTTTGCCTTAATTTTTACCATTGAAGTACAGTAAGGGAGAGGAGACATAACAAGAGTACTGTATGTTTTTCCTCTGACATCAGGAGCACTCCAGGAGACACAGTCACGAGAGTCGCAGTCATGAGAGTCAGAGCCATGAGAGTCAGAGCCATGAGAGTCAGAGCCATGGGAGCCGCAGCCATGAGAGGCATCATCATCAGAGGAACCACCAGGACAGCAACCCCATCTCTCACCTGTGGGACAGCCTCTGGCAAATGTGGGATGAGAACAGCTCAGAGGAGAGACAGCGCAGCTCCGAAGAGGGACAACGTAGCTCTGAGGAGAGACAGCACAGCTCTGAGGAGAGATGGCAGAGTTCCGAGGAGGGACAGCACAGGCACAGCTCTGAGGAAAGGCATCAGGACAAGGCCTGGGTATGTGATGTCATGGTGTTACATGTAGAATGTAAGGGAAAGCACAAAGTTTGTTTCAACTTTTTCTTGTTGGATGGATAGTATTTTGCTGTTAAGTGGGAAAGCAAGAGATTGTTGGCCTGCTGAAATGAATTGATGGATGGATGGATTGATTGATTAATGGATGAATGAATGAATGGATGAGTACTTGTGTGGTTGAATGGATAAATGGATGGATGGATTAATGGATGGATGAGTGCATGCATGCGTACGTGTGTGCTTGAATGGATAGAAGGATTGATGTATGAATAGATTTTGTGCACCACTAGCTAGCTGTATGCTACTGATAGTGAGAGATTACATAGATTGATGTTAAAGGCCAATTTTACAGACTTGTTTTTTTAAAGATACATTTGTAATGACAATTTTTCTTTAACGTTGCAGCATGATGTCCACACCAGTACTGAGACTAAGAGGCAGGAGCTGACCGCTGATGATGACTTCTACCAACACTACAGGCACCACCACTTCCAGTACTCCAACAACGGCCGCCCAACTCTGTCCTTCTCTGGTGCGTTTCAGTTCATTGTACATCGTACCTTGTGTAGGCTAAAGTACTGTTGGCTGAGTGGAACAGGGGAGCCAATGAAATATTTTTATACTATCATCATCGTCAGTCCCATTGCCAGGTACCCGAAGGGGCAGTCTGTTTGTCCACAAAGTTTCTTCACTTCTGATGGTCTTCACTTTAAGAAACGGATAATGTAGCACTTCAGATTTTAGATCCAGTTATTCCAGAAATTTGTTCAGAATTGATGCTGATTTTGCACAAAAGTTCCAAAAGCTCAGTTTTATTATCAAGTCATACATGTCAGCAGGAAACTACTGATATTTTCCTGGATTAGCCTTGGTGATGCTAAAGGAAAACTACATACTGTATATACTTACAACACAACTGCCTCCCCTCCCCCAGGTGACCTGGCGTCAGTGCAGAAGGCTGTGTCCAGCATGGTGTTTGTGCCGTGGTGCGAGCAGTGGCCGACCCCGCCCAACTGGGACCTGCCCCCCACCACATGGATGTTCCCCAGCGAGCAGGACCAGGCTCTGTCGGAGGATCCCAACCACCCTGCTATCTGGCCTGCATGGTAGGACTGCTCAATATCTTAAATAGAGATGGTTTCAATCAACTCTCACATTTGAGATTTGAATATAAAATCTAGAGAAAAATCTTCTTTTTTCAAAAATCCAGCTGCTTTACCTAGGACTGCTTAACACCTTAGATATAGCTGGTTTCAATTACTAGTAACTCTCAGACTTGAGTTTTACATATAAAATCTAGAGAAAAATTTCCTGATGATGTACCTAGAGAATGTGTTACAAGATAAATCACACCGATATTACAACTCAAATGTGCAGGACTGAATAGCAAATTTAAGTACAGCTTTATTAAGCAGCTCTCTTTGATTTGATTTTCTCATTAAATTGTATCAAATTTTTTATTGCTGCTGTTAAGTTATCATGCTTTACTGGGTAAACTGAAACCTTGTTGCATTAAAAATTTGATTGATATGATTTGTCATTTTTCAGCAAACCAAACTTGATCATGACTATTGTCTGTTTTTGTCATCCTTACCAGGTACCCACGTTTCTGGTACCCGTTCCCCACCAAGTCCTGGACCTGGTGGCCCCGTGTCCTCCCACCATACTGGCTGAACAAGCAGTGCCAGGACTGGACCAGCATGATCCACATCTCTGTCTCTGAAGAAGCACCCTCTTCCTGCGCCAGCCAGCAGGACAGGCACGACCGCCCTGTGACTGACATGGACATCCCTGTGCACGTGCAGTCCCGCACCAACACTCCCATCAGCCTCATCCCAAAGTACGGGCTCTTTAAAGCTCTGCATTCACCGTGTGACCTTTTGTGCATTGTGGTTCATTGCAATTGTTTTCAAGCAATGTGCAAAGATTCAAATAAGTGGCCATTATCTGGTCCATTCTTTATCTGATGTGTCTACTGTAATTCTTGATTTTGTAGTGGTAACTTAAATTCAGGGACTTTATTGGTCAATATTCAACCACGTAAATTTTGTCATTGCAATTACTTGATCGCTGTGCTGAGAGCAGCTACTGAAGTACTCCCTTTCCCCCAAACCACTAGAATTATACTGCCCGCAATATTGAATGGATTTACAATACCTGTCTTGATGATTGACCTATTGTATTTGTTCTGTAGGAACCTGTTTTACTACTTTGATTCCGATGCGGAGTCCGTCCCCATCAACGACATCCACATCCGCTCCCAGCTTTCTGACGTGAACCTTCATCTCAACTTCAAGGTTATGGAGGACCATGTAAGGGAAGCTTCCTGATAGTCATGGCTTTGATAGCAATTTTCAAAATCATAGCTAAAGAAAAATACTAAAGGCTTTTTGAAACTCCTGTAATTATGATCTCATTTGTAGCTTTGCGACAATGACAGCTGGGAGACAGTACTCGACCAGTTTTGACTTTATTTGTCTTTCTTATTAGTCACTGTAATTATGATGTATACAAGTCTCAAAGTACTTTTGGATCTACATACATTGTAGTTAAATCTTGGTTTTGTTGGTTTGCCATTCAGTGTTTAAAAACCAAAGTGTTACCATGTTGTAATGGAAAACTTGTCATTCAGCACCAAGGACAGTACCAAAACTGTGAGCAGTAACAAAATGCATATTCGTTTTCTTGTAAAGAAAGCATGACTGCTTAGAATTCAGAAGAAATGCAGCTACCAGACCTTCTCAAATTATCATTTTCTTGTTTCTTTGCCATCAGAATCTGACAGTGCTGATGCTACAAATGTACATTATAGCAAGTTAAGCATTTGAATGTATGATAATCATTTATGTGAAAAGACCAAATCGTAAGTCTTAGACTTATTTCTTCTCTCTCAGCTTGCCACAGTCCAGGCTGAGAGTGTGGAGAACCCAGAGTTCACCTGTACATCTGTAGAGGAGTGTAATGAGCACCTGCGCTCGGTTAAGGTCCACTTCAGGAATGGAGTCAGGGCCACTGACATCTGCCACCTGGGCATTCAGGTATACAGTCTATCTCTATTTTCTTAGAAAAGGAGTAAAGAATATTCTTGAAAGGTAAAAGAGAGGTAAGTGCAAAAAACAATAGTCAATGTACGAAGAATTATAAGAAAAATGCACACCAAACCAAAGAGGAAAGATATTGAATATGTACTAAAATGTTTCTTGAAAAATCTTAAGACATGTTCATACAGCTTCTAATATCCTTCATAGTTTATCCCTCACAACAGAAAATCTGTTTTACCTCTTTGACAGGTATCAAGACAAGTCAATCTGTCATTGACCAAAAGTGTTCTTATTCTACACCCACAGATCAGCATGTACAAGGACAACTCTGACGTTCCATCTGACCTGCTGACAGTCTGGGCCTACCAGACATCTGGGCGATGTGTGGACCCATGGGTCACCAACGGTAACTTCCACCTGAGTAAGGAGAGAAGCCAGACTAACCAGGGCCAGACAGTCAACATCAACCTCATCTCTGAGGACCTCTGGAACGAGGAGTCTCTGAACGGTTGGTGACCATCATTTTTTCCAGTGTTTGTTAATTTGAAAAGTAAAATGATTTTGAAAATAGAAATCTGTGTAGAAGTTTGGTGTGCCTGTTTGTTTGTGTGACCATAGTGATTTGGATATATATAATGTGCAGGGACACTGACAGGAAGTTAGTTCAAAGGTCCCAGAGTGGGTTATCTCACTTCCTGTCTTCAAATACCTTATGGGAGCCAGTGAGAAAAATGCATTTAACAGAACAGTGAGATATCTCGATAGAGAATAAAAGGAGTAATTTACAAAAACTGAAAACATTTCACAGAAGTACATTTATGAGATTTTCGGTTTCTGATTTTGTGTCGTGTCATGAATTTGTTTTGTGACATCACACACAGGTATCCTGCATGTGACAATCCGCGCCGCTCATGGCCTGGTGACCTACACCGCTCCCGACGGCCTGCGTACATTCATGGACCACATGGGCGTCCGCCAGCGTATCCCTACCAACCTCTGTGTGTCCGGACCAGCTGAGATGGTCAAGCAGGCCCTGCAGACCATCAAGTACACTCCCATCAGGGCGTTCACAGGCACCGACAACATCACTGTAGAGTACGGCACCACCCGCACTGCCATGAGACTGTCACCAGGTAAACTTGGCATCTTAACTTGATGCATTGTGCTTGTAGGGATTGGTACGTCACTGAATAAAGAGACTCTTTTTTCCACAACCCTAAATTATTCAGGGAGAAGTCAAATATGTCTTGTAAGTGCAGAGTTGAATATAAATATAATGTAAGTGCAGAAGAAATCTATTACCGCTGGTACACTCATGATGAGATTGAACTAGGTTGTGAACAGACAAATACTGTTAATACATCTGGTGTATTATTTGCAGCCAGTAGGTATATGTACCCAATGTTAGGGTAATTAGGCTGATTTATGTGGACGAGGCACCTCTTCGAACATGGGACCCCCGTTTTACGTCCCTTCCAAAACAAGAATTTGTAGAGTAACTTGACAACTTGCCATCTACATGTGTATTTACATTTGTAGATAAGATCCATCCCAGGATGACAGTTGTTCACAAGGTGGAGGTGCAGCCCGTCTCCTCCCCCATCCTGGTCCAGGCCCCGTCCCACATGTGTGTGCAGCAGCAGCAGCGCCCCCTACCTCACATCGACACCAACCTGGAACTGCAGAGCCTGTGGCACCAGCCAGCTCCCAACATGGTATTGTTTCTTGCTTTTTATGTTAGATTGCAACTAAAGCTCCATGTATTAAAGTGCAAGAAATCAATTGCATTCTTGCAAAGCTGGGACCTTAAAGAGGATGAATGTAGACTGTAGGTGGACTTACTGGGACTTGTGCCAGAGGGGGAGTTACTACCACAGTACACTGTGTAAGTTCACCCCATTTGCCATGTCTGAGGGCTATTGGTTTAGTTTTAGTAGACTGGTATCCAGAGTAATTCCTTCACACCAATTAAGGCAGTAAGTCCATCTTCAGTCTTTCCTGAGTAAATCCATTTTTCAGACTATTAGACTTACTGTGAGTGAAAAGAGGACTATGGTCCAAGGTTTACAAAGCCTTTCATCTTTGCTTCCTACCAGGTGAAGCTGACAGTGACAGCCACCAGCGGTGACGTGAACATCAACAAACACAAGCTGCAGGAGCAGTTCCACCCCCGTCAGTCCTCTCAGGAACACCACCGGGACATGGTCCATCTGGGTAAGTCTTTGCAGTACATCTGTGTAAGTCTTTGCCGCACACCTGTAGAGATTTATAGATTGGTGGAAAAGTTGTTTAGAAATATTAGGCAAGTGTAAATGTTATTTGTGAATAGAATTTGATTGCAGGAAAGTTTTGTAGATAACCAATAAAATATGATTAAGATTTTATCATATGAATGGGACAGAAAAACTTCATCTAGATCTGGATCTAGATAAATACTAGGCATAATCCCTTTAATAGATAAATCCCTTTGGTTGAGATCAAGCACTCAGGGAGCATTAATTAGTTCATCAGCTTTTGCTGAAAAGAAAATTTGAAAATGCCACTGAGATGTCCGTACTAATTCAAACCACCTGTGAACCTGCACCTGCAGATCTTGATGTACAGCACCGTCAGCGCGCATCTGGCTCCTGGCTGCAGGTGGTTGCCGAGGACTGGGTGGTGCGCCACATTCTGCACAACCAGCTGGTCTGGTACAAGCCCAACAAGTGTGTGTCGTCTGAGCAGCCCATCCGCCATGATACCATCCACGTGGAGGTGAGAAACCCCACTAAATTTATCTATTAAGTTTTTTTTATTTATTTAAGAATCTTCAGGGTGATCCCTTCAGTTACATGTAACTTAAAACTTATTTCCAAGGGAGGCCTTATAAAATCATAACTAATCAAGATACAAGAATACAGCATAAATTGGTAAGGAACCTTCAGGATCAGTAAATCATACAAAGAAATTAGGCAAACTAAAAAGAATTACAATTCACACGCAATTAGTAACTAAAAATTACACCTACAGCAATCTCTTTATCTCAATACTGTCCTAAAGAAAAAGTAATGATACAAATGTAAGACACATAGCAGCTTGACTGGGATAAATTTTACCAATTATGACTCAAACCATGAAAGTCACAAAATTCTTCCATCTCATGGTGCATTGTCCTGGTCCCCCTAGGTTGAGGAGGTGAGCTCTGAGCATGTGACTCCCAATGAGATCCAGGTGACTGTGAACTGCCACCAGAACCAGCAGCAGAGATGGTCCATCGACAGTGTGTCCAGTGAGGAGCAGTCTCACGAGTCTCATGAGTCCCATGGGGTATGTACCAGTCTTTGACATTATTTGGATCCACAATTAGCTTGACATTTCTGTTAGCTATTCTTACTGTGGTTCTACACGTAACGTCATATGATGATCAATACAATATCACTGTGATAACGGACATGACAGAAAGACTAAAAGACTAAAAAAATAATCACACTATAGCTAAAATTACATCAGATACATCATACATGAGGCTCAGGTCTACTGCCTGTCTGTACAAAAGTCTTAATCTTTTAGTCCTTGTAGTAGTCACATGTACTTACATCAGATAGTCTGCCTGATGCTTATTTGTATACAGGGCAGCAATGATTCAAAGGTCCAAGTTTATAAATCTTAAATGTTCACAAAAGACTTCATCTTGTAGCCTGTCTTGTCAGATCATGAGCTAAGTACAAGTACTGGCAGTTACTCATCAGTTGACCTGTAAAACTTTAAACAGTAAAAACAGTAAACCAGTAAATCTGTGTGGCACCTGCAGAATAATGAAGGCTTTGTAGTTAACAATGATTGTGTTTTCCTTGCCTCACATTATAACTGTGTTCAGCAGGTCAGTTCTGAGTGGTCCATGGAGCTGAGCCCCTGGTCGGTGGAGCAGTCCTCGACTCAGGTGGAGGTCACCTCAGATACAGGTAGGTGAAAAAGCAAAGCAAAAAAAAAAAATTGGTTCAAGGTTTTTGGAATATTGTGTTGAAAAGAGGGCAGCACACTTCTCTGTTTCTATAGCCCTTGGGCCACACAATTTTGTGCAATCAGTACAGAAGGAGGCTAGTTCACCACTGGTGGTATGTGTTCAACTATTTTTTCCCAAGTGCTTAGTGCTAAGCAGAGAAAGCAGTATGTATCATTTCTAAATTTGTTTGTTTAAGTGTGCTGGGATCCAACTCAACCTATTAAATGTAAGGTTGATGATTATCACTACTCATGATCACTGGGCTAGTCCCCACTTTTGTGTGATGAATTAAAAGTTATTCCTTGTCATGCATGGCAAGTCTACCTAGATCTCTCCAATAACATGTACATCTTCCTGCTGAGCAGAGTGTGTTCCCTCGGAGCCTTGGAAGGAGTGGTCAGAGTGTGATGCCAACAGCTGCCAGACGGGCAGCCAGTGGCGCGAGAGGCGCACCCGCAACGTCAACCCTGCCTCCAACCGTTACTGCCAGCCCCAGCGCGAGCAGAGGCAGTGCACCAACTGTGGTCAGTTACTCAAACTGAAACACTACGGATTAATGCCAAATAGCAATTACTCAAGCAACTTGATATGATTTTGAAACATCTGAAACGGTCAGATGTTTCAGATAACATCCGTTATCATTCATCAGTGACACATGACAAAAGATAATGGATCCTACATGTGTACCTGAAACGTCTGACCAGTTGCTTGGGTAATTGCTATTTGGTGTATCTTATCACCTGGATGTCATTGACATACTACAGATTAAAAACCCACTTTGTCTCAAAGTTTGAACAATCACGCTCTACAACGTATTCTCTGTGCATGTTCTGAATTGAATGGATGTACATTGTATGATTAAAAAACAACTAATGGTTACAGTTGCACTAATATTCTATGATGCATGGATGCTGGAAAGATGTTTTTAAAGGTTCTGCAGATGCTTAATATTGAATTCATAACATTTTGTCATCCCATTTTATGTTTCAGGCTGTAAGCCGGAGAGGCAGTTCGTGAAGCACCCGTCCCCCAGTTTCCAGGACTGCCAGACTGTCCGCCAGGTGCCCCGCTGTCCCGAGACCTGCAAGCCCACCAAGACCAGCTTTGTGGAGGAGCAGTTCGACTGCCGCGGCCGAACTCTGGACAAGGATGTGCTGATCCATGAGGCCTGTGCCTGCCTGGAATGTGCTGCAAAACACACCAAGGTTGGTCAACCTACATGTAATACTGTTTTCATTATGTCAAGACTTTCACTATAAAATTATGTGTATCTCTAAAAGTCTAATGTGAATGACACAATCAACCAAACACAAATGAAAATCCAAAGTCTTCATTGTATAATGCATTTGGCTGTTCATGATGAAGGAACTATAAAGTGCTAGCACTGTATTTCTCCCATAATTCTATTCCTAATGCTTAAAGGCCAGCAGTTACTTCATTCTTTGCCTTTGTCTCCTGTCAGGAATCATGGCACTCCACCGAGCGTCAGCCATCTTCCAACGAGCGGTGGAGTGAGGAGCTGGGCTTCCCCTGGAACTAGATATGATACTTAGGACCGTTCCATGTTGTGCCTTCCATGTTTTTATACGTCAGACCTTCGTCACCTGTATTTCTCTACCAATGATCAGGAAATTTTATATGGCCAGTGATGATGGGGTGCAGTTTGTCTGTAGTCCGTTAGTGCAATGAGATATAAATGAATTATTCTGTGTGCTTGCAAGGTTTACATCAGAGCTGGTGTAGGTTTTGAAGCTGTGCATTTCATGCAGTGCTGCTCTCACTTTTGATACCATTTGTTGTACTTTTTGCATCTTTGAAATAAATTGAACAGGCATGTCCACAATTTTTGTGTTTTTGTTTGTCTGTGTGTGTTGTCTTTATTGTTGTAATCTTACCCATACCTTTGCACGTGGAAATTATGATATAATTTGCATAGTATATGACTGAAGAATGCTGACTTCTGAACAAATTGCAATGTTACAAATATGAAGTGCCCATCATGCACACACAAACACACACTTGCATACATGCAAGCACATATGCATTAACCACAACAGTCACAGATAACATAACCTTGGCAAATATAAACAAGAAATCAACAACTTGAAGGCAAAAATTACTCTCCAAGCAGAGGTTGAGTTGCGTAGATATAGTAGTGCGGAGCGGCTGTGTAATTTTTTCGACTACTACTATATCTACGCAACTCAACCTCTGCTTGGAGAGTAGGCAAAAATGACAAGCTACTAAAAAGACATCAATAAAAAATGGACTCCAGCTGTACACATTTTATTTTAATACAGAGCATCTAGAATAGGACCATATACATGTATTGAGATAAGATATATTGGCAATTGGATAAAATTAGATGAAGAGATATACTTAGTAGAAATTACTGTTACGTCCTTTGCATTTCGGACCGTACAGTAACTGGTACTTAATTACGTCCCTGAGATATGAAAAGAAAGAGCTTCACTTTAAATTTGCAGCGGCTTCTTCTGATGGAGACATGCGAAGTGCAACTTCACAACACAGGAAGATTTATTACAATTCTGTTCAGAAATAGCATTTGAAATTATGCCATATATGTTAACGAACCTGTATTTGAAACTTGCAATGTGTGGCCAAATCATTCATGTCATATAACAATGACTTAAACACATACATACATAAGCATCACATTGTACACTAATGACTTTCCTAAAGATGACAACTTGGTGCCAGGTTGCATGAATACACAAATATGCATAGATTGACAAAGTAAATACAATTCTATAATATTTACAAATATGCAGTGATCATTGTAATAATTAGTCTTAGAGGAAAATCAGTGACAAATTCCAACTATACATGTTGAATGATAGAAATTAAAGTATACTATTTACAAAACTTGCAGCGATTGGATCCTTGAGAATGAGTAAGAAATTTAACAAGTGAATACTGTACAAGGTTTAAACAAAACTTATGCAGCTTTTTCTACGTCTATGTACTGGTAAACATAGCAGTAGGGATTGCAATCTAGCAGGATAACGTATTCTGTTGGGATGGGAGAGATTGAGATCAGAGACAGATCCCTATCTATGCCAGTACGATAGGCATTTCTACCAGTAAGATCAGGGACTGACGTATATTTTTGCAATCTCAATCTCTACGGGTAAAAGTAATAATTTTCTGAAATAGCAAACTCTACTTTCATAAAGTTATACATGTGCGTAATAATGGCCATGTATTACATGGTACAGAAGGTACTAAAAGCCAGCGGAAAACAAGGCTTTCCCCAAAAGACACCAATTGCTATACATGTACATGTACATGTATGTGTATGTTAGTTTGCATCCAATCTGGACTAGTTGACTCACCCTAGGCCTAACACAAATTCATGACTGCCCAACTGTAAACTATGTAATTTTTTATTGTCTTGCATAAGTATCTGCTCAATTTTTAGAAGGAAAAAAATGAGAAACATGGATGAAAGCCAAATATGTTCTGAACTACTCAACCCAAGTATTAAAATGACTTTAAAGCTCATTATATTACAGCACCTATATTTGTCTGAATATCATAAATACAAAAGCACAAATCCTTCTTGAACCAAGATGGGATAATTAAGTTAACATACTCTGAGGTCTTGGGTATAAATCAAAAGCTGATCATGACAGACTCAGGCACTTCAGAAACTGGCTGGGTAATTGGGGAATAGAACACATAATCAACATCCTGTAATATATTGCAAATTCTTACAATCAAACCAATGACATACATGTGGTTGGCTAACCTTGATGAGACTATCACTGAATGAAATTAATTGATTTTGCTGTTTTAAACAGAGGAGAAGACTTGAATGCCATCTCAAGCTCATTTTTTCCAAAATTTCCATTGGAAGAATTGAAAATCACAGAACACAAATTTTGTGTTGTGTGATTTTCAATTCTTCCAATGGAAATTTGAAGAAAGAGCTTGAGATGGCATTCAAGTCTTAATGCACATAGAACTGAAGATATACCATTGTATATACTGCTACATTGTAGTACAGTTGGCAGAGAGGATAAAAAAACAATGGGAAGTTTGGTGTTATTTGGTCCACTGAGTCCGATTATTGTATCTTCTGATATAAAACCTGGAAATGATTACACTTAACTTCAACATGGTTATATGAAGCCCTTCCGTAATGCCCCCTTTCCACCATAGGCTACAACCACTGAGCAAAAATTTGACAGCTTTCTCAGTGAATTTTACAAAGAAAAAATCTTGTCAATTTCTGAGTGCTGTGTTGTCTTTGACATCATACTTTTACATCCTGGATTATATTCCTGTTTTAAAATCCAGGGTTTTGTCACACAAATCTAATCTTGGTTGATAAGTGATTACCATCCAGTGGAAAGGGGGCCTAAGCACCATTGGAAACAAGTGGTACAAAATGTGGTCACAATTGATATATCTAATAATCAACACAGTTAAATTGCATATTTCTATCTAATTTCTGTAACTTTTGCACTTTTTGTACAGCACTGAGAAACATAACACTTGACATTTCAGGTGCAAGTGTCAGTTACATTCATCTAAACCTACAACAATAGTACAAACTAAGCTTTCTGTGAGCCTCTGGGTTATCAAAGAATAAATACTGGCTAAAAATTTCTGTACTTAACAATCTAGGAAATACACTGATTCTATGCACAAAAAAGTGTTTCATGTAAATTTCTACAGAGAAAAAATATAGACCTTTGTTTATCCATGGTGGTAACAGACTCATTGCAGCTCTTCAAGATGTCCTTCCCTGTTAGTATAATAGTACAGTTGCTATATTACAACTGCTACAAAGAGAAGTACATGTAATAAAAAGTGTCCAGGAACAAGGTTGGGTATACAATAAAGCCTATACAATATTGGCCCTTGCCCTGAACCCTACTTTGCTAGCTAATTGTCCCATGAAGCCTGACAACCCCCCGCCGTACTCCGGACCATTCCTCATGCCCACCACAGCGCTGTAGTGTGCCAGGAAGATGCACCGCACCTCCTCCAGCCGCATCTTTCTCATGGACGCCTCCTTGGGCTCCGGAGGGGAACTGCAAGTCACAATTAGACATTACAAATCAAAACTCATCCAGTCAATTCTCATCCAGCTAAAGCTGCCAGATTGTTCACTAGAAGTTTCAAAGAATATGCCAAAATATGACTTCTTTACTTCCAGTACTGTATTTTTCTCCTGTGGTAGTCTTTTGGCACAAGATGTTCACAGTGCTAGGTAGCAGGGAATGGCAATGAGAACACCAAGGCTTTGGTAGCATTAGGTGCTATTTAATATAAGAATTAAGTTGACAATTTGTTTGTTAAATGAAGTGTTTTTATTTCTTGGTAAGAGAATTTCGTTGCATAAAGAATTAGTGATTAAAAAGATTTGGAAGTACAATGATAATATATTGGAAACACATATTCCCAGAGTCATAAGTGGAGATGCAACAGCAAAAACTGGGAAAAAGAAACTACTGCATAGACATTTTAAGATTTCCAGTGTCAATAGGCAAGTGTAAACATGTACTAATTTTCTGTAATTTTCTGGACTAAAAACAAATCTAACACCCTGACCTTCCTGGCCCACTGCTGCCTGAGCTCTCTGACCCCACCAGGACAGGCGAGTCCCGCGATGTGGTGAACCCTCGGATACTGCCGGACTCAGTCACTATCTGCCAGCTGGACGGGTCACAGTATATACAGGTATTAATCACTGGGCTGCTACATTTTATATATTCAGCTTAGCACTTCAAGAAGATACATACTAGTATGTAGTTCAATTTTAACATGGAACCTAATGTCAATGTCTTGCCAGAAAAAAATGTACTTTAATTTGTTCTTATGCATGTAGTCAAAACTGCCCAAGAAGACCAATTAAGTCTGGTCTATGTAAGTGAACAGGTGGTCAGTATAGACAGGATTCTTAATGTTTGCGCCAATTATAAAAGGAAAAATTTTCCTGGCTTCAGAACCTCAGGCTCCTAAAACTTACCTGCCAACAGATGAGCCTGACTTGCTCCCTGCCTCCACAGGGGTGGGTTTCTTGGATGGAACAGCCATGGGGCTGCTACAGGCTGAGGATGCAGCGGAGCCGAGTACTGCACGCTGGGCCATGGGCTGCATCATTATGGGAATATTACTGTAAAACATGGAATAGAATTTTTTTAAATACTGTAAAACACAGAATAGAATTTCATACTATACAACACAGAAGTATAGAATTTTAGACTAACAAGTCCACAAGTTAAAAGCAGAATGAAGAAATTCAATATAGATGGCACTGTAAGAAAACACATCTTCACATAGCCAGCATGTTTTACATATATTCCACCTTTACCCCCACTTGCTGTCTCTGTACCCCAACTTAGGGTAACGTCCCATTGCCAAACTTGGGCCCCGGCCAGGCTGTTTGTGGAAATGAAAAATAGAAATGTATATATAAGGATATAAGTAAATAATACCCAATCTCCTTACGTATCCCTGTACCTATTCTCCTTACGTCTAGTGTAGTCTGGTGTCTTTTATATCATACATTTTGTTCCCAAAAAGCTGACCGGCTGGGCCTTGGTTTGGAAATGTGACCTAGGCCCTAGCGGCCACCTACCCATTGGGGTGTCTCTCCCCTGAGAAGGGGCTGTCGTCCCCCACAGTGAAGGGGACAGTGGTACCATCCAGCACACAGTTGCTCATGCTGCCGATGGAGCTCATCGACCCTGAACTGTCCCGATGTCTCCTGGCAGGGCTGGAGCCATCCTCAATACCTGTACAACAGTCAACAGGCATAGTCATATGTGTTACCAGGCATGTGTTACAGTGTACCGGACATGTGCTACCCTGTACAACAGAGATGTGTTACACAGGGCTGGAGCCATCCTCAATACCTGTACAACAATCAACAGACATAGACACATGTGTTACCAGGCATGTGTTACAGTGTACCGGACATGTGCTACCCTGTACAACAGAGATGTGTTACACAGGGCTGGAGCCATCCTCAATACCTGTTCAACAGTCAACGCACATAGACATATATGTTACCAGGCATGTATTACAGTGTACAAGACATGTGTTACCCTGTACAACAGAGATGTGTTACACAGGGCTGGAGCCATTCTGAATACCTGTACAACAGTCAACAGGCACATGTTACCATGCATAATAAACCTGGGTTTTTTACCCTGTACAAGATATATCTGACTGCACAACAGTCAACAGACATGTGTTACCCTGTACTAGATGTGTGTTACCCTGTACTAGATGTGTGTTACCCTGTACCAGACATGTGTTACCCTGTACCAGCCATGTGTTACCCTGTATAACAGACATGTGTTACCCTGTACAACAGACATGTATTACCCTGTATAACAGACATGTGTTACCCTGTACAACAGACATGATTTACCTCCTATAACATTAATCTAAACTTTGTATTAAAAAAAGAAGAAGAAATGTTCAGCTCACCTATCAGCACTGTGTCATCAAACTGGGGCTCTGAGTCTGACCTTGTTGGTCTGTTTGTTTCTCTGTGAAGGCAAATCACAATAAGGCAAAGTTTTACCACTACACAGACGTGTTGTGTGATGGGTAGGTAGTACAAGACATTCAGAACTCAAATTTCTTCAAGAAACCATATACATTTAGACGCATTTTCTCCATCTGAAGTATTTACAAATACATGAAGGTGCAGCAAATGATACAGCATCTATTCCATACTGTAAACAAACTATGAATTTTACTAACTGCTTTGTACATGAGATCACACGATGGAGATGTCATTTTGAGTTTCGATGACATAAAACAGCTTCAACTATTGTTTTTGTTCACTACAAAAGTCTGAAATGGTTCTTCAACATATTTTCATAGATCTGCCTTGTTTGGGAGTATGATGGACTACTACGGACAGCACCAAATTACATTTTACACTAGAAGCTATATATGGTCAACTACTTACCCTTTAACCCTGTCTATGCAGAATTCATCCCCAGCAATGTGTTTCAAAAAGTTGAAACAGAAGAAAAAGATCTGTGAGAGAAAGAAAAATATTTCAATATCAGGTACATACTGTACATGCATCTAAGCAACAATCACAGCTTATATATCTATACCACATTGATTACTTTCAATATAAGCAAAGTGCAGAAGAACATATACAATGACAAGATTTTAAATAAACATTGTTTTACAGTCACTGTGATGTAATTAAACATTAAGTACTATAGACTATGGAACTTTCACAGTGGTTTTCTTTTGCTATTATTGCGGTGACCTCTCTACCAGAGACCTCTCTACAGGACACTTCAACTATGCCCCCTTTGTTTAGCTACTGTAATACTTAATTGTTTTCGCCACAAATTTAAAACAGGGCAGAAACCATTTTTTGCCCTCCTACCATGCAATACAACCACTGCAAAAGTAAATGTATTTGCAGAAACATGTCTTTCCTTAGTAATTGTACTATAGTCCGTAAATACCTGCGCCTTGGCCTTCGGGTTACGGTCGCACCAGAGACGCCATTGAAGTCATCATCGAAGTGACGATGGACATCCAACAATAACAACAACAACACCTGCTATAAACATTTAGTTTGTATGTCCTGTTTTAATGTCTTGAAGTCCAGGAAGATTAGCTACCTGCAAATTAATGTATGATAACTAATGGTGAATTAAGTATCCAAGTATCCTGTACCTCCTCCCCCTTGCTCAGCCTGTCCTGCAGATTGTGCCCAAACAGCTGCCAGTCGTACGCTATGGTGAGGTACAGCATCTCCAGGGCACTCAGAGACTTGTGCATCTTACCATCCTGCAGCAACACAAGTGTGTGAGGATTTGTCAATTTTAATCAATTTATCATTGTAAAATGTAATTTTACCGTTGATCCATAACTGATTTCAGCAAATTCCATTTCTACAAAATGTGTATTATTCAAAAAACTTTATCGTACATAGATTATGGTAATAGCCGCCATTTTGATTTTTGTTAACACTAACACAGAGGTCAAAATACTAAATGACATTGTACATCATAGAATTTGCACACTGTTTTCAAGTTTTGCTTTGCATTTCTGAAGATGCGATTCTGCATATAAAAACTACTACTGACGATTCAATTTTTGCAAGCATGCAGTTTTGTATGTAACTGGAAAAAGTACAACGTATTTTGAGCAATACACACATTACAAGTTATGAGAGAGATGTTTGATATCTTACAGCCCAGAGGGACAGCCTGAGTAGTGATGTGTGGAGCGGTGTTCTGTCCCAGCCGGAGATACAGTGGACCAGCAGGCCACTTTCACCTGTAGGTCAAACAAACAAAAAAATTCTAGATCGTAACATTTTGGACATATAACATGTTACAATCTATTACTGGAATGCTTTTTGTTCAAGCCTTTCCATCTTAGTTGATAATAATGTTTTGCCATACATGTAGATGGCAGTCTAAAAACTCTTCAAAATCTTGGTAACAGTTAACAGAAGAAGACTAGAAAACTAAGACATTTTGAACAATAAACTGATCCTTAGCCTGACACAGCCTGGAGGGATCATATACCTCTACCCACCGAATGCCAAAACATAGATACACAAGTGAAAAAACATAAAATTTCAACTATTCTATAAGACGTCCACACTCTCATCGGTTAATATGCTAATTGCCATGCTATTATTGGTTGAAGTGCTAATTGTAATGGACAGTCAGGACCGGTCTACTGTGGGGGTAAGATGAATTCCACTTACCATGGTGCAGACAGTAGAGCATTAGCCTAAGGTAGTTCTGGGTAAGTTTGATGAGGTCCCAAGACTGGAACAAAGGAAATATTATATTATGTAGTGTAAATATAAAGCATTATGTAGTATATACATAGAGAATTACTAAAAATGTATCCGCATTTCAGTACATGTACTTGTATATTAGCTTATTCATAAACTTACCCTGTATCTGTCCCAGTCAATTCCCAGGCATCGTGACTTCTCTATAAGTGACTGTGGAACCTGAAGGTCTGCATCAACATAGCCCTGGGGGTATAAACAGTCATGTTAAGCCTTGATTTGAAACAGAAAATTTGCCATTTGGCGATAAGTATGAATTTCCTATAAATCTTGAAACTTAATCTGTGGCCTCATTTTTGCTTTTTCAGCGACCTTTCCACCATGAATTGATGAAACCCTGAAGAAGCATTTTTTTCATGTACTACTACTGTACTATGGCATCTGAAGCATCACATAAATCTTCTTTATCCTCCTACCACACAGTAAAACTACTGTACTATGCACAGTAAATACATGTACAGTAATTTGTACCTGATTCCACTCAAACACTAGCCCTTCTGCGACGTAGTCATTGTCTCTGTAGTCCTTGAAGAATTCACAGCCTGAAAAACAAAGTACAAGGTGTCAACAGCTGATAACATTTTTACGTTGAAGACAGCAACATGAAGTTAACAAGCTCTCTCTGCACTTGGGGCACCCATGCGGTACTGTGGGGTTTGTTCACTGTGGCACTATTGTGTTATTTTTGCCGATTTTTGAAAATAATTTAGAAATGGCGTAATGCGTAAAAGTATGACTTAAAAGACAACAAAATACATTTTGTACACAAAACGTAAGAAAATTTGTTCTTTATCTCTGAAATTGGTTATCATTCAATAAGTAATCTTTTGAACCCTGCAGTGCCACACCATCGTCCCAAGTGCAGTGAGATACCACCTTAAGCAAGAAAAGAGACTGAACAAATAATACAAATAGATTGTACATACCTGGATAGGGCACCGATATCAATGTGAAGTCTGCATATCTGTGTTCCTTGTCCACTTTTTCTGAAGATGTAACCCTTAAAGGAAAAGAACAATCAGTCAATCCCAACAACCAATCAAATGCTGCATTTTCCACTATGGTGATTAGAGCTAATCAATAACAAAGAATGTCACAAAACTTGTTGAAAGCCTGATATTCAGAAGATCACACTGTATAACAAGAAATTGGAGGTACTACATGTAGATAAGAGGTTTTGTGAATTTCTGGACGAAATGTAACACAACCATGCTCCACTTCATTAAGAGCAACATCTATTTTCTGCATGCCTGTGGAACAAATAAACGGGCCAAGCTAACATGAAGGAACAACTTTGGACCCATGCCAACTACACACCAATACATCTACACATACACCAGGCCAACACACACCAAACAGACAGACCATATTAAAGGCCATACCAATCTTATTTGTTGCTTTTGGGATTCGTCTGTCTATTCTTTTTCATTTAAAAAAAAAAAAAGAAAAAAAATTACATCCCGAGAAAAAATACTACACTCCTCAGGCCGTTGTTTCCTTGTGTTATTCAAGCTGTATACATGTATCTGCACCGCAGACGTTTAAAAAATTTTTTGTCTTTCGCCGCGCTTCCGCGGCGAAAGGCAATCAGACCGATATTAGATTTCTGTCCGTCTGTCCGTCCGTCCGTCCGTCCGGGTCGACCATGCCATACCGTGCTAGCGAGATATTCTACCCTGTAGATTCGACGGTATGTAACGTTATGACATACGTATCGGCCTACCATGAATGTGCTGCTTGGTTTGCGGTCCATGCCATATCGTGCTAGCGAGATATTCTACCCTGCAGATTCGACGGTATGTAACGTTATGACATACGTATCGGCCTACCATGAATGTGCTGCTTGGTTTCTGTATGGCTTATAAGCAGGAATTTGCAGAGACGGATGTGAACGGTGAGGATTTCTTCGTAAGATTGTATACAATTTATAAACTAACATGTTCGCTGTTTGGTTATAATAAAACAGACATTGTAGAGAACAGTTTGACATGTCATTTACTTTGTTTTATGGAAAATCACCGCTACAAAATCTAGAATTGTGTAAGATGCGTGCGCCGCATCTGACATGGTGTGGGAGGGGGGCGTATTCGGAAATTTCTTACTCTAAGAAATTTCAGGCTATTTTCGTGTAACAAACTTCTTTCAGCAAAATAGTAGCCCTCGGATGCGTTGAAAATAGAATTACCCACATTTAATTTATAATTTCGAAAGGGAAGATTCTGACCGAGCTCGACGGAGTGAGTCTGACGCGTGACGTCACGACTCCGTCAAGTAAAAGCATAATTGCGTTACTAAAAGAAACGAAACGTTCCATTAAACATACCACGGACCTGTTTTAGTTTAAAATATCTACCTTTCACATGATCTTGCCATTAAAAAAAATATTTCCATTACTGTATATGCCATGTTAATATTTTATGTTCAGTTGTTTATGGTGACAATACTTTGTTTGTTCTTGCAGAAATTCAGGACACATCTACTGATAAATTTGATTACTACAGTGCACTTTCATAAAACCCTGTTGTACTGTAACAGAGCCGTTCTTAACAGCGAAACAATCCGAATAAAGTTAACATCATTCATGCAGTTGTGTTATTATACAGTTCAAGTAAAATATACTCTGTGAGAACCACTACCTTACTAAACAGTTATATAACCTAGCACTTGACCAAACTGTGCCAGAGCTGCCAACGTTGCAGACTTGGCACCCACGCTTGACCAAACTATGCCAAACAATTTTACCTACACAATATAAGTAAGCGAAAGACTAGCTTTTTTCAGAAGCTCTTGTTTGGTATCTTTTCCGATTTTTTTCAAATTTGGTGTGGCGGCTGTGGCCTAAACAGAAGTACAAACAGAGCCTTACTGCATGCCAAACTTGACCTTCTTGTTCTCCACCATGAGGTCCACGATGGTGCCGATGTTCAGGGCCTTCAGCAGCCGGATGTCCTGCATACGGATACTGTCCACCAGCTGCCATTCACTGGTAAACAAACAAACAAACAAACAAAACATGCATCATTTTGAAACACATTTAGATTCAGGGAGCCACATCATTTCAATGGCTATTAACTGTGTTAGGTTTTACAGTGACAAATGCACTAACAGTAGGGTTATTCCATTTCAAAGGCTTAAGGGCAGATACGGTATTTCCCCTAACATTTCTCAATGGATCAAGGGTTTCATTTATAAAACCCTCTTGATAAACTTAGAGATGGTATAGCCCTTACTTTCACCATACAGAGCATCAGTTATCAACCATAAATCCACCATGATACTTTTGATAGACAATCACACCAGACAGTGGTCACCTGCTTCAATGACAAATGGTGATGCTTCAATTGATCTTAGGTTAGAAAATACAATGTTCAACAATACATGTAACCATTGGCCAGTTTCTTCCAAGATCCTGTAAAACAAATGAAGACACTACACCAAAGGTGAAAGTAACCCTTGTAAAAACTCTCCCCCAAGCCACCGCCAATGCCACCTATCACCACCCACTAGCACTGAGGTCGATAAATACAGGATTAAGTCATCATTTCATCTTTACCTCATAGCAGACACTGGTGGGATGAAGAAGGCATTCCACAATAGTGGCAAACCTGAGAAAAATGACCTCTGCATAACAGCTCTGTTCCTAAGTGTGGAATCAAAGTTTATTCTCAAGACAAACAAAATAATGGGAATCAGTGACATTTATTTATGGACTTTTTCAGTATTGGTTGGTGTACTTAAAACAGGGTGCGAGGAAAGGAGAATACAGTATTTCTGCCTGGAATTTAAAATGAATCTGTGAATTTTATTGTCCTAAAATATCTAGGGCTCTCGATCCGATAAGCACTGTAACATATTGAATTACATGTTGGCTTACTACAATAAACAATAGTAGTAAAGATGACTAATACATGTAGATTTAACACAGTAAAGAAAATATTCTGTGCAACTTGTCAACCCTGCCAATATATAGTATGTAGGCTATATCCTAGGTGTGAAATGTCAAACTCTCACAAAACCAGCTGGCCAGACTGTCAGAGGACTGAAGAACAATGAATAAATAAAGGTTCAAACAAACAAACTGCCAGAGGTGCAGGACCTTTGATGAACATTGTTCTGCCCCTACAGCTGACTAGCTACAGGACTGATGACAAAGATCATACAAGTGAAAACTACTCCAACCTACCTGTTCCCATTGGGGACGTAAACTGCCTGGTCCCGGGACATCCCATTGCTCACCATCCCGTCTTCTGAAGGGATGCTCTCTCCACCTGAACAGGACAAGATCGAAACATTTTGTGAGCAGAGAATCTGTCACCTGAAATTTGTACAATCACAAAAAGTTGTCATGTGACAAGGCTTACAGATGAATCTGTGAATTTTAGCTGTTCAAGCAATGAAAGTATGACAACTAGTGGTTCGACTAATGAGAGTTCAAATAGTGAACAAGAACAATAAGTGGCTATGCATGCACACGCGACATGAATTCTGGATAATGCATCAAAGGTGAAAGCCCCTTACTGTAAACATTCCACCATTTTGTAGGCGCCATTACTGTCTGGACATTGTTATGTAAGTCAAAACAATGGTTGAGACAAGACATCTCAGG
This sequence comes from Branchiostoma floridae x Branchiostoma belcheri, assembly GCA_019207045.1. Taxonomy (NCBI): domain Eukaryota; kingdom Metazoa; phylum Chordata; class Leptocardii; order Amphioxiformes; family Branchiostomatidae; genus Branchiostoma; species Branchiostoma floridae x Branchiostoma belcheri. The sequence continues at coordinate 8,898,209 of CM033027.1, forward strand.
GGCCTTTACCTTTGACATATTACCATGCGTAGTCAAATGTGCAAAATAGCTTATGACATGCAAGACAAACCATATGCTTGCAGTGTGAGGTTACCGTGAAAAACATGAGCATCGAAGTATAGCTACTACACATGTTTCACAGTTTACAGTACCTACCTGAGAAGAGGAAGTCCAGACCCGACCTGCCGTACACCTCCGCACCGCTGGCAAGGGTCGCTGACCTGCAGATGTGCTGCAAACAACACAAGGGGTGAAAGGTCAAGGCATGCTGCATCATTCAGAGTCATTTGCTTCAAATTTTGTCTTACATTTAATAGTATAGAAAAAAGTTTGCATTGATACAGTAGAATGGACACTTTTCAAACATAACTTAGATTGTTCTAAGAGAATCAGACCATTTTAAGACCATTACAAAGATTTTATCTATCATTTTAATTATGAAATAGTATGGAAATCATATGCTACAAAAAAAGCTAATGATACCAAGCTCTTACCTTGCCTTCATACAGCATGACAGGCACTACAAACCGGGACCTGCAGCGCGCCAGTCTGGCCTTGGTAAACAGGTCATGCATCCAGCCAAGGTCATACAAGGAGCCAACTTTGGTACTGGGAAATAATACAGATGACTTGTTTAACGACGGGCAACATTACATACAACAACAACATTAGACATTATAGAAATCATCATAATAAGTTTGCTGATATGAAATTTACCATGGGATCAACAGAGAAAGAGAAATGGAACACAAGGTGTTATGTTAAACTTTTCTTATGGGGTGCCAAAGGGTGCAATGGGACAAGAAAATCGAAGAAAAAAAACTGTACCAGAACACTTCACAGAACAGATTTCTGGTTCAGCACCAAGGGCAGGCATAACGTAAGTTACAAAAAATTTGTATTCTGCACTATACAAACTAGTTGCTGCAATATCATAGCATAGGATTGGATCTTGGCTGGGGTGTCAGGAAGGACATCAAAGTGTGCAGCCTAACCAGTACCAGTGTGAACCTGCAGAGCTGCTTGGAAGCGGTGTGTGATCATAAAAACTGGTTGACTGCTGCCCACCCATGTCAGGGAACCCAGCAGCAGTATACTCAAATAAAGGAATACGTTTACAAATTGTACTCGACCATAGGCCACTGTATCAAAAGATATTTTAACAGGAATTTATTGTATGAATATCAATTGACCTACTTCCTGGTGGCATCATCCACTTCATACTCCAGCAAGACCAGCTTGGCTGGATAATGGCCACACAGCTCCCCACCACTGTTATCTATGGTCTGTGGAAGTATGGCAGGTAAGAAACAACATTATCATTACTAATTGTGCAAATTAAATAATCTCCTGTGGCTGAAAGGCACTCCTTGGTTGGCTACACTCCTTAGCCAGCTTTGTTACTATGTTATGCCATGAGTACATGTAAATTTAAAAAAAAATATTTACCTATCTGAGACTTAGAACGTTAACATTCTGTAATCATTGCTATCTTCCAGCAAGCAAACAAACAAGATAACATAATGTGACATGTTTTATAACTCTGATAGCAACATGCATAATGCTTGCTTGATGGTGATGAATGATTGCCAGATAGAAGTATTGGCATGAACAGGAAAACCACTTACAGCGTACTTGTAGTCCTTTGCAAAGAGATCAAGACACTTTCTGTGGATGACTTTCAGCTGCAAAATCAAAGATATATTGTTTGTTCAGCACATGTTAAATACAGACATTTGCTTTAATAACAACATGCTATAAATGCCTATGGGAGCAAATTGGTAATTTTGTTAAATGTTCAGTTCTAGCTAAGTTTTGTCATAGAAAAGAAAATCAAACCTGTTGCACTGTTTGCACATCATTACTGAATATAAATCTCCCATGCTTTTCCTTTAACTGAATGACACATTTACTAGTACAGAGAAAGTGAAATGGCTGATGAAACTTTCCTCAATACTTCCTCATGGTGATTTGTAGCATCTCACATGTAGCCTCCCACATATCTGATACAAATGCAGGCAGCTGAAACTTTCACTTGATTTAACTTAGCTACTTCCCATTTCCTGGTGCAAAATGTTCACAGCACATGTTTCTCTGGGTTACCATGTAATTACCCAACGGACATCGTTGAGGGGTTACGATATAGTAGTTTGAGAACTTATATCATTGAACACAGATTTTTACTGTAAATCCGTTCACTTCTGTAGTGGTCTCATACCGTAGCTGCACGAAAAAGGAGGTTTCTCTGTGCCTTAAATTTTTGGGAGGAAAATTCTGTAGTAAAGTTGTGGTACATTGGAAATGCATACTCAGGGTGTCATGAATTTACAGTGGAGAAGTCGTTGAGTGACTCGTCAGAAGGAATCAACAAACAGATGTACTTGGCCTTCTCCCAGTACATTGAGAGTACACATCGTTTCGACGTACTCTCCTAGAAACTCCTCCAGCAACTCTCAAGCACAAGGAACCAAGAGTTAAATACTAAGAGAGACTATTGACTCAAATGCAAACCATGTGTTACTCAGCACCAAGAGGCCACGTCTAGCGAAATAATAGACGTTAAACGAGGACAACAACAACAACAACAACAAATCGTCACAGAAACTATAACAATAAAACCACTGCAAAATTTTAAGACTTACAGTGTCATATCTCTGAAGGCACCAACAGCAGGTCCTACAAGACTGAACTTGAACCTTGGAAGATATCTGACATGAGCTACATTTGACAGTTAGCAATAAAGTTTCACATTTAAACTTACCCTCGAATTCCCCTGTGTGTCCTTGGTTTTGAATGTGTTCTTGGAGAAAAAGTCTAGAAGGGAGTGAATTTCCTCGTACCGAATCTTCCCTCCATCTTCCCTACTCGCCATGGGCACAACTTTCACTGACAGACTTCTTCAGCCTTCTGACTAGACAAAATAGCCTGCGCACTTCTTGTTGAACACGGAACTGATATATGAGCTCTGTCCTTTGAGCACAGTTAGGTCAGCACGGATGACTGGTCGCCTTTTCTCAAAGTCAAGTGCAGTCCGCGCAAGTAGCGAAAGTTGTCCTGGACACTTTCACTTCCAGTTTCAGCTGGCGTGAAGACATACAAGCATGCCCCTCCCCCTCAGCTAGCGTCAACAAACACCTCTCAAAACGCTGTAGAAACTTTTCTCAGCTCCAAACGGACACCCTTACAAGCAACACTTACGTATCAGGTGACATTCTGAAATTCCTCCATCAAAGAGCCCGACTATGATCTATTTATACGGAGATTTTCAGAAAAAACAATCCATGGTTACCAAAATTTCATCACACGGCATCCATGATGTTTTTAACTCGTGGCGAACACGAGGCTACGGGTGAAAATTTTGTTACAAGAGACTTGATTGGTCGATTTAGTGTGACTAGCCAATCACCATCGACCTTTTGTAGTGGGTGCAGCACTATCCCATGATGCAACAGTAACAAAGGTTGAAGGTCAGAAGAGGAGAATGACAGATCGTCACGTGGAGTTAGTTGGGATGTGTTTGTTGACGTTTTTAGGTATCAAATGCCAACAATAGACATATCACGTGCTGTTCACCGCTTGTGGAAAGTGTAGAGAAGAGGATGAGCCTCAGGCACGTTGTTGTTGCCCTGTCAGGGGGCGTGGACAGCAGTGTTGCGGCCCTGCTCCTCAAGAGGAAAGGTACTGACCAGCTTGCAATTGCAGAATTTCAGATTTGTAAGCAGATGTCTCTTGGAGTTTAGACAAGGGGCCCTTTGGCCAAAACGGAATTTTGATTGAGTCTACGCGAGTTTGAGACAACAGGTTAAGATAATAAATGAAACCTCATTGTTTGAGGTTTATAGCCTTATGCAACAAAACAACTTTAAAAGGTCCAAACTTATGTCACTTCTTGCAAAGATTATGAGCTACATCCAAAAATTGTGAGTATGTGATATAGCATGTCAGATTTATTAAAAGCTTATTTTCCTCCCCCAGGTTACCAGGTAACCGGAGTGTTCATGAGGAACTGGGACACTGTGAATGAGCTGGGGGTGTGTCAGGCTGACAGGGACTGTGAGGATGCTGAGTACGTCTGCAGGAGGCTTGACATACCCTTCCACCAGGTCAACCTGGTCAAGGACTACTGGAACGATGTCTTCAGGTAATCCACGTACCTACTAGGGCTGGGTATCGGTACAGTGTACCGGTACAAAACCGTTTTTTCTTATTGGACCGGTCCAGAAAAACCGGACCTGAAAAAAGTAAGTGGACCGGATGTTGGACCTTTTAGAAAGTTAACAGATTATTTGATCATGCATTCACACGTTTTGACGCTTGCAGGTGGAAGAAAATAACAAGCCGAAGCAGATTATAGTTTATAGGCATTTCTACCAAGTTTTACAGTCAATCGTACAGGTGCAGTTAGCGTTGTATGATTTTAAAACACCAGTGTGAGTCTACTAGTAATACCCCACCAAACTGATTTCTTTGTAGAAAAATGAACCATTGGTATCATTCAGACTGAATCAGGTCAAGGTTCAGGTCCGGACCTGGACCTGATCCTCTGGACCTGAACCGGACCTGGACCTGAAGTTTCTGTACCGGTACCCACCCCTAGTACCTACTGATACCTCTGTGAAACGGAGGTATTGTTTTCATCGGGTTTGTCTATCTGTGTTTCTGCATTATCTATTTTCCATTTACTGGCCATGTGTACTGACAGGAAATGAAGGTCAGAGATGTCTAAGTGACAAATAAAACAAGTGCTTTAAAAAACCTGGCATTTTGCCAAGGTTTGCGTGTAAACGTTTTTTTTCTAGTTAATGGAATGTGCTGAAACTATTGTTTATGTTAAATGGATGTCAAAAAGGAAACAAGAACAATTGAAAATCACCCTCCCCCTGGACTCGAACCCGGGTCGCACGGACCGTGGCTCTGCAAATCAGGCTTACGTCAGAAGTATTTGTGTAGTGACCCCTGAACCCGGAAGTCACTTCCCTGCATCCTCAGAGCTTTTCAGAAAACGATATCTCAGCAATCGTTTACCCCCTGCTTTAACATTTTTACATTATCACGGTCTCCAAATCTGGTAAGTTTGAAGGTCCAGTTCTTTTTCGATATTACAGGGCTATCAATGAAAAATCGTGGCGTGTTCGGAAAATGCACTGGAAATCCTACTAATGAATATTAACTAATTCGCAAAGGATTCTGGGATAGGCTATATATAACTGTTATATATATATATATATATATAAATAACAGTTATCATGCCCGTAGCCAGGATTTTGGTTGGGGGGGTTCTTTTTAGTACTTGTGGGACCATCGAGCGCCGCAGGCGCGAGACTCACGCCGAAGGCGTGAGCTGCCTAGGGGGGTCCGGGGGCATGCTCCCCCGGGAAAAATTGAAATCTTAACCCTCTGAAACGCCATTTCCTGCATTTTGACGGGCAAAATTCGCTGGCTAAGTTTAATGGAATTTCTCTTAAAATACACAAGGTTTTTGGCATAAGTCTTTGAGGCCGACTCCCCCGACATATTTTCACCATGTCCGATACCAAAGGCCGGAGGCGTTGCAATGGTGGTCCGGGGAAATGTTAAAATCTGGACCCTCTGAAAAGCCATTTCCTGCACTTTCTGGGGGCAAATTTTGCTGATAGACTCACTAGGATTGAATGAAATGTCTATCGGTGAATAATGCAAATCAGTCATGCCTTTGAAAAAAAATCTTGGACATGAAAAAGTGGACCTTTGAGCATGAAAAAGTGGACCTTTGAGCATGAAAAAGTGGACCTTTGAGCATGAAAAAGTGGACCTTTGAGTGTGTAAAAGCGGACCTTTGAGCATGTGGGGGGTTCTTCCGAACCCCCCGAACCCCCCCTGGCTACGGGCATGGTTATATATAGCCTATCCCAGAATCCTTTGCGAATTAGTTAATATTCATTAGTAGGATTTCCAGTGCATTTTCCGAACACGCCACGATATCTATATCTATATATATCTATATATATATGTCACAGGGGAGATTGGAATCCAGGAGGATTCGGAATCCTCCTAGGGGAGATTGGAATTCCAATCTCCCCTAGGAGAGATCAGAATTCCAATCTCCCCTAGGAGAATCTGGAATCCTCCTAGGGGAGATTGGAATTCCAATCTCCCCTAGGGGAGATTAGAATCCTTCTGGAGTTCTACTGGGATTCCAATCTCTCCTAGGAGAGATTGGAATTCTACCAGGATAATCTTTGAATCTACCATGGATTCAAAGTTTCAAACAATGCAACAAAGGATTTATAATTATTTCTAAGAATAAATCATCATATCTTATGCTTCATATCTAACACTTATCATTTTTGCTGACAATCTAAGGTTAAGAATACTTCTCTATAGTGTACAATAGCACCTTATCCTATACTATATTCTATACTATAGCTCATTAAACATCATATTTTCAAACATTTAGTAATAGAGGAGAATCCAGAATTCTACCAGGACAATCTTTGATGTTACCAATAATCAGAATGGATGAAATTGTTTTGGAAAGTAGACTGAATCATTTGAGTCACTAACTCATAATTATATAACGGTATGGAAATGTCACCAATATGTAAATTAGCACATTTGCATATGCCATTATAAGTTAGTGACTCCATACTTTAGAGGTCATATTCCAATCAAAGCCTGCAGTTCAAAATTTGGCAAAATTAACAGCTATTGAGTACATTTCAGTGTAGTTAACATTGACATAGAATCATTTCGCAACTTTGGAAGAACAATAACAACTGTAAAGTGATCAAAGTGCCAAAATGCCAAAAATATCAATCACAGTTTCAAGATGTTACAGTTTCACACCTATTCAGATCAGTACATTTCACTAGTCAGACTTAAGTGTAGTTAACGTTGTAGAAGTGACACAAGTTTGGTATCCTTCAGTATAATTGTAAAAGTGACAATACCGGTAGTGTAACATCCTTGAGTATAGTTCTGGTAGAATTCCAATCTCTCCTTAGCTAGGAGAATTCTTGATTCTCCTAGGGGAGATTGGAATTGCAGTAGAATGACAGAAGAATTTCAATGTCCCCTAGGGAATCTGGAATGCCCCTAGGGGAGACTGGAAATACAGAAGAATTCCAATTTCCCCTAGGGGAGATTAGAATTCCAATCTCCCCTAGGGGGATTCAGAATCCTCCTAGGGGAGACTGGAATTCTGATCTCCCCTAGGGGAGATTGGAATTCCAATCTCCCCTAGGAGGATTCCGAATCCCCCTGGATTCCAATCTCCCCTGTGACATATGTATATATATCTATATATATCTATATATATACATATATATACATATATATATATATATATATATATATATACATATATATATATATATATATATATATATATATATATATATATGTATATATATGTATATATATCTATACACATGTATATATATATATATATATATATATATATATATATATATATATATATATATATATATTATATATATATATATATATATATATATATATATATATATATATATATATATATATATATATATATATATACACGACTAATTAAATTAAATGTTTTTCAAATAAATCGTATATATATATATATATAGATATACGATTTATTTGAAAAACAGTTAATTTTTATGAATTGATAATACCAAATTAAAATGTAAGGGCAATAATTTGATTATATGCTGCATCAATCTAAGGAATATCGTACTTCATTCATTTAATCTAATCAAATATCAGGGGCCATTACGGACCACAAACAATGACTCATGACAGAGCTTTTAAGAGGTATACAAATGCATTGCAGATTTTGAACAGGTCCGTTCATTCCAAGATTCCAACATCTCAACATTACAACAGCGAATACTCTGGCGACAATGCATTTTGCCACTGCAAGTGGCAAAATGCAAAAAGTCAAAGTTGCCAGACGAAATAATCTATCAACCTTGTATTTCAACTGACAGAAATTCTAGGCCACAGGGTTTGTGGTTTTCCAAATGCTAAAAACTTTTAAAATAGGTTTATTTTTTTTCTACACAGGGGTGTAAAAAAGCTGTCACAACATTTTTTCCAGTGTTCAGAGTCAACTTGGTTCAGAGTATATCATTTAAAAGAAATGTCAATTTACATTTACCTGATCTTCTATGGATTATTCACAATCTTTATTTTTTGTACACTCAAAGCAGCAGTTTTTTTCTAGGACCAGTATACTAAATATGCAACATTTCTTCCCAGTGAAATGCTGAAGGAGTATCAACATGGCTGGACCCCAAATCCAGACATCCTGTGCAATAAGAGGATCAAGTTTAGGACGTTCTTTAATTATGTGATGGACAAATTTGAGGCAGATGCCTTGGCGACAGGCCACTATGCCAGGACGAGCATCCATGGTAACATCTGTACAGAGAACGTCCTGTCGTCTATGAACATCATACCACGGAACAACACAGAGAGTAAGTATAGACCATTCTTCTCTCAACCAAAAGAGGTTCAATCAATGAAAGCATGGCAATGAGTGGCTTGACCAATGAGAGACTTTGACTTATTTGGATCCACATTTAGCTTAACAGTGTTTATGGAGGTGGACAGTGCTATGAAAAAAGGAGCTACTAATAATAAACGAATTGCCATACATGTATAATCTTCTGACTAATGTTTTGATTTTTTCTCTAATTGCAAAAGGGTACTTCAAATCTTGCTAAAATGACATATATGAGCAAAAAAGTTCTGGTGTTCATTTTGTCATCTACATTATGACTTGGCATTGTCCCATCTCCATGGACTCAAGGAATCCAAATTCATGAAGGAAAAATGAACCCAAATGCAAGACAACAGAAAGAGACAATTTTTCTCATCATGTTTCCCCAGATGTGAAATTGTTACAAGCCCTGGACAGCTGGAAGGACCAGACATTTTTCCTCTCCCAGATCCCCCAGCAGGCCTTGCGGCGGGCGCTCTTTCCGCTGGGCGAACTGACCAAACCTGTGGTCAAACAGATGGCGCAGGACGCTGGCTTTACTCATATAGCCAAGAAGAAAGAGGTGAGAGTGAAACTTTCTTTTGTTTTCCTCCTTGAAGTTGAAAGCATCATCTATGCCAAGCCCACCACTTGTGTGCATATCAAGCAACGACCAATGCCCACTGGCCTGCAAGCCATCCTTCTCACTGCTTTAGCACTGGCTAGCCATCACCAGCCGATCACATCACTGCTTTAGGTTGAGAGACAGCGTGATTGGCTGACGACTCTCCCTCTAACAACAGGAGGGGAGTATCTATGTTTGGCCTTGGCTACTGCAGAGTGAAGGATGGATCACAGGCTGCGCATACGCCAGGGTCATCGCTCAATAAAAATGTGCAGCTGCACTGGCATAAGAGGATGTTTGAAAGAGGCATGTACAGGTTACATGTACAGGTTATTGAGAAATGTAGTATACATGTATCAGCATCACATCATATGTCTGAAATTAAATTGTTATTGAAAGGATAAAAAGCACGTACTGGCAGTATATTTTGGTGATATAAAGTTTATTTCATTCAATAACTTTACTCTGACAGATTCATTATCTGCCAATGTTGTTTTTCTGTTCACAGAGCATGGGGATCTGCTTCATTGGCACCAGGAATTTTCCAACCTTTTTACAAGAGGTAACATGTGATTCTGTTGTCTTTTACTAAAGTCTTCCTTAGGCTATTTATATTCATATTACAAATCTCATATGCTTCAACTAACTGTAGTTTTTTCTGCAGTACCTGGAGACTGAACCAGGCCAGTTTGTGTCAGTGGTGGATGGAAAGGTTTTAGGAGAACATAAGGGTATGTACACATGGCCTATAGGGTAACATTGCTGTACTGACTTTTAGTCGTGTTAGCATTTCAGTTCTTACAGGTATTGCTGCGCCTGTCATGTAAGTGGTACGAGAGCCTGGGTTCAATTGCTAGGCCCTAGCTTGGAGATATTGTAAGGGATTGCATGTGTAATTTCAGATGGTGATTTAAAGCTAAAGGCCCAGTGTAGGAGGGAGATTAAGGCATAGCCTAGGCATCAAGCCTCTGCATGTAAAAGAACAAAACACTTAAGGGCGACATGGTATGCTCAGCTAGAAGACACAAGCCACTAAGTGAAGCCATATCACACTACTAGCTACTTGAAGAAGCATCATGCTTCATCTCAATTGATAAATGAGGATGACAAAAGAAGAAGTGAGGCCAGTTCTTTATAATGACTAAAGAATGAAACTTCTCTTCCTATAGGAGCCTGTATGTACACTATAGGGCAGCGAGCAGGCCTGGGTGGGATGAAGGAGCCATGGTTTGTTGTGGACAGGGACACCAGCACCAACAACATCTTTGTGGTGAGGCGTTTGTGGTTTCTGATTGATATGTCAACTTTTTTCTTGAAAAAGTGGATATCCAGTCTGCACTGGCTATGATATTTTTCACCAGTACCCAATGCCATTTGGTTTCATGTCCAGGACAGTAAAGGCTTAAGGATATCCTGCAATGTATCTTGCAGTATCTTGTTTGCATCATAAAAGGACTGCAAAACACAATCAGTCTCCCGTGGGAGTCCCACAAGCTATGGCACAAAATACTGAGAGCTTTCCTGCAAAATACTGCAACTTATCCCTGGAAATCTTGAAAGAGGTGCCACTTAATCCTGAGAGCTCGCCTGCAAAGTCCTGCAAGCTGTCTTACAAAGTCTTGAATGAAGTACAGCAAAATCCTACAGGATGTTGCATCTTCACAATGTACAATGGATGGTAACCGGTCGTTTCGTTACATCGCCTTTTCGTTACAGTCGATTCGTTACATCACAAAGTGATTTCGTTACACATGGGGAAGTCATTTCGTTACACATGGGAAGGTCATTTCGTTACACTTGATTATTATCCTATCTTGGTCGCATGTTAAACGCTATAAGTGTTTTCCTGTTATCTTTTCCAGGTTGATCTTTCTTGGTTGACATTAGAGACGTGACATGACACTCAATTTTACGTTTGGTTTTGGTAATTGTTTGTTTTTTATCGTTCGGTTTTGTTCCGTTCCGTGATACCAATAGACACATATCATTCATCCCTAACACGTCCCTGTTTCTCATATCTCTCTACTAACACTGTTCAATGTTTCTATATCTTCAAGAAAGGGTATTCAATTTTTACCGGGGAAATGCGAATTTCGGGAAAGGTAAGTCGGGGAATAATTTGCGGCTCGGCTTAGAAGAACGTTGCTGTAATGTATGACCCGACTTTGCATTGAATGTTACATATTTCAAAGTATTGTCAGAAATACACAACAAGACCATTGTACCATTTGGGTTCCCCACCGACCTTTGTCCTGTATACTATTACGGTATTCACTATTACAGTACTACGTACGTGGTGGGAAGGAGGACAATGAACCCTGCGTGATGCAATGCATGACGGTCTAGCATCAGTTGTCGACAAAGGAAAATATTTGTGTGCGTTGTAAGCTGCTTGGTTGTAGGAAATGTACGGAAACATTATATTTTCTCCTTCTAAACTGGCACAAACTGTCCATAGGTTTCTGTCCATACCATGTAGAAGTACATCTGCTATGTTACAATCACATTTGCCGCACAGGCGTAACCCACGCCTGAACAAGCGGCGCGGGCGCCATTTTGAATTATATTTAGCGTGAAAGACGGCGCTAAGTTTTAAACTTTCAGCGTAATTTGTGGACACAAGTTGTACACAAGAAGGTGAAGAGTTTATCTCTCCCATATTTACAGTAGTTCTAACTCAGAAGTATGAAACGAACGTCTTATTTTCGGCATGTAAGCGGAGTTGTGTTTGCCACGGTTCTAGTCATGAAAATTCCCCGCTTTATTTATTGTTGTAAACCCATTGCTGTTACAAATTCCATAGCCTTCCTTGTATTTGTAAAGACCAATACGAGTACTCAGGTAATGTATCTTGACCCGACTTTGCATTGAATCTTTCATATTTATATTGTCAGAAATACACAACAAGATTATTGTACCATTTGGGTTCCCCACCGTCCTTTGTCCTGTATACTATTACGGTATTCACTATTACAGTACTACGTACGTGGTGGGAAGGAGGACAATGAACCCTTGCGTCATGCAATGCATGACGGTCTAGCATCAGTTGTTGGCATAAGAATATATTCGTGTGTGTTGTAGGAAATGTACGGAAACATTATATTTTCTCCGTTTAAACTGGCGCATGGGTAGTGTTTAGTAAGAAAAAATGGTAAGGAGAGATATAAGCCTGAATTTTTTTCCTCGAAGGGGTATTGGATATCGGTTTATAGGCATTTTGTCGGCGCCGAACGGACCAGAAGCCTACAAAAGTGCGTGCCCGCCGGTCTAATAAACAACAATAGGTTCTTTACTGCGCGCACTGTATATCAACGATACTAAAGGCATCTAATCGTGATTTATTGTGCACATCACAGCATATATGATATATGATCAAGTTACTACATAACAGATATATTATGTGTAATCTCTCCTTGGTTCAGATGACCGTTCAAGCCGACATGCAGCGTGGCCCGTCAGCGCCTCCAGCGCTTAGCGGCGTTCAATATCTGCCGAAAAACAAGAAAAAGAAATTGAATTTTGAGTCCCGGCTTTTTGTTACCACGAAAAGTAATAAATTTGTAGTAAGAAGTACTATAACGGCCTGACATTAATCTGTAACGAAATGACTTCGAGATGTAACGAAATGACTTCGTGGTGTAACGAAATGACTTCATGGTGTAACGAAATGACTTCATGATGTAACGAAAAGACGTGTAACGAAAAGACCATGTAACGAAACGACCTGTATTCACAATGGATTATCATTGTCCATCTCCAGTGCCCTACTACAGACCACCCTGCCCTGTACTAGTGTTACCTTTATGTATCTCCTGTTCTCAGTGCCCTACAACAGACCACCCTGCCCTGTACAGACAGCTGATAATGACCGAGCCTGTACACTGGATAGCCGACCCTCCACGTGACCTGTATGTAGACCAGATGTACGACTGTCACTTCAGGTTCCAACATCAGATGCCTTTAGGTGAGGTTCAGGAAGTCATCATCATACATTTGTATGTGAAGCCACCTGCCCATTTGACTTAAGATATCATCATGAAATATGCGATTATATTTCAATCAAGGGGATGACATAACTGTAACATGTTTGGCATGGCATCTTATAAATTGGTTTGTCAAAATTATGGGATAAGATATCATTAAATTGAAGGTTAGGTTATCAGCTTGCCACTACTGCCAAGAATAGGTAGATTTATTGTTTTTGCACGCTGTGTTTATATACCCAGCTATTACTGATGGTGCAGTATCTTGGTAAAAGAATTAAGACAAGCTACAAAGTCAATAGTTTTTTTTGTGTCTATATAGCCAGTATAACTGCCTTTTAGTATAACAAAAGAGCTCTGCAGGTTCTATTACAGTGAATGACCTGTCACCTTTCACATTTCCACATCTACCTGCAAGCATTGTTTACGGCTTGTTTCTGACAAGATGATATATGTATATCACTGGAATAAGTTGGGTAAATGTGTGTTTCCACTAGTTAAGTGCACCTTGACTCTGAGTGGCAACAACCAGGTGTGGGTGTCATTGGCTGAACCAATCAGAGCGCTGACACCAGGACAGGTAAGAGTTTCTCAGGTAGTACAGAAAGTGGAGGTATTAAACCTGAAATTGATTTAATCCTGATTATTTGGGTCTACGTTGATTGTCCTTGCTTTTGGGTTACACATCCATGTAGGACAGTGTAAGATTTCACAACTATTAGGAAATGAACTGCTTTCCCAATTCCTTTATTGCATCTCTGTGACATAAAGGTTTGGTTCTTATCTTAAGATGTTGCATTCAATCTTAGCACTTAGTTTAATTTGTCCCCCTTCAAAATAGGTTTCAAAAAGTACAAGGCTTTGAGCTAAGCCAAAAAGGAAGAGGATACTTAACAATGTTTGTTTCCAGTATGCAGTGTTTTACAAAGGGGACGAGTGCCTGGGTGGAGGAAAGATCATCAAACTCGGACCCACGTTATTTGACTTGCGAGGAAGGAGAACCATCAGAATAGAGGAGATTGAGAAGAGACCAGAGAAATAGACAGTACACATGTCATCTTTAGATGGAGACTTTGTATATAGATGTATCTTTTTTTAGTACCAATATTGTCGTATATGCTGCGCCGAGGAATGTAACTCATGAATGTTAATGTCAGGTCCATACTTGTTCTGCTGTAGTTTATTGTTCCACTGTGTGTTGCACTAGCTTTGAATAAGTTACATGTGTACTTAAATTGCTTTATTCATTGTATGATTGTAACACATTGCAAAGGTTCCTGTGCCAACTCACTTCATTTTGATCAGTGTACTTGTACCATGCTGTAGTTGCTGTCATACTTTTTTCAATAGAACCAAACAAGGGTGGAATTTTACATTATGAGCAGTCTGCAGTGATGCCAATCTTACATAGATTATCTAACTAATAAAGGTGACAAAGCCGCATTCTGGTACTGCTTTGAAAAATTTAAGTTACCTAAATTTGTTAGTACTGATGTCATATTCAATTTGTTGCAAAATGCTGCTTACTGCTCCTTTGTCAAAGATAAGGAAGGTTTGAAATGTAGGACATTTAAGGTTGTGAACGGAGAAGCTTGCTTTATTATCTCAAAGAAATATTGATTATTGTTAGTGCTGACGAATAGCAATGAGATTTCTTTTATGAAGGCCATAGAAGAACCTGCATGGACTGATGACGTTTTGCAGTAATTTACCCAGTAGTAGAAGTAGTAGATCCCCTATACCACAAAATCATCATATCAAAATCATCAGTCTTACTACAAACTCCTAGTATGGTGAATATCAACTTGAAGGTACAATAAAATCGACCAACATTGCAATGAACTTTGTGGACTCTTGCTTTTGGTGCTGTTGTACTGTGGTAACAACTATCAGGTAGTACGTACATGTGTAAATGCAAGGACGTTATATCAGAGTCCTTGATGTAACCTACCTAACATGATTTGCTTTGTCACATGTTCAAACTTACAGTGCTCCATTGCTAGTTGCCAGAAAGTTGTCAAGTTTTGATGAATGGATTTTTAACACATTCATCTGAAGAACATACTTGGATAAGAAATGCATTCATATGGTTCATTAACCCTTCACATTGCGTACCTTGGTACGCTTTTGTAAATTTCCTCTCTTCAGAAGTTAGGGATGAATTTAAGTACACAGAAATAGAATTCAATTTGTTGTTTTGAAATATTGCATTGCAAAAACGACAATGGTGCTTAAAAAAACTGCATCATCTTGTGCGTAGGAGGGACATTGCTATCCGCATAATGCAGATACTAGCAGACGACATGCCAAACTGGGAATGCAACAAAGGGATCAAGATGCCAACGTATGGACAAATTACAAAACCTCCTTCCCTTAGGTAATACTGATCAGCATGAAAGTTTCTTTAACCTCGTTGATAAGTTATTGAGACTACCGTAACTCAGACTTGCAGAGCATGCACCTGTTCCAATTCTACAGTTTGTACTTTGACCGCTAGGCGGCATTGCACCGTAAGGGCGTCCAATCAGTTTCAGATCGTGACATCATCATTCAACATGGCGGGCGGCTTGTCTGATGAAGAATTTCAGCGTTTGCAGGTAAGACGATGGCTTCTTTGAAATGAATAATCAGCCAGACTTGCATCCAAACAAATAGAGATCAGTCCACAGATCACAGTGTAGCAAGGGCATCTCAACTGCCGTCTCACAAGACTCACGATCGCGCTTGAAATTGGGGTGAGATTTTCCGCCCTCCCCTCGTTTTTTGCAGAGGACAAAAATCACGCGGATGCTATCATGGCCATCTCCGGTCGATTGCACTTTCCTTTTCCTCCTGATCTCTCTCCGCTTGTCAGGGGTCGGGCGGCAGAGTAGCTCATTTGTTACGGTGATCGTCAGCACCTGTGTGGTGAGTGTTTTTGGTTAGATCAGGCGGACAGCTGCAGTGCACGTGACGTGCTGGGATGTCCACTGTTTGTAAACAAACTCGGCCCGGTGGGGCAGCGGATCGCCCTTGGCCTAATTTTGATCACCTTTAAAAAATTAAGGGTCTGTGATTCCCGTCACAATTAAGCTTGAGAGAATACATCAAATTGGATAAATTTGAATTAAGTATACCTTACCAAAGATAACTTGCTAGTCTTTGATAGTCTTGTTTACTGATCAATGAATAATTTGTTTAACGTTACCCCACAAGTAATAACTTACACGAATGTTGACATGTTTGGTAACGTTAACATCAAGCACTATGTTTAGGACATACACCGCACTACAAGTCTTCAGTTTCTGCTCCACTGGTCATTGCCCACACTGAAATAAGATGGTCATATTTTTAGACAGACAAGTTAGACTGGACAGGTGTTTCAAACACTGTAACGTTATGTGCATTATGTAATTAGTCTGGCAGGGATGATATGTAACGTTAGGCTATGTTTTCAGCAATAGCAGGTTTTTTTATATAATGTGCAGGTGCAAAGTGAAAATGCATTTGTACTACAAACAGTCTTTACCTGTAGTTTCAATCTTAAATTGTTGACCACATGATTTCTGCCCTCATTTAGACCCAGCTTCTGGAACTGAGGACTTCCAACTACCAACTACAGGAACAATGTCGCAGACAAGACAGAGGTTTGTGGAACAGACCAGTCCTGACAACTTGACAACTACTCAATTAGTTCAACCAATGAGAGGGTGGCTGCATGTCTGTCACATACGTCAAATACCATCAAATACTTTTTAGTTTGCATTTCTACATCCTGACGTTATATAATCTAACTCTTATTTATTTATTTAGCTCATACTGTAACACATGCTCATACACATCCATCTTTTCCTAGTTAGCAAAGCTTACACCAAAGTATACTCATGAGTCTTGACATATTGGCATCCTGCCATGTTGTGCTAGAAGAACTGCACAGTTTGCTATTAGGGCATTTATCATCATATAATAAAGGGTTTGTTTACAGATCAATGAAGCGTTGTAGAAAGGCTTTCAGATATTTTTATTAGAAAACAATGAACATGTTATCATATGAATGTGCTGTTTATTTGTTGCACAGAACTGGTCAACCTGCGGAGCACCTCAGCCTCTCTGGAGAAGGAGTTACAGAAGGAGAAAGGCAAGGTACTGTTGTCCGGGATAGTCATTTACAAATTATACTACATTATATGTTTGGACATTAGAGTTTTCTTTCAGTTTCATACAACCAGTGTTTCTCCCCTGCTGACTTCGTACATTTTATGAGAATCATACTATCATTGACTCCTGTACAAAATGTATGATTTGTATATTCTATGAGAACTGTACTATCCTTGACTCCTACATGAATATTAAATGTAGGGCAGAGTTCTATAGACAACAATGCAGGGACTGTCAGACTGTATAATGTATTAGGTGCAGACGGGGAATTGTATAAATATATTTATGACAACCCTCATACCTGTTCACGTGTACATGTATGTCAAGGCAAGACATTTATGTATTTGTGAAGTACATAAATTTGTGAAATACTGCCACCGGCTATGGGACTGAGGGAGAAAGTGAGAGAGATACAGAAAAGGAATCAAATAAGATTGTCTTTGCATTGGCTGACTTTGACTTAGAGCCTTTTAACTTGACCTTCGTCAGCAATGTATATGAACAGTACTTGACCATTTGTTGTCTTGTTTTAGCCATCGTTTATGCAGAACATCGGCCAGAATATTGGAAAAAGCAAGAAGAAGGTATGTTGATATGGTAGACTGCTTACATGACAGGTAATACAACATGTATTTGAAACATTCTGTTCCAGGTTCAAGAAAAGAAAGTTGAATTGTGTGTGTTTGAGCTTGCAGATGTGAATGAAGATGCATGACATTGAATACCCCTTTCGTGATCTGACTTCTTTTTTATTATTACACTAGCCATTATGTCCTAAATACTGTACAAGGCCTCAGATATTGTCTAGAAAGTTATCAAACTGGCTGTACATTTAGTTTTAATGTACATGTAAGATAACCGTTATATTTTTGCCAGGAAGCAAAATAACTAATGCCTGCATTTTAAGTGCTTTCTGCTAGATGTCCTCATGCACAAACCTTACAAAACAGATTCAGGAACTGTAATCAGTCCTGTTTATCTTTGGCTTGTACTATATATAGCATTTCATGTATGCAGCATATTTTGGCTGTATAAATTGACTTACTTATTTATTAACTTATTAAATAATCCCTCTAATAAAGTAAAAACTGCAAAAGAAGACCACTCGAGGGACTGAGAAAATCTGGCCTACATAGACAGAACATTTTAATGCCTGTGTCAACGGGGAAAATGTCTAAGCATTAAAGGACCACAAAAAAGTGGTCACATTGGTCAGGTGGTCCTTATGTAGAGGTGGTCACCTGTTCAGGTTTGACTGTAGTTTCATTAGAACAGGCAAATGGACACCTACGTATTACATCCAAAAGAAGAAAAAACAGTTCAGATAACCACGGTTAGAAATCCTATGCATCTGTGGTAGTGATGGTTGTTGTTTGGTGCCCCCTTGCAGGAGCTGGAGGGACTGCAGGCAGAGAATGAAGCCCTGCAGCACCGGCTGGGGAGTCAGGAGGAGGAGTTCCGCCTGCAGAACCAGACTCTCATGGACGAACTCACAAAGGTCAGGCAACTCTGTGACAATCCATACTGTAGATTGTACAAAGTGGCCTTAAAATGAAAGAAATTGAAAAAAAGAATCTATTTGAAAAGTTCATTTTAAGGATTTAAGCTAGTAAGGAAGAGGAGCTAGCAACATGACAAAATGTGAACTTCAAAGAAGCATTATGCACAGTAAGTGCTTGCCAGAACTGTTGGGCATCGATAGGCAGATATGCATTGACTCTCAAGACTTATTTCACTTAATAGTGTCATCAGTTGCAGGCTTTGACTAAGAGCATATGTTCGGCCAGATAATTCACAGTTTGAACAGTGCATAAACTTGGTCAAAGGCATCTTAACTTAACATTTCTTGTCTAGACCATACATGTTTTTTTAATCTCTCAGGAGCCTTCAACTTTTATCATATTACAACTAACTGTACTCACAATGCATCACAGTGTAAGTGTGTGGTTCAAACCACGAACCAGCTTTTAAAGGTTCAAAAGGCCAGAAAACTCCCAGACTCATGCATATAGATGTCCCCATGTCTACAGGTGGTGGCAGCCAGTGAAGACCTGGAGAAGAAGAATGCAGAGCTGAGTAAGCGGCTGGCTGGGGAGGGGGGCGGCTCTGACGGCAGCCCTGAGCTACAGGACGAAGTGCGGAGATTACGAGCAGAGAACACCGCCTTACAGAAGAAAATAGAAGGTTGGTCAGATGATGTAACACCAGTTCATCTTTATCCGAGGTGTAACCAATGGCCATTGTTTTACAAATTAGGGATAAAAAATCAACGGACGGTGGTTTCAAATTGCAATATTTTCATAATATTGCAGTTACTTTCAAAACATTGCACCTTCCGTCTACTTCACATCCCTAAATATTCTGTTTCTAAAACAGCGGACATTTGTCATGCCCGCGGATAAAGGTGAACTTGCGCTAGATGCGCTGAGATTTTTACCACATTTATGGAAGGATTGACATACTATAACAGGGGAAGTTATGACTGTTATTGTTTGAACCACTCCAATAGGATGGACCCCTGCTCTAATCAATAAGTGTGGTAGGTCCTTAAACATGGTCATTTTTACCAGAGTGTAGTGATGAAATCTGTGACAAGTGCCTCTTCCAACATCCACAGGACCTGGAGTTATCACCCTCTGGGTTCCCAGCCAGTAAAGAAACAAGGCACATATAATACCACAGTACACATACCAAATAATATCACAGCACATGTACCACATAATGCCACAGTACACGTACATTCAAGAATATCTTGATTATTTACAAGAACAAGTGTAAGTACACAGAAGTGGTTGTGAAATCAGTTTTGTTGCATTTTTTTCCAGCTTCTCAAGAAAAGTTTGACAAGGAAATGACATCTTTAAAAGAAACAGTAAGGTAAGGATTCTTTTTGCAAATTGTTGAAGCTCTGAAATCAATAATGACTTGATTAGATGTGCCTGATAGATGAACCATTTTGATTGATTATCCTTTTTAAGGTCAATTGTACAAATGATCAATAAAATCTATTGTATATTAGTAAGTCATTTAAGAGCGATGGTAAGACACATTGGCATAATTTGACACATCATTTGATGATCAATTGATGAATGTTTAAATGTTATGATATAGCAGACTATTAGTTACGGAATATATTCTACTGATTTATCGCAGTAATATCATAATTGAGTTGTCTCTGACTTGAAGTATAGCTTGTTGTTTTTGCTGTGCCATAATCTATCCTTCAATAGTTTGTTGAGAATCTAAGTTGATATTCTGGTTGACTGGATAAGGTTTTTGAATACCAGTCTCACATTAATTGATTAGAAGTTAAAATCCTTTATCCGTGGGGTAATCTATATCCATTGCTTTCAGAAAAGGGTATTTAGGGATATCAAGTCAATAGACTGTAGTAACTGTTTCAAACTACAATATTTTGAACACATTACAACTTGAAACCACCATCTGTCTAGTTCATATCTTTTAATACCGTGTTGACAAACATCAACGAATATAGGTTACCCCATGGATAAAGGTGAACTAGTGTTATCAGTCCTTAACCCTCGGTACTCCTTTGAGTGCCCCAAAATCCATCCTATCCTAGCTCCAGTTTCCTCCTCTGATCACGTCCAAACAGACTTTTCTCACTTTAATTTTTCAAAACTTGTGGTTAGCTGGTAAGGTGATTTCAAAAGAATAGTAGGCAGCATCACTGACCAACTCACAGGCATAGATGACCTTGCTCACAGCAATCTCCCAACCAAACTCTAGAGAAGGTCAGGAGGCCATGTTTGGCTAAATGTGAGATGGGCTAATACTCGTAATTAGAGCTCTACATGCCAGCTTGATGATACTGAAAATAGAATGATTGGTATAGTCCTTATAATACTAGCTCACCTTTATCCGTGGGGTAACCTGATGTACATGTATTTAAAAGCAGCGGGATATTGAATCGACGAACAGTAGTTTCAAATTGCAATAGATCCAAAATACTGCTGTTTAAACCATCATCCTTTTGTCTTGATATCCGAATTTCCATACAAATCCTGTTTTAAAAAGAAATCTGATGTAGATTACCCTGCAGGTAAAGGTGAACTAGCATTATATAAACTTAGACGTTAAACTTTACTGTTGATGGTGCTGAATTTAGAACCTTGTGGTCTGTCTCCTGTTGTTCCTAGCGCCTTGACATCAGCTAACGCTGAGCTGGAGACCAGATGTGTGAAGCTGTCTGGACAGAGAGGTGTGCCTGCAGGAGGTCCAGAGGACAGGTAGGGGGCGCTTTTCTCTGTTCATCCTTTTCGTTTAGGACTCTTGTCTGTGTGTTGCGTGCAGGGCTGTCCACAGGTTGAATTTTTTGTCCCAGTTATTGGTTGGGAGCCCATGTTGTTGATTTCCTGGTTTAGGCCTCACCAATTTTATTTGTTGTTTCTCGGATTTCCTGTCCGATCTCCGGTCTACCCACGACTTTTTAAAAAGTTTTTTTTTTTTTGACCAACCGACCCAATTTTTTTTCTGAAAAAATCTGAGAAACAACAAATAAAATTGGTGTAGCCTTAACATGTCATTTTAACATAGCTCATAAAAAATACATTTTCCAACGATTTCATGTCATGAAGTTAAGATTTTTCGGACGGATGAGTTAATATTTTTTCTGTCTCAACAAGCAAATTTTTATTAGCAAATTTTTGGTCCTGGGACAGAGGGACAGGTCCTAGAGACAGCCCTGGTTGTGTGTAAACCTAGTGCTAGATGGAATGAAAATATGTTTTTAATGTAGGACTAGAACAATCAGTAGCATACCCAAGATGGCTTTATTTATTTAACCAACTACAAGGGTGTGAACAGTTTTATTCCCTTTATCATGTGTCCTTTTCTAGAATTAACCAAGTTTTAGCATTCTCGCTATTTCTTCCTTTCAGTCTTACTAATAGCATGCTTGCAATAGTATGGACTGTACTGGTAAAAAAGCGTCTTAAAAAGTATCAGAAAAAGCACTGATGTTCCTTTTAAAGAACGCGGTAGTCTTACTTGTATTATCAAAGTCCTTACTCATCCTCTACTGACCCTCTTCAGACTGTCATCGTCTCTACATGTCCGTCTGTCACCAGTACCGAAGGGACAGTAAGTAGCTGGTCCAGTTGTAGTTAAACATGCATTGTTTTGACAGTCTTGTATCTGTTTTGTGTTGTATCGATTGTCTGGTCCTACCTGGTCCATTGTATAAGCTAGTTTGTGGTTTGAAATGCTAATGTGCAGTGTCAGGCATTGTGGGTAATATGTCAAAGTTGGAGACCACTGGCCATTCTTATGTATTGCCAGGGTCTCTCAACTCAGCAATCCATCCTACACTTCAGGCTGTGAACAAGCTTGTAGACTGTTTTGTGTTGGAAATGCCTGCTAGTTTCTTTCTGCTTTCTGTTGATCAAATGATCTGATTTGAATTGAGGGTTTCTTAGTCACAAGTTAGTGTCAGCTGAAGTACAGCATGATATAGACATTCTGGTCTGGTTTAAATCTTTGAATCTTTGAAATATTTTGCTTCTTTCACACGTAGTCTTTTACCCTGCAAATTGTTTGGCTTTCTGTCCAAAATCTGGCTCATAGAAATTACTTTGGAACCTAGGATGTCATTTTTTTCTGCTGACTTGTACACTTGGATATGCTTGGGCATGTACATTTTGCATTAGTTACAAATTCATGCCTACTACTTGCCAACAGTTAGAGAGCCAATCCATTCCCAACTCTGCGGAGTTCATTAGTGATAATTCCCTTTGCTGGTGAAGGTTCGTTAAGGCTGGCCAAAGCCTCCGTTATTGATAGACCTCAAACTTGGCAGTGGAGAACTCTCTTGGCATTAGTACGGTTGGCGCTTTCTTGCCAACAATAGCAGACTGATGGATTGAACTGCCAAATGGTACTTTTCTCCAGTGAGCGAACAGTGGAGGGGAGCTCGAGTCAGGAGGAGAGGGAAGAGGAAGAGGACCAGTCACTGGAGTCTGGTATGGATGGTTTAAGATGCTAAGTAATGCGAACAGTAATATTGCTTGAGGTTTGAAAAATGAGCGGCTTTGAAATTGTATGTACATTGTGTAGTCACATCAATCACATTATATAATATTTGGATTGAAAAAGGACGTATCAATCCTGGTGTTTGAAAACTTGTGTAGAAAGTGTCTCTTGTAGTTAGCGCTACTTCTGAAGACTGCAGGTGTGCAGAGATTTACATTAGTTCGAGTCTAAAGAATTTTGGAAAACTACGATGTATTTTCAACTTCACAATAGATCTTAGTTTAAGATGGCAACGTGACCAACCATACTACTTTTCAGAAGTACCAATTGTATCACATTGTGATTTGACTTGAGCGTAGTATTGATTATATAATGTTAATGACATGTAATTTTGTGCCATGACCACAGAGTTGTCCAGACTACTGGACAGAGAATTGACCAAGTTCTTGTCGGAGCTGCAGACCCCCGGTGGGAGTGACTCCAGCAGCGGTGAGCACATGTCTCTGTATTATCCATCTTACAATAACAGTTCCAGCAAAAAGAAAGATACAATAAGGCCACAGCAAGTAAATTTTATGGATGACATCCTCTGCAAACTGCAAAAATAGTGCGATAGGGCGGAAAAAAATAAGATCGCTACATTTTCAAAAATAGGCACCGTAAAGTTGTGATGAATGTTTTAACAAGAATTAAAGGGACAAAACATGGTATCGGAGCCAACAAGGCATTCATTCCTGTATTCAAGACATGTACTGGTGTGGTAAAAGTGACACTAGTGTGGTAGACTGGCATCACCAACAAAGTTGGTAACCACACTCATGGCTTCCATATTGGTGTCCCTGTTACAACTATCCAATAAGTTTCATTTCTACAACTACAGCCCTGGGTACCTGAAATGAGGCAAAAATTAATGCGCATGCTGATGTCATCCATAAAATTTACTTGCTGTGGCCTAATTTGAGATATATGAAATCACGAGTAGGGCCCAAAATCCCTACCTACCTATTGGTAATGGACAAGTGCGATAACACAATAAAGGGCCACTGTTTAAGCGGTAAAGAAATGATATGTCCTGAAAGAATCTTTTTGGCACAAGCTTTAAAGCTAATGCATGATAGCTAGAGGACTGAAAGAATAAAGTATCCAAGGATCTGTTCCATCATTACAGCCAAGATTTGAGCTGACTTACCAAGACAGGAAACATTTGAGACTAGTTTATCCATCAGTCTTTTTCACAGTTTTGTCCCATCTATTGTGCCATCAATCTGAGGAAGCCCTGGTTAGGCTATCACCAGTGACTATTGTTTTTTCTGCAAGAAGCACTTCCAATGATGGATAGATTTGAAACCAAATTGTACATCTTTTATGGGATTGTTTCCTGTCTTGGTAAGTGGGCTCAAGTCTTACCTGTAATGGTGGATCAGATTATATAGGGTTTGATTTAATTGTAATTAGTAGATATTATTTCTAAGGACCTTTTTATGGCATTGTCCCCAACAGATGCAGCCTTACAGGAGAAGCTGGCTAGTCTAAGAGAACAGCTGATTCCAGAGATCAAGACCAGTGTGACCCGGGCTGGGCCTGTTATAGGTAAATACACACATAACCAGTGTAATGGCTTAATTCGTAGATAAATGCCTTGCATTTACATGTAGAAGGTTGGGTTCAAACCCTTGCTGGGCCATACCAAAGAAATGATACAGACAGCTGCTTTTTTCAGCTAAGCACTCAGCACTAATAAGAAGGAGTATGGGAGTTGAGAACATCCCAGTACCAGTGGACTACCTACTGTGGTGACCTGTGTTGGCTTTTGCAATTGTAGCCACTCTTTGATGGTCCCTTAGGCTACTATTTCCCAATTGACCCAAGCATTAAAAATCCTGTCTACAGCCAACTTTTAGCCAGGCATGTGTCTAGTGCGACATCAAACATATTAGGACATCAAATCATATTACAACAGCAAATCATATTGCAGTCTACAGCAAATGTGTACACCCTATTGCTTATTGCTTTACTTCATGTGTTTCAGATGGAGTCTATGTTCACAGTTCAGGAAGCTCTGTTGTGGACCTTCTCAGACAGGTAACTTCAGAAGTCTACCAGATGGAAGAATCATTATAATGTCAGAAGACAAGTTTACTTTCTGTCTTAGAGAAGAGGTTTACATTCTGTAGTACATGTATATATGTGAACTTCTATGTTATCATCACTACTCGGTTGTTCTTATTATGTTAATAGTGAAAACATTCATTTGAGTGAAATGTTTTGCATTATCTGTCAGTTGATATGTTGTTCTTGCTTCCAGACGGAAGAAAAGTGTTCACAGTTAGAAAAGCAAGTAGAAGAAATGAGCGGTAAGAATTTCTTAAATGTTTTAGTAGAGCAAAAGATGTCAAGATGTTTTAACAGATATATATCATTATCATATGAAGTTGCTTAATACATGTATATGCATCAAATATTTATGAATTTTTGCGTCTGTCCAGATTTTTTCCTCTCATAATTTTAACAATCAAAATGTTGTTTCTTCCACCCATTCAGATCTCCAAATAAGGGTTGACACAGAAAGAGAAGAGAAGACAATACTGAAGGAGCAGATACAATCATTAGAGGTCAGCTCAACTCTGTAAATCTGGTCAAAGTTGGGGATGGATTTTGCAGCATGCTAATAGGATTCATATAAGACTTGAAATGTGTAGATAAATGCATTTAAGTTCACCAGGATTTAATTTTGGGGTAGCAGAAAAATGCAAGTGTTTGTGGTTGTTTTGAGTTCATGGTAACGCCATATACTGTAGTCACATACTGTAATGATAAAATATTTGCTGTTGTTTTGAGTTTGCATTGAAGTGGCCACCGCAAAAATTGTGAAGACAAACTGCAAACATTTCTGCATGCCATCAAAAATCAGTGGGTTTGATCCTTTGCACTATTACTAAATTAGAATGAAAGTCACCTGCAAATTATTGTTAGTCAAAGACATGTGTTTAACATAAGACATTCACTTCCTACATTTCAGAAATCATATATTGAGAAGTTATCAAAGCTACAAGACGAAAATTCTAAGGTAAGAAAAATTGAAATCTTAAGCCTAGTTTTGTTAGTCCAATATAAACGGAACTGCCTAAAATTCATACATTCTTTCATTGAATGACCTTTTATACCTACTAGAAATACCATTTCATCTCTGTGATTAATAGAACAGTTGGTTATTGATGCTTTGTTTACTTTCTTGTTAGTGATTGTGTGCTTAATGTAGATGCAACTGTTGTATTGCATATTAATGATAATCTTTCCCCCTCTACAGATATCAGAAAAATTAAAAAAGAAGCAGGAAAGGTATGTCTATATGTCTCAGATCTTAACCCTTAAACTGCCAAACCCGGATATATCCGGCACACATATACATGCCCTGTGTGACCCGCCCGGATATATCCAGGATAGCGTTTTCCCCCAAAGTAGCAGCTTTGCGCGCGTGTAGCGCACGAACCCCGGAAGTTAGGGACTTCGGCCTTGTTCAGGGGTTTCTTTTTGGAGGTCAGCGGCCAACCCTGACACTGATAGCATTTTATAGGGCTGAAACTCTGTCGCTTTAAGGGTTAAATGAACGATAGTTATGTTTCCAAGACAATTCAGTTGACTTATCATTAACATGTTGTTGTGATTACTTGCTTGTATGATGAAATGCGATGTTTTTTTTACTTTTAGCCTTTTGCAGCTACAAGAGGAAAAAGAAAAGATGTATTCAGATAACAGGTCTTCACTTCAAGAACTGAAATCTTCCAAAGAGGTAGAAGTAAAAGTAAGTTCAACACTCATATTTAGTAAGGCATTTTCCTATGTTTGATTGATTGTGAACATGATTACATTTGATATGTGGTGAACAAATTACAGACAAAGCATCATTAAGGAATTAAGGATACTTTTATCGAGTTTTGTATCTTCTTCAAGTAGCTTAATCAGTGTTTTTACTAAGTGTGTAGAGACTGGTTTGCATGTGGACATCAACTTCTCGATCCCTTACTTACAAAACTTATTTACTCCCAAATGTCTTGAGAGATCTCCAGATAAAACAAAAAATATTTAACGAGAGCTTCCTAATCATGAAGCTGCCATACACGATGATGTATCGGGCAATCATGGCAAGATAAAAGGCTGAAACCATTTCTGCAATAAAGCTATAGTCTGACTAATGGAGGCTTCATTTCCTTATCAAGGCACAGAGCAATTATATGGTATTATAATGCCTACAATATCAAGGCTTGATGTTTGTAAATTGACTCCAGGGGTTTTTCTAGAAAAAAAATTGCAAGAGGGAGCTCTGCAATTGAGCAATGCCACCAAGTGGGGAAGATATAAGTTTCTTCCTACCAGGGTGTGGAGTTTTTGATAGTTCAGTATAGTTAATATAGTTAGAATACAGCATTCTATGGCTTCCTAGGAGCCAAAACTACTAACAGAAAGGACACAATTGAAGACTGTGGCCACATGTAATCCCTGGTAAAGCAGAATTTTATGCTTGCCAGAGGAACTGCTCCCCAGGGTAACAGGCGCATGGCCAGGGCATGAGGACGCAGTGTCCCTGTTTCCTTGTATAAAAAAATCCCTGAACTCTCCCTCAGGCGATTATGGAGCAGAACACCAGACTGCAGGAGGAGGTGACAGCCGCCCAGCAGAGACTGCAGGAACTGCAGGAGTGGGGTGCGCAGCAGGTGAAGGAACGGGACCTCCAGCTGCAGGAGCTCACAGCAGAGGTGCGGTAATAACGCTGGCTAAGGAGAGACCACACACAAACACACATAACCACACATTGTTTATTGGGAACCAGGAAAGTGTTTAGAATCAGGGCTCGAAATACTTGGGTTTTGTGCACCCAGGTGCACCCAAAATTGGAGCTGTGCACCCAATTTTTTTCTGTGATGCGTAAGAGAGAAACAGATGCGCAAGAGAGAAACAGATGCGCAAGAGAGAAACAAGTGCGCAAAAGAGAAACAGATGCGCAAGAGAGAAACAGATGCGCATGAGAGAAACAGATGCGCAAGAGAGAAACAAGTGCGCAAAAGAGAAACAGATGCGCAAGAGAGAAACAGATGCGCAAGAGAGAAACAGATGTGCAAGAGAGAAACAGATGCGCAAGAGAGAAACAGATGCGCAAGAGAGAAACAGATGCGCAAGAGAGAAACAGATGCGCAAGAGAGAAACAGATGCGCAAGAGAGAAACAGATGCGCAAGAGAGAAACAGGTGCGCAAGAGAGAAACAGGTGCGCAAGAGAGAAACAGGTGCACAAGAGAGAAACAGGTGCGCAAGAGAGAAACAAGTGCGCTAGACAGAAACAGATGCACGAAAGAGAAACAGGTGCGCAAGAGAGAAACAGATGCGCAAGAGAGAAACAGGTGCGCAAGAGAGAAACAGGTGCGCAAGAGAGAAACAGGTGCACAAGAGAGAAACAGGTGCGCAAGAGAGAAACAAGTGCGCAAGAGAGAAACAGATGCGCAAGAGAGAAACAGATGCGCAAGGGAGAAACAGATGCGCAAGAGAGAAACAGATGCGCAAGAGAGAAACAGATGCGCAAGAGAGAAACAGATGCGCAAGAGAGAAACAGATGCGCAAGAGAGAAACAGATGCGCAAGAGAGAAACAGGTGCGCAAGAGAGAAACAGGTGCGCAAGAGAGAAACAGGTGCACAAGAGAGAAACAGGTGCGCAAGAGAGAAACAAGTGCGCTAGACAGAAACAGATGCACGAAAGAGAAACAGGTGCGCAAGAGAGAAACAGATGCGCAAGAGAGAAACAGATGCACAAGAGAGAAACAGATGCGCAAGAGAGAAACAGATGCGCAAGAGAGAAACAGATGTGCAAGAGAGAAACAGGTGCGCAAGCAAGAAACAGATGCGCAAGAGAGAAACAGGTGCGCAAGAGAGAAACAGATGCGCAAGAGAGAAACAGATGCACAAGAGAGAAACAGATGCGCAAGAGAGAAACAGATGCGCAAAAGAGAAACAGATGCGCAAGAGAGAAACAGATGCGCATGGGAGAAACAGATGCGCATGGGAGAAACAGATGCGCAAGGGAGAAACAGGTGCGCAAGAGAGAAACAGATGCGCAAGAGAAACAGATGCGGAAGAGAGAAACAGATGCGCAAGAGAGAAACAGATGCGCAAGAGAGAAACAAGTGCGCAAAAGAGAAACAGATGCGCAAGAGAGAAACAGGTGCGCAAGAGAGAAACAGATGTGCAAGAGAGAAACAGATGCGCAAGAGAGAAACAGATGCGCATGGGAGAAACAGATGCGCAAGAGAGAAACAGATGCGCATGGGAGAAACAGATGCGCAAGGGAGAAACAGGTGCGCAAGAGAGAAACAGATGCGCATGGGAGAAACAGATGCGCAAGGGAGAAACAGGTGCGCAAGAGAGAAACAGATGCGCAAGAGAAACAGATGCGGAAGAGAGAAACAGATGCGCAAGAGAGAAACAGATGCGCAAGAGAGAAACAAGTGCGCAAAAGAGAAACAGATGCGCAAGAGAGAAACAGGTGCGCAAGAGAGAAACAAATGTGCAAGAGAGAAACAGATGCGCAAGAGAGAAACAGATGCGCAAGAGAGAAACAGGTTCGCAAGAGAGAAACAGATCCGCAAGAGAGAAACAGATGCGCAAGAGAGAAACAGGTGCGCAAGAGAGAAACAGGTGCGCAAAAGAAAAACAGATGCACAAAAAGAGAAGCCGGTGCTCTAGACAGGAACTGGTGGGCGATTGAGAAACAGGTGCGCAAGAGAGAAACAGATGCGCAAGAGACAAGCAGATCAGGGCTCGAAATACTGGGGTTTTGTGCACCCAGGTGCACCCAAAATTGGAGCTGTGCACCCAATTTTTATCTGTGGGTGCACTATTTTGATAGACTTATGTATGTTAAGATGTCAGTATACTAAGTAAACACCATATTCTTGACATCTGTGTGTTAGAAAGATAATAAAATGACTGTCATAGTACTTCTGATTTCTGAAGAGCTCCGTTCAAATTACTAATTTGATAGGTTTGCAATTATGTTATTCTGATATTCTACTTTATTTCATGTGGTGCACCCAAAAATATTTTGGTGCACCCAATTTTCTAGTTTGGGTGCACCAGTGCACGTATTCCCAAAAATGAATTTCGAGTCCTGAGAATTCTCTACTTTACACACACACACACACACACACACACACACACACATGCATGGATTCTATCTGCAATCATTGCATGAGATATTGTATGGTCCAGCTGCAGGAGCTCACGGCAGAGGTGTGGTCACAACACTGGCTAAGAAGAGACTAGATACAAATCAGTCCTACTTCTCAGGTCATAACGGTAACTAAGGAGAAACTAGATACGAATCAGTGCTACTCCTCAGGTCATAATGGTAGCTAAGGAGAAAGTAGATACAAATCAGTCCTACTTCTCAGGTCATAACTGTAGCTAAGGAGAAACTAGATACGAATCAGTCCTACTTCTTGAAGTCCTACTTCTCAATACTGGCTTATCTGTGCCAGATACATAGAAATTTTTTTTTGTAAGTAAAGTGACATCTATAGCCTGTTTAAAGGGACTGTGTATCTATTCACTGCCTTTATGTCTCATATGAAATAAGATTGAGTATAATTCTTGGTGCTATGCCACTCAGAAGCAGGCCTGTCCTTGGTGCTGAACACTCAGAAACAGGGCCTGTCCATGGCACCAAACGCTCAGGAACAGCCAGTCTATGGTGCTTTAACAGTTAAAAACATGGCCTCTGCATGATGCTATAACACTCAGGATCAGGGCCTGTCCAGGACTGTCCATGGTGCTATAACACTTGGAAACAGGGCCTGTCCATGGTGCTGTAACATTCAGAAATGGGGCTTGTCCACACTAAGAAACAGGCCCTGTCCATGGTGCTATTATGGATGCAACTAAAGAAGATTTTTGCAAACACAAATGTCACCCTGGAAATGTTAACTCAGAACTGATACATGATCTTAACATTGCTTCCAGTTGTCTACCAGAAGCACTGAGAGCAAACAACATGTTCACAACGTGACTACAGAAAATGAGAACCTGCGATCAAGTCTTGCAGCTATGGAACAGGTAAGTATTGCTGGATAACACACAAGATATGTTGTTGCAACAGTCAAGGCCATTTCAATAGACAAACTTTTCGAGCCAAAAATCAGTGTCTGCAATTTTTTATCATTTTCCCCCCAGATCACATCATGTGTCCTTATTAACTGACTATGCCTCAAGCCACCATGCCATATTTAATGGATTTGTTGATTTCAACAGTAAAATAACAATGCTATTATCGTACAGTTATGAGTTATTTGGACTGGAAGTGGAATCGCATAGGTGTTGGTGTCCTTGCTTTGTATTTAAGAAGAAAACTGCAGAAAATGCCCTTGTAGATTATCATTCACAAGACATTAGACATGTTTTTTTAATTCACAAGAAATAACGCAGTTGTAATCATGTGGCTGTGTTGTATTGAGATGTCTCTCAAGTCATTTTTCACTACAAGTGGCAGAGTAGTCATGTTCCATAATCATGACATCACCACATTATTTCATTGCCAGTTATTTCTGCTTTATGACATAACAGAGCAGGGATAAAAGCATGAACTGAGAGGGAGAAAGTAATCATACACATGTAATGAGTCTACTGCAGATGTGAACTTCTTTTATGTACAAACCAACAGCTTTTATGTTTTTAAAAATGGGATTGCTTGGGCTTTTGTTTTGATTTTTCCCTCACATTACAGATACAAGGTTCCAGAAGAGAAGAAATAGATAATTTGCAGGTGGGTCGTGTTAGTCGGATACTGGTTCATTTTGGGATTCACGAAAAGCTTCCTCTTAAATTGAGAAGCCAGTGTTCTCTACTATTAATTTCTGTCTTTGAATCCAAGCATAGTATTTAGGAAAATTCAAATTTGGTACAGTAATAATTATTGCACAGTCTTTTAGAAAAGTCCTGATTACAGGGTAGCGCCTCAGCATGGCTTTGAAGGACTGAACATCAAAAGGCAAAGTAAAAAGCTGGCATAGATGCATTCTTGGTCCATAGAATTTTATTCTGAAACAAGCAATTAAAGTTTTTGGTCCCTTTTGTCAAAAGAAAAAGGATACTATAAGTGTGAAAGATAATTCATTTTGTTGCTTACGTATTATGTATGCTTACGAAAATATATGGTTTTATCATTTTACTACTGTAGAAGAATTGGCATAACATTTGTTTTAAGCCTAACGTTTATTTTGTATGTGAAGGTGAATGCAAGACTTCCTGTCCTGCCCTTACTAGCCTCTCTTCAATGTGCGACAATACCTATCTTTTTTTACACTCTTTTGACTTCCACTTCCTTTTAAATCTTCTTTTTCCTGTCAACCTGCTTAATATGTAAGTACTTGTCCTGTCATAACTTAGAAAAGGCTTTTGCTTCTGGAGCTTAAGGTTAGGACTTTGTATAGAGGTGTCTTGTTATTTCCTCGTTATCCACAATATTGACAAGGGTCAAGTCCCAGTAAAAGGGTGTTGTTACCTATGTCATAACCTATGTCCATGATGCTGTATATCCAGAGACAATACCTATCCATAATGCTATAACTCTGAAACAGGGCCTGTCCATTGTGCTGGGACACTCGGGAAAAGGGCTTCTTCATGGTGCTGAGGAAAACTTAGAAATAAGGCCTGTCCTTGGTTCTATGATACTCAGAATCGGTCTATCCATGGTGCTGAACACTCAGGAATAGGGCCTGTCCATGGTGCTGAACACTCAGGAATAGGGCCTGTCCATGGTGCTGAACACTCAGGAACAGGGCCTGTCCATGGTGCTGAACACTCAGGAACAGGGCCTGTCCATGGTGCTGAACACTCAGGAATAGGGCCTATCCATGGTGCTGAACACTCAGGAACATTGTCAATGGAGCCATTACTTGCAAAAACAGAGGCTGTTCATTATGCTAAGAACACTCAGAAACAGGAGCTGTCCATGGTGCTGAACACTCAAAAACTCCTACTCTCTTTCTTTCTTTCTTACCAGAGAATTTTGCTAGTACCTTTGTCTTTCTTCTATCATCATTGGAAGGGTTGCTGCTTACACTGTCTAAACCATACATTTCTTTCCTATTTTCTCATCCCTCTACATGTCGAACAAAAGTTAAAGCCTGATGTATCAAAAGAGGTGCTCAAGGTTTGCTTTATTTTTGATGTAGCGACTGAACAGCAGCCTGACAGGCTACCTTCAGGCAATGGAGAATTTTGATAGTACCTTTGTCTTCTATTACCACTGTATGGGTTGCTACCTACCTACACTGTCCTAAAAGCTAAACTATACATTCCTTTCCTGTTTTCTCTTCCCTCCACATGGCAAACACGAGTTAAAGCCTGATGTATCAGAAGAGGTGCTCAAGGTTTGCTTTATTTTTGTTGTAGCGACTGAACAGCAGCCTGACAGGCGACCTCCAGTCCATGCAGACAGCACACAACCAGCTGGTGCAGGAGCGGGACGACCTGCGCTGTCAGCTGCAGGAGGGTCAGCAGGCCAACAGTCGCCTGTTGGAGCAGCTGCACCAGACAGCTGAGGAACGCGACCAGCAGATGCAGGCACTCAATGAAGCAAACAGGGTAAGTCGTTTGTTTGTTTGTTACCATACCTGGTAAACCGCCTTATGGCATAGCACACCAGCTTTGCACTGAACTGCTGCAAATCCGGACAGATTTATTTGGTCCACTCAGACCGGGAAGATCCCCAACTCTCTTCAATATGTGTGATGGGTTATTTAACATGCTAGAGGTGTGGCTGTCCTCAAACACTGTACCTCCAATTTTATGTTATACTCTGTTGTTTTATGTGATTGTGGTATATGTATAAGAAGTTGTGTTTGAACCAGCTTTCCTTAGTTACCTTCGTCTATTGAGATTTTGTTTTTGGTGTGTCTGTAAGTTTGTTTGTTTCCTTGTGAATTCATAGCAATCAGCTTCTTTGATTACATTATGATCAATCTTCACCTTTATCACTTTACATCAAAGGCTAGCTAATTTCAACTTCTATAACAACTCAGGCTGAAATGACAGCTTTTTTCAAAAGGACTTGTTTGTCTAACAAGTAATTATTCTACATCTATTGTATGTGATCCCAGTCTTCATATACTGTATTTGCTATCATAATGGCATTTTGTGCATGCATGTTCATATTACTGTTGTATGACCAGAATGACTCCCTGTAGTGATAATTGTGATGCTGGAGATTACAAAGGGACAAATAAGTTAGACTTTTATGATTCAAATAATTCATTTGTGTTCAAATTTGCGAGACATGTCCTTAAGCAAAACATGATCCTTAATAGGAAATTGCAGTAACAGTATAACATATGGCCCAATTATAAAGTGCCTTGGGGAGGAAATTTTGGTTTCCAGCAACCTCATTTCTTCCTTTGTTAATGATCTCTGTGTAATGATTCCATAAAACATATAATAAGGAACATTAGCCATTGACTGCATTTCAGGTAATTTTTCTTACAAATATACATAAGGGTGACAAGCATGAATGGGAATATGAATATGAATGTGCATGCACTTTAAGCATGCATACAAAAAATGTACATGTACACACACACACATACACAAACATGTACACATACACACACACATTCTGGTACAAACACATATGCACATCAATTTGTACTATGCAACTATTCACACACACACACTCATACGCACACACATACACATATACACACAAACATGTATGTACTATGCACACACACATGTGAGTACTATGCACACACACTTGCACTCCTGCACACACACACACACAGTCACACGCACACATTGTTTATTGAGAACCAGGTAAGTGTACAGAATTCTCTCCCTCTCACACACACACACACACACACATGCATGCATGCATCCCATCTGCATTGCCTGAGATAATGCATGGTCTAGTGGGTAATGACCCTTTCCTTGAACCAAAAGGTCAAGAGTGTGTCCCCTTGGTGCCAGGTCTGCACGTTATGGAACAAGGTCCTTAGAATATGCAGTTGTAAGCTGTGGTCTTGGACATGGGCTTGGTAATAAAAGCATGGTTAATTTCCCTAGTACTTTGTGTCTTTCATCAAATGCTGGGTATTGCAGATAGCTCATAATTGATGATGGTGTCTGACAGACATTGAAACATTGGATGTGAGTACTTCCCTGGTTGTGTTTAAAAGAACTATATACTTCGATCGCATGGAGCACTTGTACAAAATAAGCAGTTCTGTTGCCAGAGCATCAGGTCATTTCTTCTAACATATGGTCACGATGTAAACTTTGATATTTCTCCCATGGCATCTACAGCAGATTTTGTTACTTTTCTATACTCTTGCCTTGGTGGTTTGTCCTTGTTGTATGGACTACTGGCTGTGGGTTACTTGGCCTTCAAGAAGTTAGTGTACTTGGGAGCAACCAATCAATTGCTGGCAGAAGCAGTTGCCCTTTGAATTTGCAGCACTAGGGAATGTAACAGGCAATTTAATTGGGTCATAAATGAATAACTCTGCATGAATTGGTGGGGATGCCAAATTGAATGTTACCATACATTGCTAGTTATTCCTATTATAGTATTATGGGAATGTTTCTAGAATTGAAATTTGATGTGTCTGCCTGCAGTGATAGTTGTCCATCCATGAACATGTATGTTGAATCTATCAAAGTTTCTCTTCTGACTTTGTTTCAAGTTTGCACTTTTGGTTATAGATCCTCAAATTACCAGATGCTTCATCATGCTTCAGAGAATTAGCAGAAATTTGCCAGTTAGATTGCCAAAAAACAAAGAGTCTAATTGGGTTGACAATGCTAATTAGAAAATAGCTGTCTTGCTTTAGTTGTGCATCTATGGATCTTCATTACCAACATGTATTCCTGTGACATTTATTAAGATATCATAAGCTCTGCTGTGTCTTACACATCCTTGACATTTCAATTACCGTAGCAGTGCCTAAGGTACACTTAAGTCTCCTCTTTCCAGCTGTTCACAACTGTTACAAAGGGCAAGGCGCAATTCTAGATGGACATTTCCCCACAGCAATTGGTCGTATTTCAAATCCCAGGTTGGACAGTTAGGGAAATCTTGGCCAGTGTTGCGCTGTTGGAGAGGCCTTGGTACAGGTGTAACGTTTCTCCAGAGTACTTCTTGAACCTGCTTCACTTTTGTCAGTATTAAATGCAAAGACTGTTCTGTTGTGCACAGTAATACATGTTTAAAAGAAGTTTACTTCAGGCCAACCGTTACAATTAACGGTTACCCTCGCTGTGCCAATTCAAACTCTTGCCTTTGATGCTTAGAGAGTTAAAAACTATAAGCTGGTTTTCAGTTGAAAGCATTTTGATAATACTTAACAATAGATTCTTCATTTTTTTTCTTTCGCATCTTTTTCTTTGATCTTGGGCTATGGACATTAGTATCTGTTTTCTGATACCTTTTACAATTGATGCCTCTTATTTACTTATTTTGTAGTGGCTTTGTACAATTTATAGTGTGGATGAAAGTGTTTTTTTAATGACCAAAATTGATGCCCAAACAGAATGTCATCAATATAATCAAATCAACATAGCCATACCGATGAGCTAAACAATTTTAATTACACTTTTTTTTAACTTCCCAGGCTTTCATCCTTTAATAGAGCTACAAGCAAATCTACATCACATCCTTATTTTTGGAAGACCTTTGCCACCTTTATTATCATTTCTTGTGGAGTGTTTTTTTTAATCACTTTAAATGTGATAAGGAGGAAATGTTTTAACACAATGTTCTACTTTTTACATGAGAAGAATTAGTCTGGGGCATCATTATGCTATACATGTAGCTGCTACGTTTAGTTCGACCCATTTTGACGTTTAAGTTAGGCAAAAGTCTTTGATCCTACCTTGGCATCCATAGCTAAAGGAACAGTTTTTTCTAGGACACCGGGCATGCACATATAACCACTCTGTGTCCTTAAACGACTCTACTTGCTGCAGCTCTTATCTATTTTTCTGCTTGCCATGACCTTATAAATTTTGTGCCTCTTGCAGTATTTCAGCATTTCAAGTTTTTGACAATGCCCACAAATAGACACCTTTGATGTAGCGATTTGATAACCAGACAATCTCATTTCCTTCACTTGGAGTGCGGCTGCAATACCACGATGGTATTTCTGCCGGGTACTTTTCCCCAGTTGCAAGTTCTTGTCTGGAGAAATCCACTCTGACTGGCTACGCCTTAGGACTTGGCTGAAACTTGTAATATTCTGATTCGGAGTGGAATACAGCAGTCAATTGGTCCCATCTATCAAGTGCAGTGGGGCCGATACTGTTGCCCATTTGTTATTCCTCTCAGCATGTTGTCCTAGCTCTTTGGAGAGGTGTGCATCAATCAGGCCTCAAGTGCCAAGGTTTTCAGTGCTGCACCCCCTCCTGGCAGCCACTCCATCATATAAAACCGCGGCTTCCCGGCGCATTCCCTCGCATCCCAACCAATCATGGCAGACGTACTGGCTGGAGCGGGGCGCTGTGGATGGAGGGAGGCTGGTGCAGGGAGGCCATGCCTAACTTTAGATGGAGCATCCAAACATAGGTAACAACTCGTTTTGCCTGGCTCAACATTTCTTAACTCCTTTGATATTCATTCATCATGAGAGTGGTTTAATATGGAAATATCTGTGACTCTGTATGAAGTAATGGAGGGTAGTATTTTGTGGGAATTTTATGTTTTGGTCTTAGACCCTATGATGATATAATGCCCCTGGATGTCTTGTTTTGCCTGGCTCAACATTTCTTAACTCCTTTGATATTCATTCATCATGAGAGTGGTTTGATATGGAAATATCTGTGACTCTGTGTGAAGGCATGGAGGATAGTATTCTGTGGGAATTTTATGTTTTGGTCTTAGACCCTATGATAATGTAATACCCCTGGATGTCTTGTTACGTCAAGTTTACTCCCCTATCCCCTACAATTGAATTTGGAGAAATTTTGATTATGTACATGTAACATCAACTCTCATAATTCCACCTGGTGCCATAATGCTGGCACATGAGAAAAATGCATGAATTTAAAGTGTAACGATGCAGCAATAGTAATCTTGAGGTATGTATACTCTTCAGATATTTAATTGTTCAAGGCAATCTTGAGGAGGCCTCTATCAAAAGGCTTTATTGATGTGGTGGTATTATAGCACCCGATGGAATTATGAGACTTTGATATATTACAATGGACCCATGCCAGCTGGAAGGACAACCACACAGAAATGTCCTGTCCCTTCTGATGGAGTTTGATTTACTTTGTGG
Organism: Branchiostoma floridae x Branchiostoma belcheri; assembly: GCA_019207045.1. Classification (NCBI taxonomy): domain Eukaryota; kingdom Metazoa; phylum Chordata; class Leptocardii; order Amphioxiformes; family Branchiostomatidae; genus Branchiostoma; species Branchiostoma floridae x Branchiostoma belcheri. Next base: position 8,936,706 of record CM033027.1, read on the forward strand.
ACACAAATTGATGACAAGCATTAATATTAGCATTCAAATTTCCCAGTATGATTTTGCTATTTATTTTGACAGGCAGACTACTTGAAATTGAAACATTATAATGAAAAATTAAGGTATAGTACAAATCTTGTTTTATTATAGGAATGATATTTGTGTAAGATAATTTTTATGTTGCCATGTAATTTGGAACTGTGTTCCATTGATGATTTAACATGGTTATTGTAAGACTACTACTAGTCTAGTGTTATATATAAAATATATCTATAAATGTAATAATTGTTGCTTGTCTGTTTGTAATGTTTTCTGCTTGAGTTTTGATTTTGAGATATGCATGTTGACTGTAACTGCAACACACTCTCTTTAACAAAATTTGTTAGACCATCTGATTTTGTAGCAGTTCGTCTTTGCTTTATCACATTAAAATTACTGGAAGAGTGCTGATATCAATTCCTGAGAATATTTGCCATGCCTAATAACAGTTTAACAAAATCGTTGTAAAGTAGACCACAATAAGTATCTGACAAACTTGACGTAAGGAAAAGAAAGGAACACGGTAAGGCATTTTCCGCGTAGCACACCAGGTCACCCTCTCGATATGTGTGTTGGGTTCTTTTATGTGGAGAGCTGCTTGAGGCCTGAAGCTCCCTCCTACAAGAGGCTGCCATTTTTATGTCACTATCTAAAATGACAAATATAATTTCTTATAACATGTCCAATCCTTGGATCAAACCCATGAAAAGAAGAATTAGACAAAACCACAAAAGTGTAGTGAGTTTTCACACAACCATACCCGATTCGGACAATGTTATTACAGACTGTACATGTACTTAGATTTGAGTTCCAACTTCCTAGGCAAATGCCGTAACCTTTTCCCTGATGGAGCAATGGAGATATCTCCATCACGTAGGCTTGGCTAGTTCCATTATGTGGAGCAAAGGAGATATCTAAATCACACAGGCTTGGCTAGTTCCATTACATGTTATCTGTGTAATACAACCAGGTAACTCTCTCTCTCAAAATAAGCTGATGTATTGATAAGCATGATGATCCGCACAGATGTGAAGGGCTCTGGACTCTCCGGCCTCTCCACTCCATGGTCCATCACTTCCTCCATTTAAGTATCAATAACATCACTGTGCCTCGGTCATTAGATGAAGTGCTACATGTACTCGTAGTTCTATTTGTCTTTATTGGTCTTAATGGCTTCCTCTGGAAACTGAAGTCCAGGTTGAAACAGGTGTAATTTGTCTGAGGAACCGGGAGCGATGCGCAGTTATAGCTTTCCTCAGCACAACAAGTGCAAGCCTGCCGATTACCCTTGCTGAGGCAGTAAATTCTGTAAGTGGCTGATCGTGCGGGGAATCCTAATGCCTGACCCCCAGCTACCTGTGTGTATGGGAACTGGCTTAGGTGATGCTTCAGAGTTGACCATTATCTATAGATTTTCAGCGGGATGGAAGTGTAGCGGTGCCATTACCACAGTTTTGGTGTGGTCGGTGTATATTTCACCCATCTGCCGGCCAATCAGGGTGGATTAGATTCATGAGGGAGATGGGAAACTCTGTATAAATTCTAGGAATCAATCAGAGTTGCTCTATATATTTGATACTGAATACTGTTTAACACTGCTATATCACCTTAGCTAGCAGTGTGCAGGGCAAGAAAGGCGAGTCTCTTTCACAAGGGCTGTCTCCAGGACCCGTCCCTCTGCCCTGGGATAGAAATTTGCTTGTTGGGACAGACAAAAATTTTACCCTATCCATCCCAAAAATCTGAACAGATTCAGTAAATAAAAATGACAGATTTTATGAGGAAAATCAACAACATTGGCTCCCTAACAATGAGAGGGACAGAAAAAAACTTAAAGCTAGAGACAGCCCTGCTTTCACAGCAACCACCCTGCCTATAGTGCAGAGTGTGGGGTAGGTACTCGGATTGAGCCACACCCATGCAGACCCACAGTCAGGGTGGCAACTGTAGAAGACAAAGTGTTTATTGAGCTAGGGTGGAAGAACGTGATTGTTATCACCGTCCAACACACTGACTTTGCAATGTGCTTAATTGAAATGGCAACAACTTAGACTTGTGAACACAAATGAATGAACATAAAGTACACACCATGGTTTCTTTATCAAAACCAAAGCAAGTTGCTGGGGGCCCAAAGACACCTGATAGTTGTCTAAAATGTCTGACCATTTCCAAAATCATATTTAACTGCTTTTTGGCGTATACCTCCATTTCCCATGGAGGTACATGTAAGATTGGAAAATGTCCATGTATTTTGCGAAAAAAAATCTTATAGATCAGGCTGTCTGGACTATATCATCCTGGCTAGCACTTGGGATTATGATCCCTGCTTTGCACACTGCTGCAAAAGATTGCAGTCCTTCAGAAGGGATATATTTTAGGTCATCTGTCCTATATCTACAAGGAGATTCAAACCTTCAACATCTTAAAGGTTAAATGAAAACACTTGTCCATAGAAGTAGGATTACACCCTAAAGTATTACATACATATGTCAGTCAAACCAATAAAGAAAAATGAATTGCTATATATAACCTTCTAAGAGTTAGACAATCAGGACTACCTTAAGGAAAAAATCCAAAACATGATAATCATTATGAAATGGACCTCTTACATAAACTAAAAAAATCTACATTACATGCACTTGTGGAAAACAAGATTGAATGAGCTCGTGAGAAGTCTGTTATGTAGAAACTCAACTTCAGTTTTAATCAGAGATACAGTCTTCCAGCACCATGAAATGACTAAGTACTGAGGCTGCTGCATCTCTTGTGTAATCCAGTGCTCGTGCTAGCTCTCTCTCTCTGTGATTGTGGGCAGTGATTGGTTATCTTAAGAGTTATCCAGGCAAGGTTTGCCTGATTTGATTTTGAGCGGTAATCAAGCCCGAGGCACACGTCCTTTTTGTAAGGATACATCGTGGCTGAAAGGCAGATGTCAATAACACCAATTCACATCTGCGGTGTCTTCCCTTGACACCACACATACTGATTAGGTTTTCCTCAGTCAGGAATAGGGAGAATTCTGATAACACAGAGAACCTCTCCACGGTACTGTGTAGTCTGGAATATGTATGTGTGAACTTTCAAAGGTTGGAAAGGGGATTTGTGAAGCTCCATGTTCAACGTGTAAAGCTAATACTACTTAGATCTTGTGATCATCTTTTGCATCTCTTTCTTTTTCTGAAAAGAATTTGGGAAAGAATATCTCATTATCTAAAAGGATATGAGGGGTCTGTGGTCATGTGAAGAGTTATTGGCAAAACTGATAAGATATTGAAATGAGGTAATTCCCAGAACTGTTGCTGTAGTTCATTGGCTTCTATAAAGAGACATCTGTCCTGTATACAGCACTCAAGTGCAAAGAAAACCCAAACTGCTAGTATTGCCCAAGACAATGTATGAAAGGGCCAGCAATCAATATCGTTTTTAAGGGCTTAGGTGCCATAAATGGCTTGAAGTCCAGTTTACTGCTTCTAGAGGAATTACTTCTTACACCAGTCATGTACTTGACTCGATAAAGCCATCCCTAAAATCTCAAGTCTTCAATTATTTAGTTCCCGATGAGGCCTGTTTTTTCAGGCATCCCTAATCGTTTGTGAGGAAAAAATTGCCAATTTGCGAGATGATAGCAACTTTTTGAATTGCAAATGAACCATAACAATCTATGCCATGAATTAGTCCCACAGGGCCAGGAAATTTGTACCTATTAGTGTCCTTCTAAATGAGATAACTGCAATTTAGGAATCCAGTACGATGCAGGAGGAAAGTACTCATATAGCTGCTGATCATTGGTTAAAGTTTCACAAGAAACTGTTGGAATATCTACTGTATACGACCACAAACAATACACAAAACTTGCAGTTGGATGAAATCCAGAACAGGTAATCCAAGCAACATATCATCTCAACATGAACACTCACTCAGGGCTCTACTAGCAAAATTTTCCCTTCAAATTGGCACTGGTTTAATGGTATTGCAGTTTTGTAGGGGTTGGTTATTATGGATGAAGAGAAACATAGATCAAATGAAAAGGACTTTACAAATTTTTCATACCAACTTGTTCGAATGTGTAGCCACAGAGGACACCACTGCAGCCCAAGCAATTTCCGGAACTCTTCAATATCCTCTCCACTTGAATCTGTCCTTGACTTAAATTGAAGGACTAGGTATGTTGGATTTATGTCCTCTAAATGCCCTCCGGCTGCTGAAAACTTCATGCTTTCATCTGCTGTTGAGTCATATTATTTTGAACATGGAATGGTTGTGGCATTTGGAACCAGACAATGGGGGTGATGGCTATAGCTGCGAGAGATGTCAGGTGGATTTTTTAAATGTGCAGTCTCTGTTTTGCATTCATGGGTAAGTCTTTATTTCCGAATTACTGCTAGACTGTTTCATTGCAAAACTCAAGTAAGAGTTCCGTACTTTGAACCGACAAGTACAGATTGCACACACTTACAGACTAGACAGGTTATGCATCCACAGTGTGGTTGGTTCTTTGATAATCCACACGTACACAAGGTATTCGCATCTTTCAGCTGCTCTGCGAGCCAAGGCATTTTTGCCACCTTGTACAAGACACCTACAGTTTCACGTGGGATTGACTGCTATCCAGTTTAGTCAGAAAGTCAGAAAATAAATAGTTTAAGATGTTATTGATGACATAATTGAGGTGTGAACCTCTGTCTTGAAAACTTGCAAGAGACAAAAATTTATTACATACTAGGGACAACAGCGTAGATACCCCTGGCATTGACTTAGCTTAGCCAATTACAGCATTCTATCCAGATAAATGATACCCACATTATGGTGTGAATCAGTCCTCTATCAATGTGTGAATACAAGATGGGAAACTCGTGAATATTTGTATGTGATGACATTAATGAATTCCTCAAGTCCAATCAGGGCTTTCCATGCACTTTTCTAGGATCTAAGTTCCAAGAAACAACCCTGAAGAGGTTGCCAGTGAGGTTATAATTGGCTCTGGCATACTTGCAGAGGTAACAGTAGACTTATCGACAGGCATATCTATTCCTTAGTATCCCTGGCTTGATTCCTTCTAGCCAGGAAACATTTAGGCATTATCTCCTGTTGTCAGAATGGAGGCTTTGTGTGAAAGGTGTGGTGACCGGGCTGGCAGAGAGCTTCTGGCCATGCTGACACAGGGAATCGTGGTTGGCAGATGAAAATGGAGGTCCTCATCTCCTTGCAGTGGAGCCAGCCGTCTGGTATTCACCAGTCTGGACTTAATTCAAAGTCGTTGCAAGCCCATGAGAAAGCATTCGTGCCAGTAATGGAGTGCAAAGCCTTTAGTGCAAAGGAAACACAGAGGGCTGATGGGCGAGTGATGGATGGTATGGCACTGGGATAGAGAGTCTCCCCTTGCTGATGTGTGGTGTGTTGGTGTAATATTGTTTCATGTTCCTTCAGATTTGGGTGATTTAAGGACGCTATCATCGCCTCCTAGCTAGTAAAAGTTAATGCGCTAGCTTTTATTATGATTACTCCTCGCAAATGACTGACGCTGCAGCATGTACTTGCATTGTACATGTTGGAGGTGCGGCATCTTGTGCATTACATCTCAGTATTCATTATCGTTTACTTCATGGCTGTAGTTGGGACTTCTTTCTCTCTTCTAGTAGTACATTAGACATGATGCCGACTGCACATTACTACAGTGCGATAGGCTTGGTGCTACAGCTGCACTGTCTAGGCTTGCTTTCCTTCAGGATGCATGCATTAGTCTCTGTTAGCCTTAAAGTGGACGTTCTAGCCTCCTTGGTATGTGCAAAGGAGTGCAGGAATTGCAGTTGTAGTTAAAGGGGCATGTGGCACCTCAGTGACTGATGACGTTACCAGAGCTGGGAAGACTCAGGAAGCACCTGGTTTCACCAGGCTTTCATTCTATCCTTCTAAGTGAGTATAGATTTTGTATTTATTGTCCTGAGTTTTTCAAGGCCACTGTAGAGGGATTTCAAGAGATGGTGAAGATAGCTGTATAACAAAGCCTCAAGAGACATTCTGCGATATGGTGCTAAGCTCGCCAATAAGTGTCGATCTCTTGCTTTTCACTTGTGATTAGGTTGTTCTTGCTGTTTTTACAATGTAGTTACTTTTACAGTAGCTGTAACTTGATGTTCTTTTATGGTTTCATTTGAGTACCTGCCAGTGTTGAGAGCTTACCATTTCACATGATGTAATAAAAGCCATGTTGGTAACTCAAAAAGCAGTTACTCAAGCAACTGGATATGACTTTGGAAACTTGACCATTTCCAATTTCATATCCAGTTGCTTGAGTAACTGCTTTTTTGGCTTATCTTGTTACTTGGATATCTAACCTTCATCGATGCATGTTGGTAGCTGTCTTAGAACACTGTTAGACAGTAGAGGGGAGGAGTAAGCTATAGTTATATAGAGACCACAGAGGACGCAGTGACAGTTACAGATATAGCTTTCCCGGCCCTATGAGTCTTAAAGGACTTGGACAAAAATTGACATGTTCTCTAGGTTCAGCTCCTTTGGGTTCTGGGTGGGTATCAAGGTCTTCTATTGACGTCAGCGGTGAAGTCAGCACTTTCTCTTACCTTCAGTAGAGCCTTGCCAATGACTCCCAGGTATGAGTCCAGGCCTATTGTAATTTTGTACTGGAACATACAGGTGTTTTGAATGGGCATTCCACTCCAGAAGGAAGTGTTATTTTCCGATAGATATTAATTAGGAGTGCTAAGAAAAACTCATTGTTTTATGTTGCTCTTTGATATTACTTTAGCAATTGCCGTTCTTCAAAGAGTTCTTCTGCTTTATAATTGTAAGACTTTCAGCACCATGGACAAAATACGCTAAAAAGAAGTAACTCAAGCAACTTGATATGGTTTTGGAAATGGTCAGACCGTCAGACGTTTCAACTACTATCCAGTAGTTTTCGTCAGTGACACTGAAGAGATCTTGTTGAAGAGGGTTTATATATCCTAGCTGTGAATTGATATGTACAAAGATCTCTTCAGTGTCACTGATGAAGACTACGGGATAGTAGTTGAAATCTCTGACTGTTTCCAAAACCATATCCAGTTGCTTGAGTAACTTCTTTTTGTCGTATCTTATTACATACCTGGATGTCTAACCTTCATCGACGTATCATGGACAAAATGTATTTAGTTACCTGTTACAGTAGGAAAGGATACGCCAAAAAGCAGTTACTCAAGCAACTGGATATGATTTGGAAACGGGTTCCAAAATCATATCCAGTAGCTTGAGTAACTGCTTTTGGGCACATCTTATTACCTGGATGTCTAACAATCTTTTTACCTACGCAAAAGAGAGGTTTTGTAGTGACAACCGTTTGTCTGTCCGGATGATGTCTATGGGCAAGATAATTAAGAGAACACCTAGACGGATTGTTTTGATACTTGGTATTTTGTTAGGCCTTTATAAGACAATGAAAGGCTATGGATTACATTTCCCCTCGCAGCCTGTTATGGTGCCAGGTGGCTTATTATGCAGTGGAACGTCTGGTTTTGATATCTCATGTTCTGGACATGCTTTGGTCATGATTTTTGAGTGGTACAATGTAGATGGCTTTTAGAAGAGAGAGTAAGTTATGTAGGTTTTGGTCCCCTTACTGGTTTTCCTGGGATTGTAGGGGCCAATTTTGCCCCAGATTTTGAAAATGGGCAAATGAATTAAGAGGGGCTTGTTGTTGTTTTTCATTCTTACTGTGCTAGATTTTATTGTTAACAGAAGCCGAACAGAAAGGCCTTATTTACTGAATGTATTTACCAAATTTCCCATGTTCTCTGATCTACTGGGAAAATCTCCTTTTGTTGGTTTTCTTAACCTTCACAGGATGCAGTCAAGAGATTCACACTATGTCAAGTGAATGTTAAGTGAATGATATGGAAGGTGGATCCATGAGGGATGGAAGCATCTTCATTGATTTTCTATAGTTGGTATAGGATCAAATTCATACAGGAATCTGTTCCTGGTAAATGTATATCATTGAAATTCTGAAGAGGAAGGAATGAATTACGCAGGAATGAAATATGCATGGATGTGTTTAATGTTCCACAAGTTGTCGGTCATTTTCACATTAAAATCTGTTAGATGGTAGATAGGTGTCTGAAAAGAACTCCCTCTTGCCCTCTTATTGACATTTAATGACACTACCAATAAAAGTTTACAGGCTAGTACAGAATGATTTTCAGTCATGTGAATAGCCCCCTTAACCTTTTCCCTTCTGTAAATGCAGAAACTTTCACACTGGTTGTATGTTTGTGGTTTTCACATTGTCTACTTTACCGCAAACTTAAAACCACCGTGAACATTTTTCCATTATAGCATACATATGTGACTACAGTCAATGGTGCTACAGCGAACTTAAAACCACCACAAACATAAATTCCACCGCAAATATAAATTCCCAAGAACTTATATAAATGCTTTTTACAGTAACCCTGTAAATGACAGAAAATTGGTAGCCAAATGGCTACTTCAATGTGCTAAAGGTTAAACACATCTTGAGTATCCCCGAAGCTCTCTCATATTTCCTGACCTTTCCTTTCTAGCTGGCAGAGAAGAGGAAAGGAAAGCCCTGCTGGACGAGCTGGCCATCCTTTCTCTTCTGCAAATACACAAATGTCTGTGGTCTTCACACTAGCCACTTCACCGTGAACTTAAAACCACCGCGAACATTTTTCCATTATAGTAATACTACTTGACTACAGTCTGTGGTGTTACCGCGAACTAAAAACCATCATGAACACCCTATTTTACCACTACTGTGAAAGTAAATCCCCGCGAACTTAAATGCTTTTACAGTAACCCTGTAAATAATAAAGAAGCTAAAGTGCTAAAAGTTATCAATAAACATATCCCTGAAGCTCTCTCATATTTTGTGACCTTTCCGCTCTGCTCCCAGCTGGCAGAGAAGAGGAAAGCCCTGCTGGACGAGCTGGCCATCCAGGTGCAGACGTCCTCCGAGCAGCACCAGGAGCAGGTGGCCCAGCTGGAACAGCAACACAAACAGCAGCTGTCACAGCAGGAACAGCAGCATGCTGCCCACCAACAGCAGCAAGCAGAGATACAGCAGGTGGGAACATTTCAAATTTATTTCTTTATAGCATTCAAAAGATATTACAGTTTTAGGTACAGTAGAAGCCATCTTATTGCACAATGGATTACCGCACAGTTTTGTTAATTGCACGACATCCCCAAATCCCAAACTGCTGCAGTCCAGCTGGATAACTTCACATTGTTGAACCACCTGGATAATTGCACAAAATATAGTGGCAAATGGGGTGTTCAATTAAATGGCTTCAGTCTTTTGTGTTCAAAGGAAAGATGTATGGTATAGAATGTGTAAAGACTACTAGTAGATAAAATTTCAGAACAGTTTGCAACAAGATTTCCTAATTTAGTAGAATAGTAGGAACATTGTTATTTTTTTTAAATATTGATTTCACTTTCTCTTATTTTAGAGCCAGAATTAGTTGACTTAATTTCAGCTATTCTTCTTTTGTAGTATCCACTTATTACATCACGCAAGAGAAAGTTGGACGTAACAACTGTTATGTCATGCATAAGATACAAAAGACACATTAACTAGAATACAGAATTGAAAGAAATTATGCCTTTTGTACCTATCATTTATTTATGCAAACACATTGTAAATTGTTTACCTTCTGATGCAACATGAATGACCAAGGTTGCCTTTATTCTTTAAATGTCATAATTTCCATGTTGTCAGGAGTTCTTTGACTTCCACATTTTGCATTTTTCTATGAATAAGCTCATTGAGTATCACTATTTTTGGCATGTAAAGATATGATTTGTAAACTTTTGCAGTTTCTTCTTGTTTTCCTTGATGGTTGTGAAGATATTCAGCACAGTTATATATAAGCTGTCTACACAACACTACACCCTCTAATATAATGTTATTTTGATCCTATATTGCAACAACAATTCTGCTTTGTAGTGAGTCAAAGGCTCTTACAAGAGATGGTTGCTGCAATGCTAGACGCCAGAGGGTGGAATTGAATTAAAGATCAGATTTTGTTATGCTTTGCTTACTTGGCAATATGTGTTGAAACTTTTATTTGGTGTCTAGTGTTTGACAATTGTTGTATCTTGAGGGTATCATCACAAGGAAGGCTGACAAATTGTTAGTATGTAGACAGGTGAGTACAAACTATTGACTTCCCCATATTTTGGTTCCATGATGTCTGCACCAGATATAGCCTCGGCTAATGGGTATAGCTGTTTACGGCAGTATCCTTATCTTTCCAATGTTTTAATCTATAATTATTTGTTAAACACAATTGGAGCCTCTGCCTTTTAAGTGTTTTTCTATATTTACACATGAATAAAGCTGGTTGCACTGGCTATATCGATACAGAATTATCAGCTTGAAGCCTGTTGTTCCACAGGGTCATGAAACTCATCTTCAAGGTTTACATGTACATGTATGCATCTTCTGTTGCATCGGATTTGGCACTCTCGAAGTCAAGCAACAGAGATTTTAAGGTCAAAAGGTTTGGTTCCAACTGAGATAGAGGAGAAGAGCTATTTGTCTCTCAAAAGGTGCTTATTTTCTGGGTGTTTGAGGAATTAGCATTTTGCTTTGAGAAGGCAGTCTGTCAATGCTATTTGCAGGAATTATTCTTTGTGCTGAAAACTCCCCAGGGGCTGATTATACCTCTTACAGCACATGTGTTCATTCTATCAGCTTGGAACTGGAAATATGCAGATTTTAGCTATGACCTTGTGACTTTGTTATGATTGGTTTGAAAACATCTCGCATCCTTGAAGCAGTGGCATGTACATTTGTAATCTGGAGCCTAGCTGTCTCCTATCACCAGCTGAAGTTGAAGCCCAGGTACTTCCGTCTTCCTTAGATGTTTTTCCTTTAGTCTTACAGTTTTCCCTTGAGACGTTTTCAAATACATCTTCTTTGTGTCTTCCATTATGAGCTCATGACATTTTTGGGGGGTTAATGCTTTTGGTTCCTGCTATAGAGTCAGCTTACCAATGATAGACAGTAGAGTCCTTTTGTTTGTGATAAAACTAGCCTGTGGCAACATGTTGTCAGTTGATACTGATGTATCCTGTGTTTGGTGCTTTTACTTTACAAGAAGTGTTAAGGTGCTAGAACCTTTCCTGAGGTCCCAGCTTAAGGTTTCTCTTTTCTCTGTATCTGAGTTCTGTCTTAAAAAGGTTCTTCTATCTGATGGAGTCTTATTGTCTGTCAGCCTTAGGTGGTTTTGTCTTCAAGTTAGTATTTGAACTTCTGTTTCTTTCAAGATGTGCCTTTGTTTAGTTCAAAAGTTTACTTTTTGCCCCCTTTAACAAAGACACTTTGCCAATGTAGTAAATTGATTTTATCAGATATCTATAACAGCCCCGAGGTGCATATTGTGCTGATATCATGTATTCTAATTTTTGTGACCTGTGGCACTCTGTGGGCAGCACAAACCTGTATTGATGTTGGTTGAGTCTACAGTAACATAACATTCAAATTGTCTGGAAAACACACAGTATGTTTGAGTATTATCTTAACTGTTTGTCTTTATTAACTGTAAACTGTGTATAATGTGATGATTTTGTGGACTCCTATAATTCAAACCATCTGGTACATGTAGATGAACTGTCTTATAATGACTGTTTTTCAGTCTTATTTGTAAAATTGTAATGTATCATTAGCTGAGAGACTCAGAGAGTAATCTGTATCCAAGCAACAGTATACCATTACATGCTTTGATACATGTACAACTGCACACAGATAGAGAGAGAGAGTACAGAGAGTGCCATGCCAATGACGTAAACTTGTTTTGCATCAAAAGCTAAAAAGATGTACAGTTTCTCTTTGAGTTCAGGTTCCCTTGCATGGTAAAAACTCACTGTACTTTCAAGAACTCAAGACAAAACACCAAATCATGACACACATTTGTCACATCCCTTTGCTATGTCATTACTGTGCTGCGAAATGCGACCCTGTGAATTCAGACGAGTTCCGTCTATGAACATGATTACTGAGACCTAAGCTTGTAAATCCAGTGACAAATGGTATTGTGTGCTGCAAGTTAATGAGATCGGATTTGTGTGCTAGACATCGGATACAGGCAGGCTGATGAAGGTAAAAACCGGCTTAGTGTTGACAGTTTGAACCATTCCTGCTGCTCCTTCCCACTTCAGCTTCTAATTTTGTGAACGCATCTTCTGTATTTGGCATGAAAGCAATTAGATGACACTTTGAAATGCCCTGTGGTTGTTAAAATTCAAATCAGTTCAATCATTTCACAGCAGACAACAAATATTCCTGGATTTCATCCGGATTATAAGCAGACAGATTTGGAGCAATATAGTGGAAGTTAAGTCCCTCAAAGATTATTAAAATCAGTCAGTCATTTATCATCAATGATGATTATTGAAAAGAAGTGTAGTCAAAAGTCATCCTCCAATATATATATTTCTTATGTACTGAGTAGGTATATTAATTTTTATCAAAAGTTCATTAGAAATTTTTGTCCTCCTTACACTGGTTTCAGCACCACGGCCAGTACCAAGCAGTGGAAGCAGTTGAAATCCAACCAGTTTAAATTGTAGATGTTCAATTTTTTTCCCCATCTTTACACAAAAGGCAAGAAAATTTGTGTTCACTGATTGTCAAACCTGCCCAAGAAGACCACTCAGGCGACCAATAAGGTCTGGTCTGTTCAGACAGTCTGTCTGGTCTGGTCTGTTCAGACATTTTTGTTAATGCTTGCATCCATTGGAAGAAATATCCGAAGCACCACCAAAAAGTGGTCATATTACAGAGCTACCAGTCACTGTGCAGGACTACATATAGGCACTGTCCACTTGGAGTGTGAAACCTTCTGATATATCGCATTACATGTAAGTGGCTCTATTGTTTCAATCTCTGCCTTTGATATCAAAGTTTCTTCATGAAATTTAAGAGACCCTTACATTTATGTGTGCCTTTGTTGCAGCATCTCCAAAGTTATTCCCCTGCTAGAACTCTACAAGGACGCTTTCAAACTCTGTGGAGTTAAATTGAAACCTTTTTATTACCTGGTATATACATTTGTATAATATTATATGTCATGTAGTATCTGTTATCAAGGGCTTTTACAGTGAAGGGTGATATTTTGTGATAAGCGCAAGGTGACACCAGAAATACTTGATATCATACATGGACGAGTTGCCAGGGTATCAGAAAGTCCCTTGTTTTTGTTCATTTCTAATTTCCAGCTTGAGAAGCTTATGTGGGGCTCTTTTGTATACTCAAACCCATGCTCCAAAGCAGACACCATAATACCAGAGGTAATGAAGTTCTTGTTGATCTTATTGTGTCCTAAGGAAGGCTGAGACATTCTGTCTGTAGTCACACTTTATCTGGAGAAGGCAGACAGGAGCTGCTCTGCCAGTGGGCCATTTTGATTCAAAGCCAGTGGGCCATTTTGATTCGTCTCATATCGGAAACATAGTCGAAGCAGGTATGAGGTTATGGTCACCTAAGCTCAAGTGTGAAAAGATATGCAATATCCTAAAGTGAGCTGTATCCTACTGAAGAAAATGCAGGGATCAGAAAGTAATCAAATATGCCGGTGATAATGGGCAGCATTTGTCAGGGCTTGATCTGACAAAATTTTCGGGGCATTACCAAGGAGAGGTTCAGCCAAGTGCAGCATTGCTTTCCTGCAGCAGCACATATATAGCCGCCATATACATCATCCACTGCACTGGTGTCCTAGATTTGCAGACTGTTATTACACCCATAATATCAGCATCTCGGCTTTAGGGAGGCTTTCCTTTATGGTTTCTGCATGATGTATAGGTTATTTTCTACACAGAATTGGCTGGAGTGCAAATGTCACGGACTCATTCTCGACCGAGATCCGTGTGCGTGATATCCTCCCTGTTTGCCATGGTGCACTGTCTGTAGCCCCCGTAAATCATCTTTCCCATCCGTGCAGAAAATTTGATTGTTCTCTATTGAGGAAATGGATACTAAAGCTTGTTTTAGGACTCATAAATGGCCAGATATCCTCTCTATTTTAATGATACCGGTGCCTCTGTAACAACACAAGGTCCTGGCTGGCTACAGGGTATGTAGACACCATGTGATGAATCCAGGCTTTTCCTAGAGGCATAGGAATCCTTGATACCTTCTCTCTTGAACATAACAGTGCCAGGAGGTGAGAAAATTTGGTAATCTTGAACAAAAATTGTGACACCATGGATTCCATTTCCAAACCCGGTATTTGAATTTTCAACAGTAGCACAGGCTATTCAGGCATATTAAAAATAATTTTCGATGGAAGACCATAGTCTGGGTACCATCCGGATAGTAGTTTGCACCTATGTTCACTTTTGGTACCCATCTGGAGAACTGCACATTCAAACCTTTTGGTGGTGACGTCAGTTTATAAGCAAATTAAGGAATGGGCTGTAGAGCGCTAGTGCGATGACAACAGCCCCTCCCACAATTGGGCAGAGGCGTTTTGGGTGTTGGAACACCTGTTCGAACAAGCGCTTGAACTCATTCCTTAATTTGCTCGTTTGTACCAATCAGCGTCCGCGTCCAAAATTTGGACCACTCCAGACATTAGATGTGTCAAGGTTCCCAGACGGAATAGCAGAGAAGCGACTGTATATATAGTGTATGATAAACATCGGAGCGAACTACTATCCAGATGGTACCCAGTCTAGGAAGATGCAATTATACAATATAACTGCAAAACCACTGCCGAACCTGTGCGGTGTTGTGAAATTCAGACTGGTCTGGAATGCCCATATTGACCATTATCCCAGACCAGGTATTACATAATATGCGATTTAATCATGTTGCGCTTTGGGAGAATGATCTGGCTTCAATCCATATTACCAGTTTTCTATGGCTTGGAGACCAAGTAATCATCGGACAATAATCCTTGTAAAGGTTAATCCCCAGTCTACAACTAACCACATAATTAAGAAGCATTATCAAATCTATATAATGTCCTCGAATAACTTCTGCATTACTCTATTTCCGGGAGCTTTGACGTATTACAATCTAATGGAACAGTCCCCATATGGACTTCTAATTGCTGCTAGATTTAAGGTCCTCTGTTTGTGTTGATAGAGATACCTGGGGAATTCTTTTAAGAGCTTTTAAATGGACCATTTGCTCTTACATCAGACAGTCTAATTTTGCCTCCAATCCTAGGAGAACATACCTATTAGCAGCATTATACAATGTAGCACACAGTTGCTATCTAATACACATAATATTCCTGTACCATTTTGATCCTGATTTTTATATGGTCATTTTACATTGGCCCTGAATGCTGCTTTTTGATTTTATGATGACTTTTTATGGTTGACCACCTGCAATCTGATTGGTAAATGAATGAAAACCAAACTGCATGTTGAGAACAATATGTACTACATGTATTGCATGCAAGGTGTACCGACTGACAGCTGACACATTCCCCTGTAGTATGCATTTATTGGTTTATCGGAAGAGGGAAACGGGGTGTACAACACTGATAGCGAAAAGATTTTTACTGATATGATGAATTTTGCAGCGTAGTAAATCCCTGGATAAGCTATAATTGCACTTGTGACGCCTCTGAGCTCAGGTCTAGGATTGTAAGGTCTTAGTGACGGTGCTTAAACTGGAAGTGTGCCATCAGGTATGCCCATAGTGATGGGCTGTTCCTCCAGGGTTGGGCGTGGCACCTTCCCAGTGGGATAGCTTGTAACAGAGTGCTTTTGTGTAGCCCCTTTTGACAACACCATCAATTGCTTTCATTCTCTTAAAGGTCTCCTATGACACTTAAAATTCCTTCAGAGCTATATCATTTTTGTGACTGTCACTTCAATATGACAGAAAAAAGCAGACAGAATTGGAACTCCTAAACATGTGTAGATTGATGGGTGATGGTGAAGATCGATTAACGAAAAAGCATTAAATTTTTTTTCAGGATAGTAAAAATAAACTGCTCTGTCAAGGTTATTAAAAGCAAAAGCAAATGGATTTATTTGCCCATGACAATTTGTGACTCAGTAATTTTTGTTATAATACATTGCATATGTGTGATTAAATGTCATTCACTCACACTTGGATAATCTATGTATTTATCCATTTTGTTGTCTGTTGTCTCCTGATTTCACTCACTCACTCACTCACTCACTCACTCACTCACTCACTCACTCACTCACTCACTCACTCACTCACTCACTCTCCGGTTTAACGTCTGTTGTTCCCCATCCTGTGGAGGCTAGACGTGCTTACAGTGCACAATACTGCATGTCTCCAAATATAACTCTATCGTGACATTCATTGTATATCTAAGAAGGAGACCCAGCTTATAACATCATTCAGTCGGGCCACAATCAAGGTATATTGATTATGAGTATTGATTGTAGAGGTAGATAGGTGTATGTTAAACCTCACACATGCTTTTAGTCCAATGATTATATGTCCAATTGCGACACCTAAGTCTCTATGGTATTGACTTATTCCTAGCCCTTTGTCAGTAGCAACGATCTTGCCTTTGGACTAAATCGTTAATTGTCATTGACAGATTTTTAGAAATTTGTCATGTGTGCAGTGGAGGATACCTGCTACAATTTAACTATTACAAATGGATCTTGCAATAGATGTGGTTCTTTGGATCTTACATTCTTATTACTGAAAAATTGGTTCACTTCAGTGCCAAGGTCACATACCAGGGGCCTAAAATTGACTTTGACCTTCATCTTCCCAACACCTACCCACATACCAAATATCGTAATACATGCAGAGGTTCTAGAGCCACAAATATGCAGAAACACAAACGACAGACAGACAGGATACACCAAAAACTATACCTCCATTTTTCATGGAGGTAATACTTTCATCAGGTTGGAGAATCACTTGATAACAAGGTTCTTTACTCACAGTTAAGACATAAAATTACAGCCAACGTTTCAGTTGCACCTGTCACCTGCTTCCTCACAGTAATACTAACTGGTACCAATTCCGCATGGCAGCTATAATGTCAACTGTGATGTCATGTCTTTTTTTGTGAATAAAGGGCCTTAATGAAAATCTCCTTTCCCTTGTGCCACAGAATTACATGCAAATCCCCATGAAAATAGAGGAATGTACAGTACTTCACTTTTAAATTGTGTATTTAGACAATTTAATGAATTCATTGACATAGCATTTTCACAGTAACCCTTTTCTGGTTTGAAATATGAGAGATCTTACAGCTTGCTTGAGGAAAAGTTACTTGTCTCATTAAAATTCTCAGTATCACCTACTGTTCACTGATAAATCTTCCGGTACATACTGTACTGATCCCAATGTATATTTTTATGGAAGGTTATGATTTTAGATACAAAATGTAATATGATACATAACTTAAAGCAGTCACCAACAATTTAACTGCCTGTATATTGTAATTCTAGATGTATGTGGTGCCAACTCTCTTTTAGGTATATTTGCACTTAACCTCTAGGTTGAAATACTTTACTGGGTCTTGCTTATCAAAACTCTGTCTTCATTGTGCTCCCACTTCAAGTACTTCTTTAGATAGATTATCATTTAAATCAATATTCAAGTAACCATATCTTATACATTGTACCTACACCAGATGTAGACTGGCACAAAGTGTCAGTATAAGAAACCAAACAAAAGAAAGGCACTTGTTGTGCATGAGGTGTGGTAGGGAGAAGGTTTGAGCTAAGAGGTTTACACATTACTAATTCCCATGCGTCTCATGTATACAGTTATTACCCCTGGGTGACAGGTTTCATCAAGTCTGATATGTGTGGGAACTCATGCAGAAACCCCAAATATCACAGACACCAGCTACGTGGAATATTCAGTGCACCCGTTGACCATCGAAGAGCAGGTAAATGCAAATTAATGTGGTTTCTCAGACTGAGTGCAAGTCTTGGATTCTGGACATGACTTGAGTGTAATTACACTGAGAAAGAGGTGACACCGTTACTGCAATGTGCATAACTTTTCAGTTCTTGAAATAGCATCAAATCTGTATTATGCAGGTCATGGTTAGTTGTAGACATGACTTGAGTGCAATGACACTGAGAAAGAGGTGTTTACTGCAATGTGCATAACTTTTCAGGTCTCAAAGTAGCATCAAATCTGCACTGTATGCAGGTTATGGATCATAGTTAATGCCAAGCCTATAGCTAAAAAACTTTAAACTGCTTTGAATTATTCCGGCTTGGTCTTGACATCTTACTGGGCATTTTTGTTTGGCTTTCCATTCTGTCAGGTTTTCTTTCTGGCTGGTTGACAGAAAGGGAACAGTTCGAACCTGATACAGACAGTACAAAACCTAATATGTAATTAAAAGCCCAACAAAACCGTCTATTGTAAAATGAGAAAGAACAAGTCAGAGCCTAACCTACGCTTGGAAAGTAGCATTAGATATAACATTCTATTTAGCATAACATCTACTTGTAGTACATGTAGCTTTAGATATAGCATTCCGTTTAGTAGAAAAAGTAAGTCTTTTTTTTACTTAGATTACCTGTAACTGCTGCAGAAGTTAGATAAGGATAGCTATAAGCTGACAGGCCACTCAGCAATATACATGAGTTGGAATTCATAAATCTAAACATTTTTCTGGCCACCACCGCCCATACAGCTGGCTAAGGTGCCATGGTCTTGTGTTCAGTGATCCCTCTTCTAGATCTGTGCTGAATGCCTCGGGATACATTTGGAGTTCGGTACCCAGCTAGATGCCCAGAGGCGCAGGCTAGTGGTAATGTTACATGTACAAAAAGTAGGTGCTGCAGTCCATTTGATGGTGTTATTAGTTCTATCATATTAAACTGTTAATTTAAGAAAGATATTTCTAGTAATCATTTCTAAGAACCCAAGGCAGAGAACATTTTGGAACATTGAACCAGGTTGGTGAAAAAAAAAATCTATTCGTGGTCAATGAATCAAGCTATCAAATTAGTCCTTTCATGATGTAGCATGTATAATAGACATTGATACATAAATACTTTCTTTTGATACCTGACTGTATGAATGTTGCTAACATACTTAATGACATACATTTTTTTGTTAATATGCACCAAACAGTTTTTAAGGGAATTGAAGTGAACTGTAAGTTGCTGTTCCAAATTTCTCCAATGTGATCAAAAACTGAAGTGAACTGTTAATCTTCATTGTGTATTGATAGCCATTCTGTTCCTCTATAATATTGGTCTTTTGCACTTGGTGGCCCCTTTTTTCCATGTTATCTGTCATAAACTCTACAAGGAGGGATGAGCACACCCTCGACAGTGGGAGTTTGTGTTACTTAGAATGACCCACACCAACGTACAAACTGCCTGGTGGAAGGCTGCACCCACAGCTAATATGCTAAAGGCCAAAGTTTGTATGATTGATTCCTCTCACAGTTTGTTACCTCGGGAAAGAAGCTGAACATGTTTGATGTTAGAATGTTTAGGTCATGCGTAGAGTGCTTAGAACTTTCTCCATGCCAGAGTTGGAAAACTGCCAGTTCCAAATTTGGTAACTGGTGATCTTCACTGTGTTAGGGAATATGTAGTGGTTCCAAAGTACATTTGGTGAGCGCAAATGCCAACTTTCATTTCTCTGCAAGTATTGCTGATTTGTATCGGTGAACATTTGGTAAGATCCTGGAATGCTGTCAGTCTACAAAAGATTCCAGCTATAATTGTGTACATTTGCATCAAACTTTAGGTCGAAAGTATATTCCATCCGTTGCTCTTAATTTTTGGTGTTTGATACTTTTTATGACTTAACGTTAGCACTTGCTTTGTATCACTCTCTAGGTGATGGAGAATACTATTTAGTCAATATTCACTGAATGCTTAATCTGCCAGCCAAATCATCAGTAAAATATTTACATTAGTTTGCAATTTGTGAGAATTGCAATAATTGTGTATCATCAATCAAAAACTGAACATTGCCTTCAAGCAGCATTCTATTTTGATTACCAAGCAAATCTGATATACTATTAGTACAGTAACTGTTTTCAAAAGCTTTCAATGGCTTTCTCCGGACTTTGCCAACATTTGCTGTGCAAGACAAGTGCAGGGCCCAATTAAATAAAAATTGAAAAAAATGGATCAAACAAGTTGTATTACAAGCTTCTATCTGTGCCATTGTAATTGTTCCCCCCACTGTATTACCTAATATTCCCCAAGGGATTATTAGAGACAGTGTAATATACTGAGGGATCATTATTTTTATTGGGTTGGAACAGGATGGCTTTATTGGCAAGATTATGGGATTTGTCAGGGTTTCCATATTTGGAGCCTGCAGTCATTTGGAATAGTCACTGGTCCTTATAACTTGAAGTGCTCTTAAATAAAGGACACTTTTATTGCTGCAGTAGTACTACTAGTAGTGCAGAAGTTGTTTCTGTTGAATACTTCCATGCTCATGGCAGAAACGCCCATGAAATGTGTCCTGGATTTATTTGACTCCATTAATTTTATGAAAAGCAGACAAATTGCTGTCATCATAATATTTGAAACCAAGATAATCTTGTGAATATTGACATAATCTTCTAAAGTCGTGTAAATGCAGTCTCACACAGTCATACAATTACAAGTTTGGCAAAGCAAGTATTTTTTCCTGTGTATGCGTCATCATTAAGAGCTTTTGATATAGGGAGAAAGCAACTTTGAAGGAAAACAATGCCTTATGTACGCATGTATATATACTCAGTGAAAAATAAACAACGGTCCAGGAGCGGTTAAACAGATTGGATGCATACACAATGTACTATAGATGCAGTCATGCTGTAACTCATCTTTTTTATCTTGACCAATAAAATGGATGGCTTGTTGACGTCAAAGGCATGAAATCACTGGAGACGTTTTTGAAACCCAGTCCCCCTGAGCTGTTATGGGGAAAGAGATATCGATGTCTAGAAGTAGAAAACTGTCGTACACTTGTCTATAGATTAGATATATATCAAATATAGACATTTTTATAGTCTAAGGTCTCTCTGATCTAGCCATATTTTCCTTATTCTTTATGGTTATCCTCCTTCAACTAAGCTATTCACAATTGCTTAATAAAATTTATTGATTCAGATACAATATGAAAGCTGTATGATGCTGAAAATTAAGTACTAGCTAAAAATTAAGACTCCATTTTGAGACTTAAAAACTTAAACTTGAGAGACTTGACCCTTAAAACTTCCAAGTGTCAGAGCTTACAATATACCTGTACCAACCTGTGTCACTCATGGAAGTCAAATTAGAGCCTAGAATACCTTCTAAAAGAGTCAGTGACCTACTTTGGAGCATAATTCTATTCTTGCATAAAGCTTGCATCTTCTCTTGCTATGCACAGCCTTTGTGATGCATTGCTGATATGTGTAGTAGACAACTCAAAATGAGACATGATTAACGGAAGTAATAGTATGCAATCCTCCATCGTCTTGATAACAGTAACAGTCCTTTAACTCCCAATTATTTGACTATTTAAGTTACTGAGTGCTATTGTATGACACAGAGTAACAAATGTGTATAAACATGGCTTATTGAACTTCATGCACAAACTGTTTCCATAACAGTTTAGTCTGGTGGCTTACAGGAAGGGGGCATGCTTGGGGGTTTGTCAGAGTGTCAACTATATAAATGTGAGGTACGGGCGAGCCCATTTCCACCACGGTAAAGGTGATCCCGCGAGCCCTGGCATATTGATTGGGATGGGAACTGCTCATTTGCAATGTGCATCAGGTCATGTTTAGGAATTTGGCTGGAGATTAAAATCCATACCCCCTTCTCGCGGGCTACCCGCTAGCTTGTGGGTATGCCTATAGATAGATATCTGTCATCCCTATGGATCCAATCTGCTTTGCATAATTGAACTTTAAATTTAGGAGGCATCACCGAGCTATTTCATTTTTCTGACTCGGTGCGCAACACATCCCGGCGGCTCCCAGACTCCCATAAAACGGCCATTTGTAGGATCCCCCAGGACGCTCCGTTTGCCAGGTCTTTCCCGCTGATCAAGAACCAGTTTCTCCACAGTTTTTTGGTGTCCTGTATCCACTCTCATCCCAAACTTTGCATAAGTATTCCCTTTGTTGTCGAGTTGTGCTTGTGCCCTGTGATTGTGATGCTGCCTGGCAGAGTGCTTTAATGCTTATTGATTATTTTGCACTGCTGAACTCACATATCTTCCAGCAAGTTGCTTGCCTGGAAGAGGGAAACGGGAATCCACACGCAGGCTCTCCAATAAACTGTTTATCCAAATGCAAGGTGAGGTCTCCCGGCGGCAGAGATGAAGCGTAGCTTGAAGGTTATTGTACGGCTTCCAATCTCCCGATTCCTTACCGGAGCTATTAGAGGCGAGAGGTCTTGCGGAATTGATCCTACATCGGCTGCTACAGACTAATCAACCTTCGGAAATGAAGTTCAGAAAAACGGGCTGGAAAATCATGGGTCAGACGATGGGGAATCAATAGCAGGGTAAACGGGCCGGAAGACAACAAGCATGGATGCCAGCGATGCCGGGAACCTAAGGTTACGGGGTTCGGGCGCCCGAACCGCTGCGTATTCTTCCGATGTCGGATGACTTGCAGACCTCTGATCTTTGTTGCCCGCAGGATCGGAACAAGGAGAACAGATCGCGTTTGCAGAGCCGTTGTAATCTCCCAGCGCTCGACCCGATCCTACCTCTACCTGTTAAGCAATTTACAGCTTTAATCAGTTAATCCTGTCCTAGAATGAGCAGAGAGTGTGTCAGTGTCTTGTAATTGTTACTAACAGAGAGACTAGAAAGCATTGATTGATCCCAAAACAGCGGCTCAGTTAAACTAGTCGTCATCACCCTGTAGGTCATTAGATTCTGCTTTCCTCAAATTTGTTCAATGTCGTTATACAATGTGTAACAGTTGTCTTTCGTCCTCACCCATGTTTGCAAGCACTTTGTTACATGTTACTCATAGCCATGTTATGTACTTTGATAAGGATTTCAAGCTGTTCTTCATGCCAACCTGTACAGATTCTGCAATTTTCAGCAGGTACCAAATAGTTGATTGCATGCCCTACATATGAACCTCTAAATTGCTCACCAGATTCAAAGACATCCCATGGCAATCTGTGTCCTTTATCACAATTTTTGCTGGGAGGATATGCGCATTTCAGGTTTGACAAAATTCATTATTTTCCAACCATGTCTTTTCCCTCTGCCAGATTTGGTCAGGCTGTATTGTTATTCCCTACCACAAATGCTGTTACTGTGTTATTAATTGGAGGACCAGTAGAGGCACCCTAATGGCCACATAATTGTCTAGTGTCTCTGGAAAACTCAATTTACCTTGAATAATGATGGGCCTGTTATTGTTTGATGGTGACTTCTATTCTAAGGTGAGATTTGACTGCTGTGACTGTAATGTGATTGTTTATGTGATTGGGACTGATTTCTCGTACAATATGCTCTGTGTTCTCCTCGAAGGGAATTTTGAGTGGGAGAAACAATTTAATTACACCTTAGATTGATGAAGGTCTTAACCCTACAGTACGTTTAGATTATGTAAACCATCTAAGGGTAGGTGTTCTTCACACACTTGATTTACTTATTACAGGAACTAAATTGCTGTATTCTCTACTTAGTTGTTAGTGACCAGGTAACAGTTTAAACCCCCAAAATGTAGATTAGAGGGTTAAGTTACACTTACATGTGTATGTTGGATTGGACTTAATTAATGTCAGTTATTGCTTCAAATGGTTTGCTTTTCTGATACGTTTGAGCTGATGTTTTATATAATTGTCAGTCTTCTAAAATGTCCAATTTGATTATTGAAGCAATATCATGACATATTGATGTCTATTAGTTAAAGTACAAGTACATTGTAAGTATTATGAAATTAGTATCACCAAGGAACGTTTCTGGGGTTCATTGTATACGTGTATGTTAAAAGAGCACCTAGGGGCTTTTGTTAGTTTTCTGTAATGACCAGTAAGACTTTGTTAGTATTTGTTGGGGCAGGGGGTGACGTTTTGAGCAATTAACCAGCTTTTTCTTACATACATCATGTACGTAATGGAAAATTACAGAAAATTTTGTACCAACTGAAGGTATTTTTATGAGAGTAATTGCACATTCAAGTAACAGTGGCGTTATTTTTATGCTAGGGTAACTATTGTCATATTTATATTTGTAGAGTGCTTCTTGATGATGAAGGGATCAGAATTAAGTACAGTGTTATACAAGACACAAGGAAAATAATGAAATGGTAACTATTGGGTACATGAACAGTAGGATGGCATGTACAGTAGTTAGGCAAGATTGGGACAAAATCAGTGTGTGACAGGCGACGTCTATTATGATTCTTGATTTTGAATATCTCGGCCCTAACAAAATCATCCATGGAAATCAGTCTAACATGTACGGAAGTGCAAAGAAAGTCACGTATTTGTCTGTTACCAGTCAGAGAAGTTAAGATGATCATTACATTCTTTGCATCAGAAAACTTACATCTACATAATATATGCATGTCACTGTTATATGAACCCTGGTAGCAAAACATTCACTATTTTTTAAAAAGAGGCAAAACAGAATTGGAAATCTTGCGGTTTGTAACACTTCAGATGCGTGCACTTAATATATATTATACAATCTATTCTCCTTACATGTATGTGCAAACTTCATATTTGTCTAAGTTGAAGACAACAGAACGTGAATGTCTACATGCACCAGGAGTCAGCATTAGATTTGAATGGTGAGTGCATCCCAGCAGTCTATCCCAGTGATGAATGGGTAGAACTGTGTGTTAAGTGCAGCACACTCCATGATTCCTGGGGAGATAGCTGCCAGGTATCATCCCCATCAGCTATGTGTAAGACAAATTGGCATAATTGCTTGGATTTTTAAGGCTCATATAAGAGACTTCCAACGGCGTCAGCCTACAGTTTGGCTGTATTCTTTTGTGTCGTTGTTGTGCAGTGTTTGCGAATGATGCTGTGAGTTGATCTCAGCCATCTGAGCTGGTGTTTAGTAAGTGTCGGAGCCGTTTTGTGATGCATGTATGTAAATGTGGGAAGTCAGTGTGAAGATTCATGAGCGTAAACGGTCTTGTTCATCAGCCTGTGTCTCTCCAGAGATTGGTTTCCATTACCAGTCAGTAAAGATTGCTTCCATGCCTGTTTATGCAGAAGGAGGGCAGCATGTAAACAGGCAGTTAGCACAGGGTGGACCGGATTTTCACCTGGCAGGGCATCGCTTGTTTTTCCACTGCCTTCTCTTCACCTGTTGCATAGCTAATCTCCGACCCGGCCTGCTGCACGTTCACGGCTTATACGGCAATGGCTGAGTGGAAGGGCTGTGGTTGCTGTAGTTCCTACCCTAGCAGGCAGGCTTTAATTTGCTCTTACCTGCTTCCCTCTGCGGTATACGGCTTCAAAGGGCAAGGATTTGCACAATCCTTCATGGAATCAGAGTGCCGAGGCGTGTCCAAAGTTTTCAGCCACATGACCTTTCCGCTTCCCCGGTGGATTGACAACAGTTGCAGCAGCCTTCAGCCGTTGGAGTGACGAAAGACTGGGTGTCATCGAGACGAGCACGGATTCTCCCGGGGTCAAGAGGGGGTGAAGTGTTCTCAGCAGGGTGATGGAGACCGACAAGTGGAGGCGAGAAAATGGATGACGTGTTTTGTGGGATTGGAACAAAGTGCTGAGTTGTGAGAGGAGGAGGTGAGGAGATAGGCATTGCCGTTTTATCCCCGCCCAGTTTGTAGCATCCAGCTGAGCTGGCAGACCTGCAGCAGCTGGCTGGTTGGTGCAAACAGGGGGAGGATGGACCTCACTTCAAGGCCAGCCCGTCTACCTGTAGCAGGCCTAGGGTTCTGTGCAAACGGGGAGGATGGAGCTCGCTTCAAGACCGGCCCTTCTACCTTTAGCAGGGCTCTGTGGAGTCAGTCATCTCTGTCAACAACACATAAGACTTCTCATGTTGTAGAAAATGATTGTTAATGACCATCTTTGGAAAGCTAGGTATATGTATTCTGTTGACCTTAAGGTTGTGAACAGACTGAGGTTGCCTTCGTTGTGTAAATGTGTTGGATTCAAAATAGTACTTCTATAGAGCAAAGACTTCACAAGGACTTCCTCAAGCTTATACCTTTTTACATGTACATTTTGTACACGTTTGTGTTGCCAACTATTGTACAGGTGCTGTAGATTTTTTGATGATGATTGATGGTGGTAGATTGGTACTTTTCATGTAAAGGAATTGAAATAAGATTGCTTTGAAAGTTGATGCAGGATATTATGCACTTAATACGATACACTATGTAGTAGAAAAGTGGTGCTGATTTTTTAAACAAAGGTTTATATTATATATATATGTTTATACACAATCATTAATGCTGGCACTATATTAACATGATATAGTACTGCAGACTCAACATACCTTTTTCTATCTGTATTGATACTGTTTGCTTGATAAGATCTGCATTTTCTTTCTTTGTGGGAAGTTAAGCTCAGAGTTGTGGCATTTCATGCATAGGATGATTGGATTCTGTATAATACCTTTATCCCCATGTTATTACATTGTCCATCAATCTGTCATTGGTCTGTGGGCTGTTTCACAGAAGTCAGTTGGGGGGAAGAAGGGAACTGCCTGGGGAAATGAAGACTACCCATAGATTTTTTCATCAGCATTTAGCCTGCTGAGAAAGCATTCCTGTCCAACAGGGAAACATTTAATTTAGCTTTTTCAACCAGCAAAGTGAACTTTTGGCAGATGAGTCTATGGCAGGCATCCAAATCATAAGTTGCAGTGAAGTACCTTCCATCTGTTAACTGCCATTTTTCCAACAAATTCAAAGACCACCTGTCTTTCCACAGTCTCCACCCCACTGATGTTTATAATGATATCTTTTCACCAGCCACAGATTCTTTTAGATGGGTTGATTCCACTACTTCCCATAACAACTTTAAGAGGTTTTCCTTTCCCTTCCTCCCTCAACAATTTTCTGGAATGACCCTAAGTTTGACAGGAAGCAGCAGTAGTAAGTGGTAATTTGCTGGATGTTATCCTGTAACTCATAAAAATCCAATCTTGCCGGGGCTTACTTAGGCAGGCTGAACTGCTTCTAATTGAGATTCTGTGGCTGTTTGGTCTGACTATCAAGTCTGGGATCTGGAGATAGCTTATCAGTATGGTATAACAGGGAGATTACAAAATGTGTGCGGATATCGGTGCCCTAAGGCCAGGTTACATCCTCAGTCACTGTGAGATTTCCATGTTACAAAAAGGATGGGAAGTATCATTTTTATGTTCCTCTGTGTGTGTGTGTGTGTGTGTGTGTGCATCTGTGTTAAGTTTCATTAGATTGTTACGTTAAGTGTTATGTATGTATGGGTTGTAACTGATTCAATACAGTATGTGAGGTTTTTTTTGCAAATATTCACAACACGGCATATGTTTTTCAAGTTAATGTTATCACTGATTTTTTCACATCAATACAAGTAGGAATTAAATGTTAGTAAAAGTGATTAGTTGTACTTTTGTGATCAGTTGTACTACAGTTGTACAACGCCAAAGGAGACTATTCACTGAAACCAAGAATGCCTTTTTTAATTCCTGTTTGCCTCAGCTCAGATCAATGTCCCATGTCACATGTCACAAAATGCAGTGTTGAGCATGTTGTACATGTAGCTTAAAGGCCACTGTTTCTGCATGGACTTGCCTTGCAGGGACTCTAATCAGGGCCTCCCATTACAACAAGACGTGTTGACTGGAGATGATTGTCATTCAGACTGCTCCCTAGTACTGGTATCTGCTAACACCACACCAGACCATGGCACACACACAAGATAGTGGCTGAACTCTGATTGCAGGGAAATTGGAATAGATTGCTTAATTGTTGAGGCAGGGCGATAGCAGTGCTAGGGAGACTCCAATCATGCGTTCCCGTACTATCTAAATTTCTCCAGAGATAACGTCAGACTTGTATGTACCTTCTGTAATAGCTTGCTGTAGCATGTGTTCTTCAGTTTGTATTCAGAAATTGGCAACAAAGAAGGTAAAAATTTACCAGTAATAGAACAAAGAAGGTAAAAAATTCATGCTGTGTCTTACAGCTTTGGTTTGCATGTCGTTTAGCTTTAGCCTACGCAGACCAAACAACAAATGAAGCCATTAACGGTGACATTTTAGCTTAAACTCCTGATTTATGTGAGTTGAATAGATGTGGACGTTTACCGCATTCCACAGATAATGTTTGTTGTCTGTCCGTTGATTTATAATTGCGAGTATGACCGATGTGAGTACAGATATATTTGCTGATGGATGTTCTCAGTTGGTTGTTTACCAATTCCGATTCTGTGCTGTAAAGCTACCTAATGGGCGTTACTTGGCAATAAAGTAATGAACCCCGCTGTCATCTCTGGTCATTATTTCCTCATCAGTTCTGGCGCCAACACGGGGATGAACCGCAAGTGACATTCAGATCCTCTCTTTCTCTGCCAAATGCCACGGTTCAGATGGCAAAACAAGAAATTATTGATGGCAAGTTGTCAGGGACGAGGGTAGAGCGTCTCGGAAGATTGATGTACCTGTCAGGTGCTTGATTATTGGAATTGTTACTGGTATCTTATCAGGAGCCTAATCACCATATGGATAGATCTGTATTGACGCAACAAAAGTACAGCGACTTTCGTAAGGTCTGCTACAACTATACAAGTGAAAAAGAAATGTATTCAATGAATTACCTAAATGAATATCTATGAATATTTCTAGAGTTGAGTCTAGAGTATCATTTAGACTGTTGGTTCTAAGGTCTAAACATTCTTTAATGTACATACCCATTTGAACACCATAAGGGTTATTACCTCCTAGAATGTATTTGAATTTATCTGGTGAACAGAAGGAATCAAATTCTTTAGAGCAGATGAAAAGTAACATGAACAGCTTTGAGCATTTATCCTCATATCGTGAACAATTCATAATAAGGTGATATGTGTGCAACATATTGCTGCAGGGTCATGACCGTGGTGCTGAATCAATTGTAGTTGTGTTGTTAGAGTGCAGAAAGATGGAACGCGCTGTAAAGTTCACAGGATCATGCCATTTGATTAACAATGCACCAGGGTTGTAGCCAGCACCCGTCCTTCCGTCATTTGGCGTTTCAGAGGGTCTAGATTTCACAATTTTCAGGGACCCAAGGAATGTCGCACCTTTGACACTATGTCTTACCCCTTGGGCTCTCGATAGGATTCAAAATCGAGGGGATTGAAAATGATTTCAGGCTGGCTACAACCCTGCACTGAACCCTTGTCATCTTTGTCTTCATCTTAATCTTGACATTCATTCATTTGTGCCATATGTTTTTTTGAAAATTCATCAGATTTACTTGTGCAGCATGCATGATCTGTCATAGCTGATTGTATAATTGATACCTTTGTTAACCTGATAAAAATCACACAGCGAATAAAGTACAAGGACACCAATACATTGTATACCCAAATCTGCTGTTTAGACATTATCTGTCAGTGGTTTGTTTGCCAACCCAAAATGTGATGGGCATTACAATGTACAGGCACAGAAGCCCATGTAGTCCAGTAGTTAGAAACATTGCCTTCAGACCAAAAAGTTGTGAGTCTGAGTCCGAACAAATGTACCACTCACCCAACATGCGTTCCCTGGTTCACTGTTAATTGTATTTGTTTAGGGATTGAGATATTTTCTTGGTAAAATGAACTTCTAAATACTGTACATAAAGTATTTGTCTTTGTGAGAAACAGTGGAAGATTAGCTTATCAAGTTTGTTTGAGCTAAACTTGTTTAAGATCACTTTCAGTTTCTTTCGCTTTCACAATAGCATGTTTCAGACAATCGCTGCCCATTTCAGTCATACCAAACTTAGCTGCCTCCATGTGGTGTTTTGTGATACATATGTCTTGGATAACCATGTCAAGATAATTGTGTGCTGGTACATTTTGTTAATGCCTTAAATCTGTCTTTGCCTTATCTTGTCTACCTATATTTCTTTCTGCAATATCATATTATGCAATATCTCATGATACATGGCTCTGATAATGTTTATCATATGATGTATCAAAAGCAAACCATATAAAAGTGACAAACAAAGCCATGAATTGTCCTCAAGCTGTTTCTGTACATGTATTTCCTGTATGTCTTTCGTCATGATCAGCTGCTACCTTGAGCTGATAATAAACATTGGCCAGAAACTTCTACTTCTTCTTTTTCCTGTCAGTTTTTTTCTGATTGGTGTGAAGACAAGTTTGACATGCTGATAATGATGCAGTGTTGAGTTTTGCTTTGTAATGCATGTGGCCTGTGTATGATCTGATACCTGGTAACACTGATGCATACGCCAGCTTATGCGTAATGTTGGTGTTGAAATTACTGCCGGTATCTTGCTGTTCAGAATATGCCAGAATTTTATCGCACTGCTCCCTTGAGATTTATTATTGCCGGGTATCAGCACAGCAGTATGCCTTGTTGTCACTTGTTGCAAATTCCGATAAAATCGGCCTTGGCTGGGGGGAAGGGTATATGGCATACAAATTGCCAGCTATTCTTCATGGGGGGCCTCCGGGGGAAGATGTGAAAAATGGCTCTCAACGCAAAGTTTTTACTGAAGTTGGATCCACATCAAAAGCCTAGAGTGCACAATTTATTCTAAATTGTGGTTTGATCTCCTACAGTAGCAATTTGTGGAAAGAGCTTAAATGGAAATGTCATTAATCATTGGGATTCAGCACATATACAATGTAAGCTCACTGCTTGCTCACTATAATCCAGAAGGATGCTTTTATTGGTCGTGTTTTGAGATATCTGACGCATAGGAAAAATTTCTTCAGTTTTTAGCCCTCTCCTCTTCACCACGCATTCTCAAAAGAGCAGCAATTTGGGTTTGAATAACTGTGCATTGTACATTAATTAAATGCTTATGTTACACAATCGATGTCCATGAAAAATATACATGAAATAGTTCTAATTCTAAAGAGCACATTTTATATATGCATATGCATCATGTTGAACATTTTTCAATTTAGTGAACATTTCTCAAAGAACACATTTTGTTATAGAACAATGAAAAAGTTCACACCAACAATTCAAAGATAGTGATCTTAAACTCATTTAAGAGCTACATTGTATTCTTCCACTGGTCATGACAGAGAAGACAGATACTATGTACAGTACTTACCGGTTCTCTCTACCAGGGAAAATTCCCTTAGCTCTTTTCGACAAGCACAATGAATAGTGGACCATGACTAACATCCCTTTCCAGTAGCATGCATGTCAGGTGAGTGACCCAGTTGGGATTCAAACTCACCGGTTTTTGGTCCAGTGACATGGTTGCTAACCACTGGACAATGCATTCTATTGATAGTCCAAGAAACAATCTGTATGATCTACCAGTAATGTCAGCATTACCTGTAACCGTCATCCTGCTAAGGTACATTTTGTAGCCATCATACACCAAAACTGTATAACTGGTTATAATTTCATCAGGTTGGTAAAACGTTTTGGATTTTTCTTATGTACAGTCAGTAATGTCTCTTACATGTACATTTTGTACATGTATCTGCTTACATGTCAATGCCAGGCAAACATCTTCCTCAGTCAAAGCTTCTTTTTTTTCAGATTGGAGTACTACTTCTCACCGCTATTTGTAGCCAAATCAGTTGTACATTCATAACTAAAACTTTTTCCACTTTAGCAGCATTTATAAACAGCTCACTCAATAGTTAATCTATACTATACATTTGTACATTGTACATTGCCCTGAATATCAAACCTCAGGTGATGGAGTCAACATTTTGATTTTCTCTTGACCTGGTGGATATTGGTAGAATGCAGGGGATAGCCTGTAGCTAACCTGACTCAGGAAGAAAAATATGTCGGGAGGGGAAGCTGGGATATTCTCCGGGGAAGCACAATTAATCAGACTCCGCAGATTACAGGACCCGAGGAAATCCCCGCACCACTTTTTAATGAGGTGATTGTGGTGAATAATTGCGGGTGGCAGATATTGGGGGGACCATTTATGATGGCCTCTGGTGTAACATTTCACCTGATTGGAGCAGAGCAATGGAGCATAAGTCTTCCGGTTGCTCAAGTTATGCTAAAGGTAGTCACTA
Organism: Branchiostoma floridae x Branchiostoma belcheri; assembly: GCA_019207045.1. Taxonomy (NCBI): domain Eukaryota; kingdom Metazoa; phylum Chordata; class Leptocardii; order Amphioxiformes; family Branchiostomatidae; genus Branchiostoma; species Branchiostoma floridae x Branchiostoma belcheri. The sequence continues at coordinate 8,968,842 of CM033027.1, forward strand.
ATTGTTGATAGAAGTACTGTAGATGCGGAAATGTAGTTTTATGTTTGCGGTTTTCGTGGTGGTCACTTCACCGTGAACTTTAACACCACCGTGAATATTTTTTCATTACGGTATGTGACTAAAGTCTATGGTGCTACCGCAAACTTGAAACCACCACGAACGCTCCATTTTCCCGCTACAAAAGTAAGAGGGTCTGCATGGGGGGTCCCGACAACGATTTATGATGAATTCAGAAGAACCCCCTACGTATTACGCTAAATCAAGGAAGGCAATTACGCTAAATTTGGTCGCATTGCTACAAATTACGTACATAAGATGGTTTTCCCTATGAATTACGGGAAGCAAAATAGACTGCCTACGCCTTACGGAAAAGAGCATGCAGACCCTCAAGTAAATACTTGTGAACTTAAATTCATTTACAGTTTTCTGAAAAGACACTGTCTTAAAGAAATCTGCAGTATCACTATTGAAGCACTCTCCTATGCATCAAAATCTGACATCAAAGTCATCACCTGAGTGATATAGGTGAACTGTTGCTCAGACAAGAATGGGTTGGATCACCATAAGCTGTCCATTATGTAGCACTTTTCATTGATTGGTTCTATGCATTAGCCTTAGATCCAGATTATTAAGTTTTGGACCACACCCACCATTGTCCCAATGTAGCCACTTTCGCATGAAGCTAACTAAAGTCAACATAGGCTGGATTTCATGATGTTCTATACTGAATTTTCATTTTGCTCAACAACATATCACCTCTAGCATGATTGCTACTATTGAAATAAGTATGAATTCAACAAAATTCCTTATCTATCAGAACAAAATTCCTAATTTTGCTTTCATCTTGCCTTCACACATTTTCCGAGTCCATAAAAATAATTAATTAAGCTAATATGACATTAAGTGCTTGACTATTGTTTTCTGTTACTCTTAACACATAGAGTAGAAGTGTTGACTGTGAATACGAGCGATCACGATGATGTCACGGTGACGTAGTGGTAGGCAAAAAGCAGATGTTTGGCAAACGATGGATTTACGTAGTAACCGGTAATTTGGTCTGCTAATTTAAATATCAATTTTTAATCCAATCTACTGACGTCCTGGTAGGCACCAACCATCGAATACCCCGGATGTAAACAACAACAGCGATCGCTTGTATACTACAACACAGAAATCCTCGAACAGTTCCCACCAACAAGCTTCCAATTCTTTGTAAAATGATTGTTTCTCCAGTGAATGTGAAGGTTGCTTGTTAAATCCTGGGAGTTCTAAAACTACAGCATAGATGAGCATATACATGTAACTGGTGACAAAGTACATTTGAGCCACTGTGGCAGTACTAGAATATTAAATAGCATGGTGACATATTGGGAAAGCAGCCGAATGGCTGCTCCCATGGAAGGGCTTATAAATGTCGCAGAAATTGGTTTTCATTGGCATGTGCCGTCTCACACAAGTTTGGTAAACTTCCAACTCCCTCTATTCTATAAATCATTCTGGTCTATAAAGATAACCTTGTGAAAAGTAGTAGCATGAATTATTTTACCATTTATTACTTACAATACTGTCTTCTCATACGTCCAAAGAATCCATATTTGCCAAAGTGTGATTAAATGTAATTTTCATAATCATCATCATCGCACGTCCGGTACGTTACACCGGTGAGGTAGAATACAGTTTTTCCTCATGATTGCCTGAATTATACTTTCTTCCCATAAGTCCAACATATTTGCCATGTAGTTAAATGTAAATTTCTCCAGCTCTAGTTTTAATCCTAATGATAGCCTATACACACAAATGTATCAAATCAATTTCAGATCGAGCAGAATTTTTTATTTTATTTCGAAAAGTATCACAAAGAAGTGCACCATAGGGCCACACTTTAGTATTTATCATACTGGACTTTGTGTAACTAAACTCCAAGTTGCCACAAGGAAGCCCAGACAGCATTGCTGTTTCAAACACCTTCAACATTATGATGTGGAAGAATCCAAGACTTTGCTATTATTGGTAAATCTACACTTGGCATCTTTCCTCTAACCTCATACTGGGCTTTGTGTAACATACTTTGATAACTAAACTGACTCTCGCTTTATTCATTTTATCAAAGTTGCCACAAGGAAGCCCAGGCAGCATTGCTGTTTCAGACACCACAATTTTGATGTGGAAGAATCCAAGACTTTGCTATTATTGGTAAATCTACACCTGGCATCTTTCCTTTACCCTCTGACCTTATTGGTGTTGGTTCTGACTCTGCGGAATTGTTTTGTCTCGTTATCATCTCAGCCCCGTCACTGATGGATAGCCCTGAGTTTTATATTGAGTTTGGAAAGGTCACGGGGGCTATTTCAGGCCGCTCTATCTCCTACCTTGTTACCAGTGTACAGAATACTGGAGGGAAGGACCTGGATTCTTTATTGCGACCTGGCTTTGGTATTTGCACTTATTGATCACTGAGCCTGGAGGTATTGATGGAAGCAACATGGGCATGGTGGGGTCATCGCAATCAATGTAATCAATAAGACTTCCTGGCCGGGCAGATGTAGATGAGGTTATCACAAGTCACAAAGATTTACTTTTAGATGTAACATGTACCAAATGAATGTTTTGGATGCTATGATGATTGTTCTAGTCATAAACTCTCTGCTAATAGTTATATGGTATGAGTTGACAAAAAAGTTTTTAAAAACTTATTCAAAATGTTATTTGAAAAGTTATATGTTTGACAAATCAAATATGGAGAAATTATGTTTGTTTCATTGGTGCTTTTATGAGAAAAATGTACCACCAAAGTGGCGTTAAGAATTACATTCAAGTGGTGATGTGGACCGTTCAGATGACGGACACATCACAAGGAAAACCTGACTGAGTTTATACAACTTGAAGGTTATTGCCTCTTAATGCAGGAAGCATGCTTTATTGCACTTGGTTCTGAGCACCAGCCTTTCCCTTCATACAAAAATAGAATTGCCAAATTGCAATAACTGTTTCTGGTGGTACTGGAATGGGAGGAACGAATCTGTCACACAGAAAATGCACAATATAGAAGCAATAGTCAACGTTGGAAAGTATTATGAAATTGTGTTACACCCTCAGCTGTACCCACGTTATGAATAGCACCCTGATCCAATACATGCCAGCGGAGGAGGCTGTTGAACCAATATTAAGCTAGCCCAGCCTCGCCGCGTGTAATTTGTGCATATGTCTCTCTGTCAACTCACCCTCCTGCATATTACCTGGGGATTACAAAGTCAAAGTAGGCACGGAGTGTGCAGGGATGGGGAGGGATCTGCCATAACTCTCCCTGCTCCGCTTGCCATGGAGGAGGCTGATTTATGAGTCATTTCCAGTCGCCCCCCGATCCATCCGTCTTCCCTGGCAAGGTGATACAGCGGGATCAATGAGGAAGAAAGGGGCTCTCTTTAATAGATAATTGTTGTCAGTTTTCTTCCAGTCGTTTGTTTTCGCACCTTCTGATAACGGCATTATCCAAATCATCAGCTTGCAAGAGGGGTACTCAGTTTGTCATTGAAGCAAGGTGCTTTGCTATCTTGTAGGGGTTTATTGCTGCTTGAAGTAATTTTTCACCCAGGCTTATGGGGAACAATAAATCTTCTGTACCCTTGGGTTTCATTTCGGTTCACTGTCACGTACGCAATTTCTGGAATAAACTTATTTTACAGTTACATGGTGTGGAGATTTTTTTCTAGCTGATCAGATTCAAAATTCGAAGAATATGAAAACAAAGAACATTGTTCTATATTGTATTATATATATATTAATCAAAATGGCATAATTGCCTTAGATTGAAAACTAGTATCAGAACATATACAAAAAGTATCAGAACATGTACATTCTCATATTTTGGTGCCAACTGTTGAAGAAAGTCCTCGACAGTGTCATCCTAGCTTCATGTTCTTGTTCATCTTTTTTTCAAAAAGGACATTTTAAGACCATCAGTTATTAGCAAAAGTTAGGTGTGACGGGTCGTTCGGTGTAATATAACCAGCTGCTGCCGCGCCGCATGCCTGCAAAGCTGGTGTGTTATGCCGAACGGCGGTTATACCGGCTATATAGATACAGACAGATACAGTTAGGGAAATATAACTTTACATTTTTTTGTTTGTTGTAGCAGTATATAGATATAACTACTGTTAATATAAAGAAAGTAATGCAGTCTACGTTTTTATTTATCCCTTCGTATCCATCCTGTCACTAATAGTGTGAGCACGAGGACTAAAGCAAAGGTGTAGAAACTTGTATAGCCTGAGTGTGATAAGGTCTCTAACTCCCTGAAGGAAAGCCGCAGCATCCTCCTGCTCATGGCCTTGCCCGTGACCCTCTCCACTCATATGTATGCACTGCTGCATGTTTGCAGGGGATTAAGCTGACTAAAGATAATAAAAGTTACTCCGTAAGTACTTTCAAGTCATGAATCACGCATCTTTCATCACCGGGGTTGGTCAGGTGGAACAACGCCGCATTTTGATGCTTAGCGCTGCATATGACACGGTTACAGATGACTGATTGCAGACTGGCTGTCTCCCGTTCCATCAACAACCACTGGTACTTAACACGGGGTAATGGAAAATTCAGAACCATCGCAACTTTTCATTTTGAATGGAGGCTTTAGTTATTAGTGTTAACAGGGCAACACCCAGCCTGCCAAGTTGTTTCTGGAGCTGGCCTGAAGTAAATGGCTTTGAACAGATTAATCTGAAAGGAAGGAATAACAGGTGCCATCAGCTTGTTCAAAACCAACGATTTTTTGTGCAGAGGAATCTGACAAGACTACATTAGAATCCATGATTTCAAACTTCTGCTCGAGGGTCTGGTTGCCCCTATGTGCAGCACAACCAAATACTTGAAAACTCAGTTTGCATAGTTCAAGTGGCCAAAATGTAAATTGTTTTTTGGGGGGGCCGTCAAAGACTACGTCAAGGCATCAAATCAGCGCTTACCTGATCCTGCTAACACATTAGCTCCCCACCCATGCAGTCCAAAAAAAACTTGATAATGGTTAACTGATCGCTGTATTAGAACAGGTATTGGAACTATACCTTACGTTGCTCATTGACTGACATCCCCACCAAAACATACAGTTCCCCAGATGGGTAGCAGAAGCAAACATTGGAGAAAACTACAGTACCAAGATTGTACCCAGGCTAAACTTGCATAGGATCAGTTGTTGCCTGCAAGTACAGTGGAAACAAATATTTTCTAAGGTATTCATCCTGCTGATAACTTCTTTGCAAAGTTTTGTAGACCCAGTGCCAACTTCTGCTGCTTAAAGCTTGGCCATATGTTTCATCTTGACAAAGAAAGATCGTAGACAGCAAACTTACATCGTGTAAAGATATAGATCTCTGTGAAAATCCATACATAATGTGGCAATATGACAAATGTCTCCTGTCAGACGAGATATCAGTTCCATATCTTGGATTAGCGTGCCAACTGCCATTGGTCGTACACTTCCGTTATCTTCCCTTTCTGTGCTATGCAATGATCCTGCTGTTTTAGATATTCTAGCAATAAATGAAGGTTCTTAGCCACCTGCAGCGGCAAATGTAAATCATCTGCCAGTGGGAAAAGTTTACGTCAATGATGAAAGAAATGTGTTTTGCATCCATTTGATGTAAAATTCCCACATATTACATAATGTAACACTGGCTGAAAGTCTCAGTGATTAACAGGGGTTTTGATTGCATCCTGCTTCTTTTCATTACAGTAAGATAATACATTACAGTAGATATTCAGAATTTTAAAGCTTTTTTCATCAAACACAGTTGAGAGCAGCACATTATGAAATAATTAGTAGATATAGGACAAATGTTACCAAGACGTTTTTGGTCATAAACACCCCATACTCTCATGATGACAAACCGTTCAGTTTCCAGTTTCATGAAAGATATCACATGGTGGAATGTTGCTGCTATGACTGTTCATGATGGGGATCCAAGCCTTAACTCAAGCTTTTTCACAGTAATGTCATTAGACTAAAGCCACCCATGGCTGGAAATTATAAACACGACAGAGAAAAGGTCTGTTTAATAACGTTTTGCAATTTCACACCTAATGCCTGGATAATGTAGAGGATTTAACTCGCTTGTTTGTTTGTTTTAGTGGTAAGGCCATACCAATTTTATTTGTTGCTCCTTGGATTCGCCTGTCCTTTTTTTTTCATTTTCAAAAAAATTAAGTACCACAAAAAAAATTATACAGGTTTTGCTATTACGAATTTGTAAATATTACCATCCAGAGCCACATACACATAATTTCAGGCTAAAAACAATGCCTTTTATTCAGAACATTAGTAACAAATCAAAGGAAGATTTCATTGTATAAAATGTGCCACTAAACTCCTCAGGCTGTCATTTTTTTGTGTTATTTAAGCCGTATATCTTCAATCCAGACCTTTGGAAAAAAAATTAATTTTTAATTTTTTTCGACCTGTTGGCCCAATTTGATTATTGACAGGACACTTTAGTGGGCATCAGACATTGCTTGTTATGGGACCCTATTCCTGAATGTGATATTACACAGTGTAAAAGTAGTTTAGCTCTTTGTCTAAGACACTCATATCTTGACACTCTCTGGCCTTGTGCTGGAAGTAAAACATTTTCAAACTCGCCTCACTTGACTCTGAGAATGCTCAGAACTTCAGGAAGAAGCTGAAGTTAATTTTTGTCTCCAAGATTAGTGTTCTGTGACCATCCATGGAGGAGCTGGATGGATGAGTGCTGATATGATGGTACACAGTGATGATTGCTGTTGTGGCACCTTACATTATTACATGTAGCCAAGCATCAACGGTTAAGTGTAAAGACAACAAGAATGCATCATCGCTAGAAGTCATCTCATATTTGATAAATGTTCCATTTCTTGCTGCTTTTTGTTTTTACCAATTGTAATGCTAGTTAGCCTTAATCCATGGGTTAACCTACATTTGCATGTAAAGACATCAAAAAGAGAGTATATATTGTATAGAAATTGTTACGTAGACAAAAGGTGATTTCAAACAGCAACTGAACATCCCTAAATACACTTTTTTAAATCCATGGATATGGGTTTACCTGCCAATTAAGGTGTTATTCGTCTTGAAAAAGTTTGTTTATTCTAACACGTACATATCATATTCTTCTACATTTGAACTGTACAGAATATTAAATGCTGAAACTTTAAGTCAAAATTGGCTTGAAATTGTCTTAAAGTGAAAGATCTGAACCACTTTGTAACAATACGCTATTTAGTAGATGAAACCACATGTTGCTCACTTCTGGTTTAGTGCTCAGCGGGCTTGTCTATATGGTATGTTTAAGTAATTTTCCCTGTAGGCACGCTATTGAACTGCGTCGCCACTCATCCTGAACCCTGGGGCTAGGCTGTCACTTAAAGCAGGGCACTGTACTGTTAGCAGCCGACCAATCAAAGCCAAGTTCCTAAATAAGAAGTCTGTAGCGAGTAGAACAGGAGCATCAGAACTGTTTGCACCCTTCAGTCGGTGTCATGCCACAATACTTTGTAATAACTTCACTGTCTGCTGCAGTCCTTTACCTGAGCAAATCAGGATGCACCTGTGGTGAGGCTGTCTAATTAAACTGCAGCGGCATTCCATCAGTCATGGGAGGAACCTCGGGGGAAACGTTTCAATTTCTGTGGCCAGTCGAGCAAAACTTCCAGCTTCATGGAATGGCAACATTCGTCACCTATCATTACTGCGCCCTGATATGGCGCAGAAAAACAAGTGCTGTAGGGGCATGGGCAGGGAATACAGATGTCTATCAGGTGGTTGGGTGGGGCAGTATGCAGGGTTATTGTATCTGCTAATTACTTAGCATAGTGTTGATTAAGGCAATGCAAATACAGCTACAGCGAAAGTGAAACCTAGTAGAAATTTAAATCCACCATACTTTTATTCAGGATTGTTGTATTTCATCTGCTAATTACTTAGGATAGTGTTGGTTAAGACCATGCAAATACAGCTACAGCAAAAATGAAGCCTAGTAGAAACTTAAATCCACCACACTTTTGTTCACAGACTGTATTTGTGCATTCATCAACAAATGCATCTAAATCAAAACCTTAAAATGGTGTTGATGATGCAGATGCCACCATCTGCAGTATCTTTAAGTTGTGGTTTTAAGATAATCTTCTTCCTTTCATTAATGTTTATTACTGCACAAAAATATATAAGTCTGATATATGTTTCATCTGTGCCATACTGATTTCCTTTTATATTAGCAGAGTTTATATGGCAGCTTCATGATGGCAAGAAATGGCAATGAAAGTCCAGTGTTGCTCACTGAGTCCAATAACATCATGATAAGCGACTTGCCATGTTATTGGAAGATCATGCATTCAAGTCTCAGTCCGGCATGCCAACTGTGGCCAACAGCCTATCATGTCCAAGGCCAGCCTGTATCAAAGTTCTTTAGAAATGTTGTGCTAACTTTATCAAATGGACGGCATCTTGTGGCCAAGAGACCTGCATTCCGGTGATAGAGTGAAAAGGAAATAGTTAAGCTCAGTCTGCAATAACATGCATGGTGTTGTCATTTATCAACAGTTTTATAACAGCTACAATGTCCATGGTATGATTCGTCATTTTTTTGGTTTTACCAATGGCATGCAGCTACCTCTCTAACTGTATCATCTTGTTACCAGGGTACACCTGTGGCTCAACAATAATCTTTAGTTGGTAACTGGGAGACCCTGGGGTGTGGACATCTCAGTGGGGGCTGCACCTTCTTTTGAAGGGACATAAAATGGGGGTCCCATTATCGAGGGGGTGCTCAAGCAAAAAATGAAGGGCAACCCCCTCCCTGTAAAAATATACCCTGCAACAGAAACAGCTAGGAAACTTGCTGACTCATGTGCCACTACGAGGGGCATTCAATAAGTAATGTCCCTGACCCATTTCCCATAGCAGGAGATTAATGAAACTTGGCACAGTTATTAGTCTTTCTCTACATAGGAACCACCCAGAGTTATGCATTTCTCCCATCATTTGATGTAGCTCTGGACACCGTTCTTATAGGACATCCCAGGTTGGTCCTCCGACAGGTGCCTCATCAATGGCAGAAGAGGGACGACCAGGTCTGGGAGCTGTTTCCACAGACTTCCGGCCTTGTTTGAATTCAGGATGCCAGCGTTTTACAAGGTCATATGATGGGGCATCATCACCATAAGTTTTTTTTCATTTCATCAAAAGTCCCTTTTGGTGTGCGTCCTTTCAAATACAAAAACCGGATCACTGCGCGACACTCAACTTGCTCCATTTCACACCTGGTCCATTTCGCACCTGACTCAGTTCAAACACCAGTAAATCAGTAACCACAATTAGTTCAGAGCTGTTTTTTGCAACATAACCCATAGAGATATGACTCATTACACATGCAAAATTTCAACTAGATCAGACAACTGGCAGTGGGTCAGGGGCATTACTTATTGAATGCCCCTCGTATATTGTATGTTCAATGTACTACAAGGTTTACAACAACAACAACAGCCATGCAGGGTTCACTCATTACCCATCTATCAAGACTGATAAATCCTTTTTCCCAGAAAGGGGATGGGGGGGAGGTCATTGGGGCCATAATTATTGCAAGTGGATAGTCCAAATTTTAGCCTAATGCAGGGATAGCCATCTCTTTGTGTACATGGTGTTATCTCTACCTCTAAAGTGTACCTTAAAGTTTACAACTTCTAACGGAACAAAATCGACCTGTCGGACCAGTGCTGACAATGATGATTTGTGCCCACAATGCTTTGGGAATACATTTGTTGCCCATTTTTCATCATCTCTGCGCACGGTCGCCATTAAATCTTCTGTCTTAATGTTTTATCAACACTCTCCATGCTACTGATCTCAAGCAAAAAGTAAGTACTTCTGGGACCCTATCTTGCCTTTGCAACAAAAGCATAATATTTCACGCACACAAGCTCCTGTCGTCGGCCAGAAAAGAGTGATTGCAGGGTGAATTATAGATTCTGCGGAATGGTTGATCAACATTTATGGATGCGGCTGGCTCCACTGTGGTAATTGCCCAAAGGATTCATGACCTTGGGAGTTCAAAGGTTAAAGTAATTTGCCAGGAAATGGGTCTTAGTGGTAAATCATTGAGACATCTTTTGCCTGGAATAATTACAAGGTTGTTAAGTCTTAAAGCCCACTTAGCGGGCTTAATTTCCAATAAATAAGCAAGGCAGTAAGGTGTTTGAAGTCCAGTGGTCGTCGGGCCATTCTGTTAGACAGTGGTGATAAAATTTGACAGCATAGTACAGGTGTTGACGCTATGTAATATATGGAGAGAGAATATAACACGGTGTATTCCGTATCACTCAAGGTGCCAGACTGACCGTGGGTTGGATTCCAACACCATTGGATGAACTACCTGAGGGTGATCCCTGTGAGAGGGCTTGGACCAAGGGTGATGTGGAATACACTGGACTTTATTTATCTCATACCCACCTGTGAAAACACACATTTCGATGGAAAATGCACCAAATTTTGAGAAAATAACAGTAACAGCAGCAATTCCAACATCAGCATTTTGAATTCGGATTCCTGTCACACTCGGCACATGCAAAGTGCGCTCGAATGATTCTGTGGTCATACAACGTGAAGTCAGTATGATAACACAAAATGTCACCTGGTCCGGAACATTGATGTTGAATGTTATCACAGCCCAGGTATGACATGATGATCAATATCATTCAGCATAGCCACAGCTACATTTTCAGACTTCTATAAGTTGTATCCAGCTATTGAAATGCTATATATTGCCATTGGAAAGATGTAAGTCATCATAACTTGCCACTGGAATAAAAAGCATGGATGAATGAACTTGTACACTTCTCATTGGCCCATATAAGTACAAGAAGTTTTGCTTCTGTCAAGAAAGAAGAGATTCTCTCACAGTCTAAATCTGTAAGTAAAATCCCTGTATAGGTTATTGTAATTTCAACTTTGCTCAAAGCAACTTGGGTGCTCTGTATAACAAGTGCCCACCTGTAACAGCGATCAATGTGAGGTCGGGGAAGGTCAATATGTCCTTCAGAGCCAGCTCCAAGGTCGTGAGCACAACCTTTCCACTGGCAGGAGAGTAATACTTACAAGTTAAGTAGAGCCTGTAGATGTCATTTTAAAGACCACATGATTGGCATGCTCCCTTTGCAGCTCAGTGTGAACTTCCTGGCACCAACGTAACTAGATTGCCATGTATGAGTGCAAACTTTCTGTGGAGTGGTAACTTATCTGAACTTCACAACCCTTTTTGAATTTTAACGATATAAAAGCTTCATATTTGAAAGACTAAGTAATGTTTGAAAAGAGCTTGCTAGCTAAGGGGCTCCCCTGTTTTTTAATGAATAATGATTTCTGTAGGGTCACTGTCCTTTTGTATAGATTTTATATCACAAAGTTAAGAAATAGACGGCTTTTGAGTGTAAATTTTACATCATTAAGTTAAGAAATAGGCTTTTAAGTGTAACTTTTATATCATAACGCGTTAAAGTTAAGAAATAGAAGGCTTTTAGTTTTTAATGTAACTTTTGGACTACTCTTTGCTGTAACATTATATTGGGAATGATGCATCTGGATAGGGACATACATCTGCATCTATCTTCGTGCCAGCCTACGCAATTATTGTCACGTTCACCCAATGTGATTCATATCCTTGTACAATATTGTGTCTATTACTGTAACTGATATGTTCATTACTAACTGAGCTGTCACATCATTTCAGGTAGTTACTCAGCTCTCATCTTGATGTGTAGATCCTTCACAGACCATGAATAATGGAGTAGAATTTTATAAGATGATCCTGACAAATTTAGAATTCAATTATAGTCTAAACGTTACTTTACTAACGTTTATTATATCCATACACTGAGTTGTTTGTAGGCATCTGACTCTTATTCTTTCTTGGATGGGATAAATCTATGTGTTGTAACATTTGGTCTTAGTGGTAGGATTTAACAGACTTGCTACAGTGTATAGTAGTCATTTCTCAGGAACCGAAAATAGTTTCATCAGGTTGGTAGAGTATTATGATAGGATATAGGAGAATTCTTTTTACACAACCAGGAGGTACTTATATTGCTTACATTTCGATGTCTCTCAGACACCTTCGTCAGAGCTTCTAACTGGAGTTCAGCTTCTCACCGCTATATGTAGCCGATGTAGGTGGCGATTTTGCGGCGAGAAAACAATCCCAAACGTGGCTAAGGTTGTATCCCCCCTCGTCCCACGTTTGGCATTGCTTCCTCACCGCAAAAGCGCCACCTACATCGGCTACATATAGCGGTGAGAAGGAGAACTCCAGTTAGAAGCTCTGACAAAGGTGTCGAAACGTAAGCAATGTAAGTACCTGCTGGTTGTGTAAAAAGAATTCTCCTATATCCATTTCTCAGGAAGTTAGAGCTGAAGAATCCTCTGATTGCACAGTTGGGGACTACTCTGTCCTGAGGCTGTGGAAAGCTAAGCTTAGGCAGGTTTAGCCCAGGGAGAACTTTGTTGTGTTAACAAGTGGACAGTGATGCATGCCTCACTTCTGCCCAGTCTTACTCCTATTAGCAAACCTGCCTGACTAATGCCCACGGAAGGGCAAAGACTATCAAATGTGGAGACTTTTTCTGGGCATCAGGTGGCATTTACGGTTTTTTCAAGGTGACCTCTGCTAAGTGGGGGGTAGGGGACAGCAAATTGCTAGTTGAACTTGGTCTCCAGAAGCATCAGTTAAATGTTAAATGTAATATTCACAATTCATACCTTTCAGCAAAGATGTGAACATTGACAGGTTAAAGTCGCTATTTTTAATTTAAACACTAAATGAAGTGCTAAATATCAACAAACTTTCTGTCAGTATCCTGGTCCTTCTCAGACCAAAGGATAACATGTTCATCTTACATTTACCTTACATTGATGTTTTTATTTTCTTCAATATTATCTTTTGATTTTTAACTTAAATCATTCAAAGAATTAACACCCCATACACACCACTTCTTATGGGATGACCATATTGAATAACTTCTAAGTGAGCTGACTATGACTCCTTTATCATCATACAAAGACTACTACTTGGGTGTAAATCTTTGATCTTCATGTTCAAATGTATTTTAACATGGCTGCTCCTTTTTCTTTTCCAGAGGGAGGTTGGAGTGCTGAGAGAACAGCTACAGGAAGAGAAGGTAAAAAAGCATTGCTTCAGTTTCAAACTTCATGTAGGGTCTACTTAATATATTTGTTTCTTAATGGAACAGGTTTTTAATTTTTCAGATGCTCAGAACAAAGTCAACCCACATAATACCTGCCCACTTTTCGTCGAATAGAAGAAAGTAGGATTGATTTCTATTATTGTATTAGTTTCTTTGGTTACAGTCAAGGATAAGTTGCAAGTTTTTTTTCCATTAAATTAACTTCAGGCTTGTGTATGAGTATGGGTCCTCAGTCTTTCTGTTAGAATAGGCCACCTTTTATGTAGGCTGAATATAAAGTAGCATAATCCACATTATTCAGACTTAAAAGTTTCAAGCTACTACTCAGGCCTGCAACCACACCTATCTTTCTTTCCCTTTTGATCATGAGTTGCGACAGTCAGAAGACAGATATGACCGACTGCTGAAAGGCAACTATTAGGAAGAGATATCATTTTCACTGCTGGGTATCAAGAGGTTTCATCCTCCACAATGCTGGCAGGGACTAGATGCGAATGGAATTGGTTGGGGAGGCTTAGATGAAAGTATAGCATAGCAGTCCTTCCACTAGAGCCCTGGCTATAATCCTCCTCCATGAAAAATGTTCCAATTGGAAAGTTCCTCCACAACCAGGGAAATACACATTTGGAAGGGGTTTTGGGAGGAACGAATGAGGGATTAGAGCTGAATGGGATTGTTGAGCTGTTGCAACTTTTGGCTAGGAGCAAAACTTGTTTCCTCTACATCTGAGACGAAGCTGTCATTAGAAAATTGTGATATATTTCTAAACCATGAAGCAATCAGAAGGACTTTGAACATTGAGTAAGGGTTATTTAACCCCCATAATTCACCTCCAAGAATGCAGCTAAACATACATGTAAGTAACTGAACTTAGCATTAACAAAATTAAGAGCAAATGGGCAAGATTACGTGTGCCTAATGAGTTGTGACTGACATTAGTCTTAATAACAAGACCCAACTCTCACTAATTGGCCATAGCTAACAATGAACTGCTGCAAACAATTATCCATTTAGGGTATGTCAATCTCAATTTACATGAAATACACGTTAACCAAATAACTATGCTGAAACCTTCTTGAAGTGAACATGATATTGTATACTACACACAAACACAAAAAAGTAAAATTTACGGGTCTTAGTGGCAAATGTGCTGTTGACACACTGGTGCACCAAATCCATAGGTGATTTTGGCATTGTATTGTTTTTAATTCAGCTGCAGGTGATAGCTTATGGCATGAAAACTTTATGGTGTAGAAATGTGAATTTAAAGCAGAATGATATAAAACATTGTATCACTTTATCTGTCATTTTACATTCTAACCCCTGGAAAGGCTTTCCTCTAGGACTGAATTCACTTGATCCCTGGGTTTGTGTGCTCTAGACCCAGAGGGATACCCTTTGGCTGAAATGTTGGATTAAAGGACTAGAAAGAACTTTTTTACCTGTACCCTGTCTGCTATCTCTTTGATATATAGGCTGCTAAAAGCTAAGGGCAAATACCAGGGTCAGAATATGAATATATGGCTTATCGTATTACTACATCACTGTCATAGTTTTCAGACGGTTTAATGTGGGCGCTTGCAAGAGGGCCCTTAGATAAAATGAGGACATATGCTTTTGAAAGGAAAGCCTATCTGATGGGATTTCAACAGATTAGGGCATCCATCAGTCTGTCAGATTGTGGAGTCTCTCTGTGACCTTGATCAAACGGTCAGGAAATACATGTTGACTGAAAGTGCAGACATCCTTACATCAGATGCCAGTCTGGCGTTATTGTCGTGGCGCCTAGGGCAGAGCCACCCTCATCATGGGTACTGCAACTTATAAGAGAAAGCCATGAGTTGGAAGAATATTCCAGGTGTCCTAACTCTTTGGTGAAAAAGAAACATAAACTTTGAGATGAGTTGTATGGCTTTTGTGAAGAAGAAAAAACTGTTGCCAGCCCAAAATTGTGGAGTTGTCGCAAGGCTTTGCCTGTGACCCAGCTCTTACACCTTTGATCTTCCACGGCTCCTGCTTGGTTACAGTAAAAGGGCCTTCCTTGAGAGGAGATTTGTTGAGGCAAGCTTGCTTTTCTTCTTAAGTATGATCGTAATTCACAGTGACAACCCTTCAAGCGGTTGTACATATTCATTACTGTCAAACTCGCTTCAGTGACCACTTCTGTACACACAAACTTTTGACTGTTTGCCAGATTGCATACATTGTGTTGCCCTTTAGTCCCCTTCTGCCAGTGTTCTTAGATGTCCTTGAGTCGGTTATTTATGCCTTTGCTCTTCTACAATGGTACATAACAAGTACCCTTAAGCTAAATGCAATCGACAAGTATAATAGCCACATGTGGTATCTTAGAATGTTTTAAAATAAGAATTAGTCAGCTCAGACTACAGTTAAGT
The DNA here is from genome assembly GCA_019207045.1 of Branchiostoma floridae x Branchiostoma belcheri. Taxonomy (NCBI): domain Eukaryota; kingdom Metazoa; phylum Chordata; class Leptocardii; order Amphioxiformes; family Branchiostomatidae; genus Branchiostoma; species Branchiostoma floridae x Branchiostoma belcheri. The sequence goes on from CM033027.1 coordinate 8,984,456, forward strand.
TTTAAAAGAGAAATAAATCCATTGTGTTGATTTGTCAATTCGCCTTGCATGAATGTACATTACATGGTTGGCTGAACTTTCTGCCATGTTTTATTTCCAGTAGGTTTTGGGAGTATGATCTTAGACGAAGTTCATTCTTTTTTGTTTAGATAATGTGATTCTGAGGAAGCTTTCCAGTATACGGTGTCATTGGCATCACAGTCACTTTTTCAGCACCATGGACATGTACCGCACCAATTCTGTACTGACCCTAAAATCCTGGTAATTAATAGGAAACCAGTTAGATTTACATGCATTGACTGGCATATCATTGAATGAATTTCTCACACAGAATGCATTGTTTAGAGTTAGGCTAGAACCAGACTAGAGGAAGGCTCAAACCAACCTGAAAGTTAGCGAGGTGGTCTTGTGATTAGGGTTGTTGACTTAAGATAAAAAGCTTTTTTCTATATATTTGGCCAATGTTGCCTAACTACCTGTTGTCTACTGGTTCAAATCTAGAGGTTCTTGGTTGAAATCCCTAGCAGGCCCCAGTGTTGTGCCCCTGGGAAAGGCACTTTACACTTATTTCAGAGCCACATCTAAAGCAGGTCAAAGATCCCACCACTCTTAATGAAAAGAGCAGGGCTTATTCCCAGTGTAAGTGGATCAAAGACCAGTCTCTTCTAATGCAGCTTGTCCCTACTGTACCAAACTGGTGCGTCACCCGTACGGCAATTTACCAGTTAGGCAAAACAGACAAAGCTTTGTTGACTTTACCTGATACTGGTACTGGACATTGGCGATAGCGTTTCTTTAAGGGGTCAAATATGCCTGGAAACTTGCATGGTCCTCCATGACACAATGCATTTCTTACTGACTTTTACAGTATTCATCATACAACACTAGTTCACCTTTATCCGTGGGGTGACCTTTATCCGTTTTCTTTGAAAACAGCACATTTAGGAGTATCAAGTCTGCTGATAGTGGTTTCAAATTTGCAACATTTTCAAAATGTTCCGATTTGAAACCACCGTCCGTCGACTTCATACCCCTACATACTTTTTTCTTACAAACAACGAATATAGGTTGCCCTCAAATAAAGGTGAACTAACGTTACTTACCTTTCTTTCTAACTTTCCCTGAGACACTTATCATCTGCTCAGCACATTTACATTGGTTACGGACTGGCTAAATTAGTATTTGATGGACATCCATGTTGGTTCTATGTGGGCTGTGCTACTATTTACATGCAAAATAAGTTCTCTGTGGGTTATGTTGATCTAAGATTTTTCACTCAAAAGTCTATGGTCCAGTTTTTAGGAAGCAGGTATCTGGACTAGTATTCAAACTGTTTGAAGTTCATCACCAAAGTTCCATTCTGCTATAAAGGGTTTCTACTTCTTAGGATGACACATCAGACTCAAAAGATATGGTTTGGAGTTCATTGTACTCATTGAAAAGATAAAGGGAACCTTTCATGCAGCTGAAATTTGTATTCTGCACATGGCATCTATCCTTTCTTTGTGATCACTTGAAAAGTAGATTCACAATGTCTGAAGATAGTCACACAAAAGAAACTTAAGCACCGGTATAACTTTTGTCAGACATTCCAGCTAGCATTCCCTTACTTTGTCAGTGACAGTCAGTGAATGCTATCTGAAGTTTCTCACCTTTTGCAAAGCTTATCCAGTTCATTGAGAAACGTTTATATTGTGCATCTCATGTCTTAATGTTCATCAACATACATCTGATGATAGTATAGGCTAACCTGGATCAGGGTACTCTTTGTTTCATCTTTATCAGCTGTGCCTGTTGGGCAGAAAGGAAACTGTTGCGGCCACTCTTTCTCGCTATCAGAAACCTTCAGTCCTGTATCGTGATCAATATTTAACTAGGTCAAGCTGTTTTATTCCAGTGGATACATTAAGATCAATAGGGAAATTTGGTTGACAAGGCTGTTTCATTACCTCCTGACATAAATGATCTTTGCGAGTATTGGGTTTTCAATCACTGATTTATCACATGCGGACTCAATTTAGGATGAATTGTTTCCAGTGATGATATATCAGCTTCGGTGATGGATGTGTTGACCGTGTTGTACTTAGAAAAGTTGAATGTGATTTCTATCGAGGACAGACAGACTGACTTGTTGTAATGAAGTCATGACCCACATTACAGTTGTTTTGATCTTAATCTCCTTCTGCGCATCTCAGGTCAATTGCCTCCTGTACATGCGGAATTTAAAAGGTAAAGGTCCTCCGTTAAAAACATGCAAATTGTCTGGTAGGAAACCATTTGTCTTGCGGGACACAGATGAGGGTCGGGGCACATTGTTGACGCATTTGGTGTTCCAAAAATAACAAAATCAGACGGGCCTCTGGGGACAACCGGGCAAGGGCTAGCATGGGTGAACAAGTCACATAGTAATACATGTTTATGGGAACAAAGTTGAACAAAGTTACACATACATTGTGTTTTTTAAAATCTATTATGTAAGTATACATGTGCAGCATACTTCAATATCAAATATGTCTGACTCAGCAACCTCCACAAATTGCACAACCTCATTGAAGTGTGGCTAGGTTTATACTTTTCTTGGATTATCACATTACAGGTCCATAGCTATTGGCCATTCATAGTTAAAGTTGGATTCTCACTGCTGTCTGAGGAATTCCATGGTTTCTTGCCCTCCTATTTTCTTTGGCGCTGCAGAAATGCAGAGCTCAGACATGGCATTGACACTTGTCACCTTGTGGCGTCAAGGCTAACTGAAATATGATTTACTACATACTTTCGTGCCAAATGGCTTGCTGTAAACTGAAAATATATTATCATGATGGTTACATGTACTATTCTGGGCGGTACATTTATGTGAGGTTTGTATTTTTAACAGTCCGATCCCTAAATTCCTATAACATTTGATGATGTGTCATGATGTGCAACTCAAATTTCCATCTTAATGAGGCAATATGTTTATTCTTTTATCTTGTAAAAAAAGGCATTCTTCACCTTTGGTTAAGGGTTGTTCCTGTCTACTGGAAGAAGATACAACACCATCTCTGCACAATTTACATAGTTTCGATATTTTCTCTGTTTATCATTTTGAAACATCTCTTTATGTAAATTGTTTTCTGTAAGTCACAATCATAACTGCTCTTCCAACTCCCAAGTACATTTTAGTCCATTATGTACCGATGCATATCATCTCTGTTGTCAGTGTTTCAAGGAAAAAACACCAGCCATAACAGAATATTACTCTGCCTTAGATGAATCAGTATGAGCCCTCTGCAAGTACATGCTACCCTCAGTAGCCATTACTTAAATTGGATCTATGGGCTGGTGTTATTGTGTTTTCTTCCCCACCATTAGTTGAATGGCTTCAGACTGGGAAAGATCTTTTTGAAGAGTTCACGTGGTCCCTGAACACCTAACCTTGTGACCTTTCTGAAGGTCAGTGGTTGTAGCTCTAAAGCTTGTCCATGAATGTCTAACTTTGTTAAGCCCATTGTTTGGTTACGAATGAAAAAAGCATTTTCCAGACTGGGGTATGTGCCAATATTTCAGATTAAATGATATGAATAAAAAAAAAAGCTATTTTTATGTTCTTAAAGTTACTTCAAAAGTTAAACATATAATGCTAGTCATTTAACATACATTTTAATGAAGACAAATATGCAGAAGTGTCAACAACAAATTATACCTATATCTATCATGAAAGACCTTGATGTAATTCTTGAGCACATGAATAGAGACTCAATGATTTTTATGACTGTTACAAATGATTGTTTATTTTCTTTAAGTCGTTTTAAAGCAAATCAAATAGCCTCGTAGACCTGCTCGTTTTTCACACACCTTTTTAATGAAGACAAATATGCAGATCTGTTGGCAACATTTGTACCTATAGATACTGTTGTCAATGCGCTGTAACTCCTGAGCAGAGTTAAGGTTTCCTGAATTGTTGTTGGCACCTACAGCCACTGTAGCACTCCCTGTGGAAGTCATTGGGTACAACCAAAATTTGGATAAAGCAGACAGTTCCACGTGGGCTATCATTTCATTTAGTTCTTCCCTACATGTTTCTATATGTGTGTAGTTCCAAAATCAAAATATATAGCATAAGCAATAAAACCTCTATGGTGATTGAGACAAATGAAACAGTTTCTCCTGGAAGGAGTGAATATTCTTTATGCTGTCTTTAGGGACCTTGTCTATTGTGATACAATAGGTGGATCTATAGATTAGTAGTCGCTAACAAATATGCCATTTGCCTGAATCTGAAGGGGTGAATAATTTGTTAGGTTTTCTCCGATAGGGGCATACATTTTGTTTCTGGTTATTAGCATGTTATCTGTATATTATAGATATGAGCATTTTTTTTCTTTAACTGGCACACAATACAGTAACTATAGGGTAAGCCTACTGGGATGTTATAATTATTTTTTATGACCTGGTCCCAAACCAAGGTTATCATAGATGTAGTTTTTTTTACTCATACACAATGCTCTAAGGCAGGCCCAATGGTGTATCATCATGTGTAACATGCACTGTTTAAATGGAGCAAATTTTTGTCCTAAAGCTTTATACCTTATCTTTCAGAATCAGCTGGTGATGGGATGACACTGACAATTAGTCTCAACTTCCTACCTTATCATGTAGATAAATGTGATTTATTAAAGACAATTAAACAATTGCAAATCATCACTTTTATAAGTACATTCATATTCACCAGATACCAGTGATTTACAGCAAAGGGCTGGATAGTGCTTAGTTTCTGACAAATGTGATCAATTCAATGATTATTCCAAAGGTATCAAGTACTTATATATATAACTGGTATGGGTATAGGGTGGTTAGTTTAATGTCTACTGAAAGATAGAGATTTTATTCTCTATCTGCCTCCCCACCCCCACTAATGCAGTGGTACAATCCAGATTATATCTATGGTGCACATGTAATGTGTTATTCCCACAGTTGTTGCCTTTATTGTACAGCAAAGCTATTGCCAGATAAATCTATTCCCTTGTGCTTGGAAGTACTTTGTTTCTTCTTCTCCTTCTAAGCCTCGAGGTTGTTACCAATATCCTTCTATAACGGTTAAACCACTACAATGACTTTTCCAATAACGCCCTTGCCTCTGAAGTTGGTTGCTTAGATTTCTTCACCACGGTTCAGTGTTTGGACGGTACCCATCATCCTTTATGTATTGGATTTATGATAAGATATCGCTAAGGTGATGGGCTTTTGTTGCCTTGGCTCCCATCTTGGTCCACTGACAGGTAATGGCCAACCCCCAATCTCATCAGTTTCAATTCAGGGGCAATCAGTGGGCTGGACGAGCACTGTAATATCCTGGACGGTGGCAATTTGGTTATCTGATGGAAAGTGGGAGATTGGAAAGTGTGAACAATCAGGGCCGGCGGATGATAGCTTGGGCGGGAGATGCCAGGTTACGCTGCACTTGTTGATATAGCTTAGGCCAGGCTGACCTGATTACATGGATGACAGCCACATGCGCATTTGTGTTTGTCCATGTCAAGAAAAAAAGTTTTTAGCCATACTTTAAATTTTGCAGAGAAAGTGCAATAGGACCAAATTGACTGCAAAACAATACTGTAAAGGGACAACGCATATACTAATGAGTAAAGTCTTCCAGAAGCCAAAAGGATGTGAAAGCACAAAATTGAAAATTATTTTCTTTGTTCCATGTTCTGTGTGTTCAGTAGCCGATTCCACCATGATGAGGGCAACTTTTTTTCACAACTTTTTTTTTTACTCACTCACAAAGTTTTGGTGTGCCCAGAGAGCATGTTGGTTTGTTGTTCATGTAACCAGATCAGCATGGCCTTATATGGAAATGGAGTGAAATATGTTGTCTTTTTAGTAAACTTTTTTCATTCAGTGACTTAAGCAGCATGATGAAATTATTCACAGAATTCCTGGTTGTCTTCAGCTTTTCCAATGACTTCTCTGAGGAAAAAAGTAACTATCAGCCATGAGTCTAAATGTCATTTTTTACGCTAGTTTAACTTGGTTTAAACTCTCTCGGGTCAATCAGGTATTGGCCAAGATCCTTGTCCTTGACTAAGTCTTGTTATTGAAGGCTGTTGGAGAGAATTAGCCCCCGAATCCTTGAGTAATACTTAGCCTGGGAGTGACTGGGTCTTGGCTGACTGCCATGGTATCTGGTGGTGAGGAGAATGGTGAGCATGGGTAAACTCTCATTTCAGAAGGATCGGCATGATGGTATAAATTCAGATGAATATTCCCACTTTTTGACAGCCACTGATTCTCCAAGAGTGTATTGGTTGAACAGGTTGGAAGGCTGCCAGCCAGAGTTGTAGGAGGGGCAGTTATTATAGTGTGAAACATTGATGACAGGTCACTCTAACTGTACTCCTGAACACACCATGTCTGCCCTTGGAACACCTAAAGAATGGCATATACATGTAGTAAACGATATTACTGGTAATAGAGCATTTACCAGCATGTAGCAGTTGTCTGTTCTTTGCCAAATTTTGTACTAAAAGAAAATGATAAATTGTGACAAGCACAGAATAGAAGGAAAAAAAGACCAGTTACTTCATTAGTCTTGGTTAGTTGAAAAAAAAAATCCAAATACATATGCAAAACAGTCATGTATTACTGTTAAGTTCAGCATTTTTCCCTTTTCTGTTTATTTTGTACGTTTTAAACTAAAGAGAAAAAAAACTGCAAGATTTAAGCACTGCTAGATACAAATGTAGCATGAAACGTAAGAAATTCAATGGAAAGCCAGTCATTCTATTATGTAGTCATGAAATATGTTGCTGGTGGCCGCCCAAGAAAAATCCAGACGTAAGCTCAACTTTGAACCGCAGCATGACAAACGGCATGTGTGCCTTTGATCTGTTTCCATGCCATGAACTCAATTTCTCTTCCTGTGTAATATTGATGCTGGTACAGAAGTGCAAATGGGGAATCCTGGTGATCAATGTTTTACTGACAGCCCCCCAACTTTACGGACATCAGAGTTACATCAGTGTTTGCTGTACAATTGAAGCAATCAGAAGGGATGGGTGATGTGGAAGGGGGCCCTGGAACCAGTATAGAAAGGTCATGATTGTGTCCAACCTTTGATCAAAATCTGTGTTGTCCAAGGTGTGTTTCTGCATTGAAAAGGGAAAAGTCGAATAGATTGGGCACAGCGTGCAAAGTTTCTTTTTGACCCTCTCATCCTTTTATCTTGTAACAGTAAGTTACACTGTAGCAATGCACATGAAAGTTCCTAGATACCAGTTATGCTTGTCATATACATGTCTTAACCCTTCTAATCTTATGATGACAATACATATTCATGTTGTCTATGTACAGAACTGCCTCCTAACAGATGCATAATTCTAGCCAACGGCCTTTCTATAAAGCCAGCAGGAAGAAAGCCTGACTGTGAACATTGATTTTTTCAACGTGGCCTTGGTGCAGCCCCTGCAACCTTCATCATCTTACAGTCACCAGTCACGCACATGACTCCTTTACTTTGTCAACTTTCAAAGACTGTATTGTTCAAAGGCAGGAGATCAAACCTATGGGTGGACTTGTCCAGCCAATTTGTAGCCAGGTTTTCTATATTTATATACTGTAGGAGTAGGGGATTTGATCAAACATAATAATATAGAGAAAAGTGATCCCTGTGCTATAATATCTTGAGACATTCAAAGTTGCAGTAGCTCCAGGAGGAAGCCCCAAAGTCCTCCCCCATGTTTTATCCTTCCCATGAAATGAATATCTGTCTGGACTGCCAATAAAAAATGATAATATGCAAGCCATGGTGCTGTAATATAGCAATGTAACAAATTGTATTTTGCTCCCTCATGCATCAGATGGTTGTTTTTTGCAGGGAAAGTCCGAGCAGCTTCAATCCTGCAGGGAGCAACTTCAGGAGGCGCAGGAAAGTCTGCAGTCCTTGGAAAATACCAAAGGATGGTTTGAACGCCGCCTAGCTGAAGCTGAGGTAACTGCAGTTGTGTGGCACGGCACCTCTTTTGTCTTTGTAGTCACTGACTCGAGAAATTGGTAACGTTGTAGCAGAAAATCGTACTGCTTACGTGTGGGCTTACAAAATGACTTCTTCAGCAAATGATGGACTTCTGGTGAAATGAGACTTTGCATGAGGCAAGGTCAAAGGGGTTATTTGTCCTAATGAACATTACCAGTTACCGGGGGTGCATATTTTATTCAAGAAAATACGTTAAATCATCTCTCAATGAAAGTTACATGTAACTTGTTTGTTAAAATCTGCATTGATTAAAGTTGTTCAATGAAAGAAAACGTTTTCATTATGAAATAATATGGTTAATGCCATGTTGCCCAACTATTTTGTTGGTTTTGTTGATTTGCCTGGAACAACCCTTATGTTGGCAAAACAATTGTGCATAGGGCTTACCTACAACACTTGGTGTAGAAGGTAGATTTGAATTCTTTGTTGGGTAACATACATGTGAATAGGCCTTTTCATAAATATACTTATTACCAGATGAGAGCCCAAATTTAAAAGACATTTCTACTTTACCATCTTTTGTGCCTACAGGAATCTATTGAAGCTGCCAAAAAGGACCATGAAGAGAAAGAGACGAAACAGGAAGAACTTCACAAACAGGAGATTCAGGTGCCTTAAACACGTAGTAGTATATTATTGTTTATCAGAAATTTGTGCTCAACCAAGGAACATTGACATGCTTCAGTCTTTTGTCATACTTTTAATCTGTATTTCCATGCATAAGAGTACATGTTGGCTAACTTGTCAGATCCCCATCGCAAACTTTTTGAAACAATTGAAAACTTTCTGAGCCAATCATACAAATCTATAGCTGTCAGTAATACCTGGATTTGAAATTCTTGCCTATTCTTCTTTATACATCCTGTAGAAAGCAGTGCACATTAACTTAATGCGAATAATCCATATACATTTGTACTATGAGAAGGATTATGAAGTAGATTTGCTGTAGCACTTGTAGATATTAGCTTGAGCCTGATGATGTTGTGGTCTGTTCCCCTGTGGATGTGCAGAAGTTGGAGTCTCAGCTGGAGAATCTGCAGGGATCCCTCCAGGAGCTGCAGGGAACCAAGGATCAGCTGCAGGAAACCATCACCAAGCTGCAGCAGGTGGGAGGATGAACAAGCATTTTCATTGGGCTTTCGATTTTGTACCGTTTTCTTTAAGTCTCTTGTTTGGCCGCGAGACATAAAGAATTTTGTACCATTTTGTTTAAGTCTCTTATTTGGCTGCGAGACATAAAGAAGACGGTTCAAAATAGAAAGCCTGACAAAAACACCTAAAACACTTAAAAACTGTTTGGGCTGAACCTCTGCTTGGAGAGTAGATACACCTGTGATTGGGGCTGGGATACACATCTTGAGCTCTACAGCAATAAAATATTGTCATTATGTTTATCTTCACAGAAGGGAAACATACTATTTTTGCTCAGTCTCTTCTTCCTCTTTTTCTTCTTCTCCTTCTCCAAACAAAGAAAGTCAATGACCTACCCAATATACAGTGTTATACAGTGTTATGTTTTCCTACTTTTTTTTATCATTTCCTTTACTCATTTTGTGTTGTTGCAGGAAACAAAGGATGGCGTGGATGAGAGAAGAATTGTGGAGAAGAAAGGCATGTCTATGGTGAGGAATTGCAATTAAGTATACAAATAAAGTATTGTATATGATTTGTTTCTTCCCTAAGATTTTGTATTCCTCAGAGCCATGAAAAATCAGTTTCTTCTTAAGAATGGCTAAAAAACTTCTCATATCTTTTTAAGACGCTACCATCTTGTTTATTTAGCAAGACACAATATAAGTTTTCAGAAGCTATTCCTATTCAAAGATCATGTTCATTCTGTGAACAAGGTTATCCAGAAATTTAGAGGGGTAAGTTCCAATAGTTTGATTTCAGTGTTGGACGTAAAGTGTTACTTTGCATACTTTCTATGATTTTTATGTTGTTTCCAGGTGAAGGATCTGAAGCGACAGCTGCACCTGGAGCGGAAACGCTGTGAGAAGCTGCAGGAGCGTCTGCAGCAGATTCTGTCGGAGAGGAACGGGCAAGCTGGTCAGGATCATCAGCTATAGTAGCATACAAAATTACACCGACTCTTTGGAATCCATATTGTCTTCAGTATGAATTGTCTTACAACGTTTCCTATTGAACATCTGAAATTGTCTTCATTCATAGTTAGAGTATAAAAGACCTGTTTCTTCCAGGTCAGTGTCACTGACGAAAACTGGTGGATTCCAGTTGAAACGTCTAACCGTTTCCAAAACCATATCCAGTTGCTTGAGTAACTACTTTTTGGTCCAATTTTTGTTCAATCTAGATTTGAACTCGTAAATCACATAGCCTCAATAAATTAGAACCTCATCTTCAAGCTGGTCAGGATCATCTGCTAGTAGCATTCAAAATTACACCAATTTATGTTCAATCTAGATTTGAACTCGTAAATCACATAGCCTCAATAAATTAGAACCTCATCTTTATGTACATTTAGGCAATTGCAAGTCACATTCTACAGTGATGTTGTAAGCCTAGACTCTGCCAGTTGTACTTATAATCAAGCAAAGTACATTTTTTTAGGAAATAATTGATACAGACTTCTCCTGTTACATGTTATAACTTCAGACATTTTTTCACATGCTCAAAGTCAGGCCACTGCATCAATAGTTGCCAGAAATTTGGCCGTTGTTCTTGTTGTTGTTTCTTTTTGTGTGTGTGTGTCTTGCATAGTAGGGGTTGAGGACTTTTTCAAAGAATCAACTACTACAGCCTGCCCCGGTTACATATTATAACTTCAGACACTTTGCTCAATGTCATGGCTCATTGCTGAATGTCATGGCACTGCATCTACAGTTGCCAGAAACTTGGTTGTTGTTTTACTTGATGTCCCTTTCTTGCACAGTAGGGATCGAGGACCTGCTCCACTCCAGTGGTCTGGACTCTCCCCAGAAGTGGGACAGCAGCAGCATGTCCTCACTTAGCGGAGTCCGGGAACCCACTCTGGTAAGTCAATGATAAATGGTTCTTTTGAGTTAACACTAATTCACCTTTATTCGTTGGGTAACCTATATCCGTTGCTTTTAAATGCAGGGTACGTAGGCACATCAAGTCGACAGGTGATAGTTTTAAACTGCAATATCCTGAAAATATTGCAATTTGAAACTAACTTCCGTTGACGTGATATCCCAAAATACCCTGTTTTTAAAAACAACGGATATAGGTAACTCAACAGATAAAGGTGAACTAGCGTTAAGATAAACTAACAGATAGTAAAGTCTTAGAACCCCCAATGGTAAGTCTTGCAACAATTCAAACAGTTAAGATATTAAAACTAACAGAGAACTCACACTCAGTCTGGTAAGTCACTCAAAAATGTTTCTTTTAAGTTAAGATAAACTAACAGATAGCAAAACTGTCTGTTATCTGGCCTCAACAGTCCATTCGTACATTGTCCCTAGGCTATCATTTGTCCTGAGATGTCTCAAAGAGTTTAGTCTACCAGTCAGGAGGGGAATAGGCCTACATGTACCTAACAACATGTAGCTGGTGTGTTACACCGAAGGGCGGTTATACCGGCTATATAGATACAGATACAGATACGGAATCAGGATGCAAGTTGTGGGGAGCCCCTTTGTGGTACTTTGTGATAAGAGCTAGCCATGGTGTTGCCCAAGGTTAAAATGATCAATCTCTGCTCTTCCTTTGACAAGGTCAGTCAATGTTAATCTCCTTCCCAGGAGAAACTGACAGCAGGAAGGCGTAATGAGAATCAAGTGACCTGCTACACTACCAGCTAAATCCCTAACCTTGTTACACACATGGCAGTGAGATATGTCATTCTGTAGTGTCTTAAGGTCTTTGGGAACTTAACTTAAATTTGGAAGTGTCTTTGTGTGTATGAGCAAGGAGGTTTGATATACTAGTACCTCCTTGGCATGAGTCTTTGTTTTTTTCATTTCCTACAGTGATGTTTGCTGGTAGATAATTTGAATACACTGTGAGAAGAGTGGTAGAAAAAGAGTGTTGAAATGACTGCAAAGATCAGACTTGACAGAGTGGCAGGAAATAGAATTCAGAGTTGGGAGAACTAGAACTGCATACCAGACTTTAACTAATAAATATTTCTTTGAGTTGTCAGAGCTTAAAACTCCTGTTTGTACCATAGATAAAAGATGTATGATTCAATCTCCGACAGTCTGTAAGGCTAGCCTGGTAAATGTGTCCAAGGAAAAAATAAATGAATGGGACCTCCATTTTCTCCTCTCCTCTGCATTTATTCTCATTGCTTTCGATAAAACTTTGTCCGGGACTTGCTTACAATTAATTCCCAGAGGTTAAAATATATTTGGTTGCTTACTAGCCGGACATCCTTTCTACTTACAATCTGGAGATCTGAGGGCTCCTGTGAGTCACTAACAGTCTGTAAATTCTCAAGCATAATGAAGTCAGCCTTCCTCGGGTACCAAATCACACTTCTGAGTGGGACATCGGCACTTTGTTAGCAAATAGATCACCGGCTGTAGCCAGTGCTCATCATTCACATTGCCACTGAATTGATTACCCAGTGAAGCATTTGTCATGTGGAAACCCACAAATCCGCCCTCTGGAGTCCAATTATAACAAAAGTTATAGTTTCCAACCACACGAAGATCATGGAATGTTCATTGACATAAGAGATAAGAGCTTGCTGTGATTAGTTTTCAGTAATTAATCCCAGAGGAGCACCAGAAATTTCACACTTAATCTTGCCATCAATAATATTTGTCGTAGCGATTAGTACAGATTGCTGTGGAAGTGTACTTTTTCTTTATCTTAAGAATACACACTTAAGCTGGTTTCCCACAGCAATTTGGGAGACAGTCGGCGCTTGTTTGCTAAATGAAACCGTCAGGATTTGTATACATTAAAGAAGAGTCTGATGATGCATAAGAGATACATTTAGTCTGTAACTGACATGGAAGTAGGGGCTCATTTTGGAAGTCTCGCCGGTTTCATGCACTCTCATTTTTATACAATTAGTCTTCAGACACAGGAAATTAAGGAATAATATCAACTGTCATCATTCTTCTGGGTGCCATAATACTGCCGCAAAAAAATTATTTTAGAGGCCTTCTCAAGATTGCTGAACACCAGAATATGTGAAATGTACATACCTCAGGATTACTGGTGCTGCATTGGTATCAATATCTCTTTAAATCATTTTTAGATTCCTATATTTTTCCCATGTGGCAGTATTATGGCATCCAGTTGAGTTATGTTAGATAATGAAATAAAATTGGATCTATTGGAAAAAGTCTGTAAACCATCCTGCCAAACTAATAGTGTATCGCAGAATTGTGATTATAACATTTGACATGTTCATATCAGCAAATAAGAATTATAAAGGCATTGCTTTTCTGAATTCTTAAGTGGAAATTTCTGTTTGATTTAACCAAGAATAATCTATTTCATGCTGTGGTGTAATTTTTAAATGATAAGTCGCAGAATCTGACATACATGAAATGTTCTGATCATAGACTCCAGCGCTTTATCCTCTTGAAATTCAAAGCTTGAAAAGTTTTAACTACGTTTTATTTTTAATCCCCACAGTCTCCCCGTAGCTCCTCTCCGCAGCCCTCTGGGCTTGCAGAAGAAACGGCAGACCTGATTGGCAGGATCACCGAGCTGCAGCAACAGAACTGGCTTCTGGAAGAAAAGGTACGGGGAATCAACAGACCAATATAAGCTAAAGCTTATAATAAGTTGCCTATATATCATAACAAGGGGCTAACCTCTTTGATTAGAAGATGCATTAGCCTGGATACCAGACCCCAGCCCGATCTAAAAAATATCTATCGACAGATATTTTCGCGATTGGGCTGGGGTCTGGTATCCAGTTGAATCGGGCCCAGTCCCTACCTCTGTTTCAAAGCCCTGTTCCACACATAGGTGCAAGCACTACAACAGGGGGCTAGTCCACTGGTAGTGTAGTGTGTTTAGCTTCCATACTCTTCATCTTAGCAGAAAAAGAAGCTAGCTACAGTAACCAGTCTTCCTTGGTGGTCTCCCATCCAAGTACTGACCCGACTGCACGTTGTGTAACTTCCGAGATCAAAGGATTGGGTGTATTGACCATTATCTACTTTTAGTTTTACCAACAATTGTGAGCTCCAACCTGCCCTACAGATGCCCCTATGCTGCCTGCCTTGAGGAAAAGACAAAACTTGAATGTAATATTGAGAACTACAAGCAGTAGCATCCACTGTATTGTCAGTCTGTAAGCAGTAGAAGCCACTTGTTCTAGCAACACGTCTTTGTAGGAAAGTAGTTACTGTAAAGCACACTTGTTGGGATTTCACTTACTGACACTTATTTCACTGTACATCACAGTCTCTGTCCCTTGAAATGACTAGCAATTTTTAGATACAATGACAAACATCCATTGTGCTTTATTCCTTTCAAGCCCAATTATAGCTTTTGCTACAAACCAGTCAAATCTGAATATCAGCATATGAGGTTTCAGCAAATATTATAAGCTATTTTTTTAGGTTCACTCATAAATACATACAGTCCAGCAAGAAACAACAATGAGAAATTCCTTAAGTTTATGTTTTTACAAGGAAAAAAGAAAGACAATTTTTCCTGCATGTACCACCAAATCTCCTCATGCACATGAAACCAGATGAACAGTGAAGCCTGATCAGGCAAGCCTATGTCAGTGATTGATGTAACTCATTTGTTCAGAGGATGTAGCATGATTTAATGTAAATTGTTTTCTGCTAAGATGCTGATTAGATGCCCCTGGGTAATGATACAAGTTAAGGGGCATACATAATGGCAATTATGTATTCCTGAGGAACAATGAGACGACAGCCAATTACTTCAGAGATTAAACTAAGAAAGGAGCCAGAATTCCTGTCGAAATTATCTTCAATATGTGTTTATGTGGAATTATTTATCATATTAGAAGTTTATTGGCACAGCAGGGAGGCTGATAATATTAGTTGGCATCTCATTATCATTTCTATCTTTGTTATGATTACCAAATTGTAATTGCATTTCCAAATAAAATGTTAGATACAGAGATACTGCTTTTCAAAATCATTTGGATATTATTATCATTAAACATATGTTTCTTTCTGATTATCAACTTTCCCCCAGGTTTCACTTTAGCTGCATCTATTTCTAATAAGCAGACAGTGTTCAAAATGATTTGTATAAAAATGTGACCCCAACAAATTGTTGCTATATTTCTGCTTAGGCTACATGTATACGTATATGGAGACGCTCTGTTGGTCTTGAATTGTGACAATATTTGAAAAGCAAAAAGGCTGCAGTCAGTATTCAACTTCCTACATTGCAAGAAGCATTGAAAAGTCTAGGATGAGACTTTTCAATGCTTCTTGAATTTTCCCTGACATTGCAGTGCTAGCAAAATGTTAGTATTTGATTGTACTGAATCAGATATGTTTGACACCAGATGGTGTAAGCAATGCTATTCCTTTGTATATCGGCTTTTCCACTCTTCAAATTCCATCATACAGTCATGATCAAGTCGGATTCTTTGTACCGTAACACTATTTAAAAAACTGGAGATGCCTGTACATATAGAGTGCAATGGTTTTATGTGACACTATCTATTTTGTTCTGTTGTGTGTCTTGTAGAGTATGTTTTTACTATGGGCCTGTTAGCGCATGCAATAAAGAATAACATTAAATAGATAAATAAAAAGTCAGCATGCAGCAACTCGGCTCCATGGAAGTCCTGCTAATGGCCCCCTTCTCCAATGGACTGACTCGGATCCATGCAGTCGGTTGTCAAGGGCAAACAACAATGACACTAATTGGAGCAATAAATCACAGTTCCTGTCAATACATAAGCGAGTGATAGGTCTTTTCAAAATCTGTTCTGCCGTTTCAGCATATCTGCCCTTTGGTCAATAGAATGCCGACAGGTTAACAGTTACATGTACATGCAGGGTCTGGCCATAAGTCTGACCTTGACTCCTGTAAATTGTTCATGGCCAGACATAATGGATCTTCTGAATTGAAAATAGAAGAGTAGCAAATTGTTGCACCATGGGTATTGCTCAACTCAGTTCTACAAAAAAGTACTGATTTTAGTTTTTAGTTAACTGTTAGAATTTGTTGAAGAGATTAAAATGGCAGGAAAAAACTTAATGTTGTTAACCTAAGGATGCTAGAACACAAACATGAAAAATCTGTAAACCTTCTGCAGTTCGCCACTAATCCACAAAATCCAGCTCAACAAGGTTTCAGATCTGAGCTGGCAATGACTACTTTGACTCACTATCCAGTTTATTGTCTGTTGTTCCTGCCTTGCAAAGGTTAGATGTACTTACATCAAAGAGTTTCAGTAAAAGTACCTCTATAGATGTCTGTTCTAGAGATGTGGCATAAACTGTGGCATAGTGGTGATATTTCCCAAAACCAACTGTAGGGTAGGATGTACAGAATGATACAAAATGTTTTTTACTTATTTCATTTTTGATTGCAGTACAATTTTATAATCAACTCTAATGTAAACCTATTAATAACCCTGTACGTGTACAGCCCCCGTATATTTCAAGTCAGGCATACAACTTCAACAGAACTGTAAATTTTAACTGTTTCAATCATAGTATCTGTAGAATGTTGAATCTGAAGAATACACTTTCAAATCTACTTTTCCAAACCACAGGTCAACCACTTGGAGAGCAACAGTGCATCTATGGCAGAGGACCTGATGAGAAAGAGTGCCATCATCCAGACCTATGTCACGGACAGTAGAACAGGTATCAGGGCTCTTTGTTTCGTTTTTCATTGCTTGAAAACAGTAGACCGATCCTATACTAGCCCTGCCCACCACCATCACAATGTAGAAATGCAAAATGGAACACAAAAATGCAAATATATATTAAGGTTAACTGAAATATAGCCACTCAATCATTGGTTAAACAGCAAGTTGCATACATGCAGAGAGTTAGGACACTCAATAGGTTTGCCTAACATTTGACTAACTAGGCAATGTGAGTTTGATGCACATAAAGACAGTAGAAAGGTTAGAGCACTAACTCTGTGATGTTTAAATGCTTAGGAACTTGCGGTGGACTAGTTAGGTAAAATGTGTCCACAGCAACTACCTGCAAGTGGGCAGAGTTAGGGAACAAATACAAACTTATAGTAATATATTGATATTACCAGTTATTGTCTGACCTTTTGGCTCAAAGTCTCAAATGTGACTGAATTTGTTTTGAGGCATTTTTAACTTCTGCATGCACTTGACAAGCCACAAGTGAAAGTAGAGTCAAGTTTTAGGTTCAGATGAACAGCAAGATTGTCCCTCACTCTCTGGATGACGTGAGGTGTCTACCTCCTGACATGCTGACATGGTGTAACTGGGATGATTACCATAAATGACAACTTGTGAAGAATAAGTTCAACTGGTGTTAGTTGAAGGACTTTTTCGCTGTTCCAAGTAAAAACTTGTCAATGTTGTTTAGTTCACTGAATCTAAGAAGCAAGATACAAAAGCATGCATTTGATTCATATGTCTTAAAAATTTATCAAATTTGATTTGTCCCCTTATGGAGACTAATATTGATACACTACATGCATCAGAAAAATGTCTCCTTCTTCTGGTTGGATTCCTAGGATTTATCTTGCACAATGTTCATTTTTCACTTTACTGCACACACACATTTTCTGTGGTCGCAGAAAGAGAGTTACATTACGAACACTGCAAAAGTATGATACACTAGATCAACTTGATATACTGTTGTTGCTACTTGAATACTATTTTACTAAGCTGGTGTGTTACGACGAAGGGCATTTATACCAGCTATACAAAAATGTATAGATACAGAATCAGTTACTAGTTTCCAAATGATGTGTTAAAACTTTGAATTATGGTTAAGTTGTCATGAATATAGAATTCCGTGTTCCATAAACACAGTGATGCATTCATGCTGAAGAAAAAGACAATGACTAATCAAGGCTTGGTAATTTTCAGATAATTAGATTTTAAGACTTCATGAGCCATTATTCTCTACGTGGTTATGCAATATTGATCTGTCTATCATAGCAATGACGTTTTGTGTGGGGGAAGATTAACTTGTTAGGATTGATTTTTTTGTTTGTCTAGGCCATGGCCTTGTTTTGTGGCAGTAGATCTTCCTTCTTTGGTGTTTGCAATAGTTAGCCTGAGTACCTCCGTAGTGAACCATGATTAGCTCACTACTGAGGATGGTACTCAGGCTATGTAAAAGTACACAAGTGAAGCCAATTAACACTAGTTTAAAACAAAAACAAGTAATACTCCAATCATTATCTAAGTTGCCTTGTTCATTCTAACATTAACAACAAATTAACTTATAAATGTACAAAAAAGCACTACACTTTCAGCTCTAACTGTGCAATAACAAGATCATAAAAAAATGACCAGTGTTGTGCTTTTAGTTGCTCCCCGAAGGTGCAAGCCTTATATGGTAGTGGTGCTGACAGGAGCTCCTTCAACAATTGACACTTCCCTTCCCCTATCCATCAAATGTTTTGTACCAGTTTGCATGATTTTGCAAAGAAAATCAATTGTTGGGAGCACCATTGACTCGATGCTGATTAAAGAAAAAAAATTAGAATCTGCAAGGTGTATTCTTAAGAGAAAGTAAAGAATATCTAGTCTACATGTTTAGGCCCTGGTGTAGTTTTCTCTTACAAGGAGAATACTACAAGATATATGTGGAGAAGGAGACCTCAAGCCAACCGTTCACACTTACGCCACATCTTCAGAAAAGACGCTGGAGCCGCATATTCCCCGTTTAGGAACTTTATTCGAACCGACACACAACAAACATGTTTCGCCGTGTGGCTTCCTCAATGTTATGGGCTCCTAGAATAGAATACTACAAGATACTTTTTCTGCAAATTAAAGAATTTTTAATGCCTGGGCCTATGGAAAACAAACCCCAACTACCAGCCAACCAGGCAGCAGCCCCCACCACCCGTGTAATGTCCAGATCACCTTGTGGCCACACACTACGAATGTGATGTGACAGGCTGGTACATTATGTGTGCCCGGGGATACATCGCACCAATCCCCTCCCGCAAACTTCCGTCTTGGGGTGAGGGAAACACTGACCCACATGAACGCCTTTTTCCAAATTTGGACTGAATCGACCATCACAAATTGATTGATATTTTTAGGGCTCTACTTGATGTGGTGTATCGAGCAGGAATATGATGGGGCGTTTCAATAGGTTAGCCAGGCTCAATCAATAATTCCCACTGGGAATCTTAATTTGGGATGAGGAGATTTTTATCATCTATTGAGTTTCTTAAGCTTTTTATAAGACATTTGACCCATTTTCTAGTCTTTTTTCTTTTAGACGGATTTGAGGACTCATAATAGTGCTTTAACATTTGAGTATGTGGTAATGTTATTCTGCATAGCAAATATGTATGTTAGCTTGTGAAAAATCATTTGTATATCATAAGCATCACATCCATTTCTCACAAGTAATGACGGTATATAACCGCTAGAAACCCTTGTGCATAAAGTGTCCTGAACTTCTGATTTTGCATAGTCATGAGGAAATAACTTTCCACGGCCATCCTCATTTATTCATGTTGAAATATCAAAGGGAAGGTTGTTTGTAAGAAGACATGAGCCTTCACATCGTTTTGACAGCATTATCCATCAACCATAGAGATTTGTGCCACAGCTGGTTTCTGCCATTCTGTTTCCTTTGTTAATCTTGCCACAGAGGACTTGGATCCATTTTTAGGGTGCCCGAATCAATAGAAATGCAATCATAATATCTTGGTAGCTTCGTTTTCCCCACAAAAGGTAAAAGCTAATGGTTATCTGCCATTGTTAGATAAGGTATTTCAGATTCAGGTTACAGTTTTGATCATTTGAGCTTTAGCAGCGTAATTGTGTTTTATGTATTCCTGCATTCCTGTGGAAGATTTATGATGTGGATGTATAAGACTTGACATGTTTGATGAATTCATGCATGTCAATGTTTTTTGTAAGTGGTATCATTTGGAGTCATGGCATTTATTTGTCTCTGTAATTAGGTCAACAAAATAACCTTTTGTCACAAAGTTTAAGGTTTTTATTGCTAACAATGTGATACATGCAGTTTTCTTCATCAAGTTTTAGCACCCTGATTACAAAGTGCTTGCTCAGCTTCTGATATTCATTTTATTACAGGATTATTCACCAGAAAGATTTTCAGAAATAAAGACTCTCAGATTGGGCTTATCAGGCCATTAATTAAGACTAGCAGATATGGTTTGAGTAATGAAAAAAAATTTCTAAACTCAGTATGACTTCTTGGGGCCTTTTACGGGCTTGATGTAGCCCTTTTCTGTAAGCTGTACCAAGATAATGTGGTGAAATGAATGAACCCAAAGTAAGGAGAAAATAAAGATCGCTGGAGACAAACGTCCCCATTCTTTCCATGTGATAAAACTGCAAACTGTTTCCATGCTTTTGCCACAAATTGCACAATCTATTTACTTTTATAGTTTTAAAATGTTGCATAGCTAAGAAGGACTCAGAATGCCTGTTGTGGGACCACCTGCCCTGTAGTGTGCGTGTTAATTACTGATGGCATACAGGTAAGATTGACACTAAAACCCACACGTACACTGCTCAGATATATAGGAGAAGTTTGGAAAATGGCATCTTTATGTTGGCTGTAATAAGAATCTGAATTTTCAAAGGGCAGAAGTGCAAAAGGCTAGAATGTTGCACGAAGGAATGCAGATACAAGAGTCAAAAGTTATTGAACCTCTGGTTTATCATTAGAATTTTAAAGTTCTGACATTTCAGACCTTAATTGGAAATTATAGGAATTATAGGGAAGACTTACCATGTGAAAACTCAGCCATAAATTCCATTACTTCTTAATAAGTAACAAGCTTAATGCTACTAACTTTTCAGCACTGCGGCCAGTGCCAAAAATGAATTTTTCCCAGCGCACTGCCAAAGGTTTGTTCTCAGGAAAGTTCAGTTGAAGGAAAGTTTTTTGGGGGGGCGTGAAGTTTATCTGACATGTATGTGAAAATACAGTAGATTCTGAATATAATGTTATGTGTTGCTAAAGTTTTTGCAGTACCACGTTTCACAAGTGTAATGCTCTATATCAAAGCCTTCATCTTACAGATATGTAGACGAGGTAGGACTACCTATGAAGCAGTTATGTGCTGGAAGAGCCTGAATGTTGTCATGATCATGTATTCTTCAGGGGATGGCCATCCCTTGGGAGCTGTTATTGCATCATGCAAAGTCATAACTTCCATATTTCTCATGACTGCCGAGATTACCACAGATTCATGGGCATCATGTGCTGAATTTCTACAGCACGGAAATTAGCACCAAGGACACATCCATACTAACACTGCAACAGTTAATGTGGTGCATATTTCATTTTCCCCGTAAGCAGAGTTATTGCCAAATAGATTGGGTGAAGGCTGCGTTATCTTAAAGCGTATGACTTCTCATCCCCTTCTGTGCCCCACAGAGATTACTTGTGCTCCTTTTGAAATTGACTTGTTTAAAGAGGTGTGTTATCCTTTTGTACCTAGGAAGATAGGATAAAGCTTGAATTTCATTAGTCTCTCTATTTACGTTTCCTTTTAATTGGCATGATGGGCTTCTAAAGCAACAATTTTGTTGTGCTCAGTTTTATGGCCTTTTTTGACAATCCATTCTCCATAGGTTATCAACAAGGAGGCAATTTTGGTTATGAGGCATCAGAAGTGGACTGTGATTTACTAGACTGCAGTTTTGCTGGGTTTTAACATAAATCTTTATAACCTATGTGCAGCTCACGGGTGCTTTGCTAGGACATGAGGCACTTCAAATTGTCTGTGTACCAATTCCATTGGTAAGAAGCTATTTTGAAGGAAATGTTGTATGACAAATTGGCGAAAATGCCTTTAGATGCTAGTGGAACTTATTAAAGGCTATTCCAATGAAGAAGCAAAATAGGGGAGGCAAACATTATATAGTTTAACAAAATATTTCTATTGCTTACTCTACATGATTTTTTCCATGATACTTACATCCCTAATGCCTTACTTTTTTAGTTCCTTTTGCCTCCAGTCTTGCCACCCTACCTCATTTTATTGCATATGGAACAGTCCACAGTTATTTGCTTGCTGTGAACAATTGCATAATTATTCTCCCAGACTAGCTAGTGACCCAAATATGAAGAGTCCATGTCAGATTGTAGTTGACGCGGTGCATCATTCTGGAAACAAACCACACTCACATGTCAGCAAGGTCATATCAGCCGATATGTCAGCAGATGGCTGCCATCATATCCACATCGGAATGAGGACGGTCGCCAGGTCCAAATTAGCACCTAATTACCAGCAATTACCGGGTATCCTGACGGTGAGGTACTGTAATTTGTAAGGAGGGTCAGGATGGGGACATATACAATGTAATACTATACAACAGCTGTCCCTTATGGAAGACTGACTTTAACTATATATAATTTGTAATATCTATGGTCTATAAGGCCTTTCACTGAAGAGCCAGTTTATGGTATCTAAGGGTGCAACTGTTGAAGTTGTTTATCTTTATCTTTTTATTTTTTAACTTCTTGATCCGTCATTTGATTTGACAGGAGGACACCCGGTGTTCCATAGCTGCGGTCGTTGACCTCTTTTTTTCTTAACTTTTCTGTGTCCGCCACTGCACTTTATTCTATACTGTCAACCCTTTACAGAGAACAGAGAAATAGAAAATTATTGAACACATCGTCTTTCAGAAGTTTTCTTGGATTATCTTTCCATCTTACCCAGGACTTGTAAATTGAGTACTTTAAAGTTGTTTGTAATTCTGAAGCTTCATCCAAGCATAGCTTGATCTCCCTGTTGCTAAACTCCATAACGTACATTGTTGTATACAAATATGATGCCAAGAGGCTACTATAGCAGGCTTTAGGCAAAAAAACACCCATAGCATGTTATGTTCATCTATCTTTTCTTATGAAATAAAGTATTGATTTGTAAAGATGATTTGAAACTTGACATGAATAGAATCAAAGTTTAACCTTTCTTCAGTCTTGTTCAATTCATACACGCAGTTCTAAATAAGTAATTATGACATGAGTATCCAAAGCCCAGGGGAAGAAGATAGCATTTTGCAGAGAATAGATATGTAACATTTGGGCTACACTCTAACCTTTTTGTAATGTACGGAATATAGGTCAACATTGAAATTCCCCATGGGACTAATCACATGGGGTATTGATGCTCATTGACAGTATCCTGTACAAAATTTTCCATATGGGAAGTGGAGCAAAAAGAGCAAAGTGCTGATATCAATATTCTCAGTGGAAGGCATCCATATGTTTCAATTAGGAATGAGCTGCAGCTATTTAAAGTGGTTACATATGTGGAGGCCCAAGTTGGGTTGTCAGAAATTGGCCTCATGACTGATGCTGTACCTTTTTTTTGGGGGGGGGGGACTTTTTATGTAGCCTTCTTGTAGGCACAGAAGGTACCTATAATAGGCAGTTAAGTTGCGTCGGTGAAGGTCAAGCAACTGGATATGATTTTGCAAACGGTCAGACGTTTTAGACAGCCATACGGTGTTTTCTGTTAGGTTTCCTGTACACTCAACAATTATTCTTCCAAGAAAGTTTTTTTTTGTTGGTTTTTTTTGCTAGAGAAGTATTTCCTGGAAGAGGCTGTAGCTAGACTTGAAGGTGTACAGCTCCAAATCGAGACCAAAAAGAAACTGGGGTGAGCCCCATTGATAACCACAGAGGCTAAATGCTCTGATTGTCTCTACTTTGTCACTATTTGTCTCTCTCTGCACGTCTTGTGTGTGTGTCTCTCTCCCTCTTTCTTTCCGTGTATCCAATTGAACAGGTAAATATAATAGTAGATTTGTCATTGTAGGATTTTTAGATGATTATGTTATCAGTTGAGATGTTTTTCTCACCATAAGGTGACCAATGCAAAGTTGATACTATTGATATATGTCTACCTTGCCTGGAAGAAGGTTTAATTAATTAATTTGAGAGACGTGTTCTTTCCCTACACTTCCTAGTATGTTATCAGTACAGACAAGTGAGTTGAAGACAAATGACACCAGAGCCATTGGTTAGAATGATGGTCGCAACTTCTAAAGGGATTCATTCTCACAATAAATCTTTACAACCATGCACTGAGTCACCAGAATCGCAAAATAGTGACTTAATGCTTATTGGACGACCCTTGGTGCATCGATCAAGCGATAAAGGAGATTTAGAGCATCAGCTCTGACGTCAGCACTTGCTTCATTATGCAGGAATTAGCGGGTGAATTGGTTAGCACTTGTGGCAATGCGAGAAAGTCAGTTGTAGGATCACCACACAGGTATATATATCTTCATTGCCAACATTAGGGACACAGCACGACCAGATCAAAGTACAGAGGAATAGGCAGGACAGAAGGTTACTTAGGAAAATGACATATTAAGAAAGGTAAACTCCACATAATCAAATTTCTCCCCCTAGTACCCACCTAGAAAAGCCATGTGTGTTCAGGAATTGTGACCAATTCTTGTTCAGAGAAGGAGATTCGACACACAGACACACACACACAAAAGCTGCTAAAAAAATAACCTTGGCATATGTAACAGTTTGTTTCACTTCATGACTCAGACGTGTACAAAAGTTTTTATGACCGCCATTCTGACTAAGTTAATTTATGAGATGAGCACTGTTTGCTGGCTACAGAGCATTTCATACTCACAGAGCAGTGGGCATAGTAAGTAACTATGCTATTTGTAATATACCTTTGAACATAATTGGCTTTCTTTTACAACTTGGCACCACCACAGTAGAGCTAAGTGCCTACCATAACACATATATTAGGCTTGAGATGCTCTCATCCATCATACAGTGACTGCACAACTTTTAACTTTTCAAAGTCTTTTTTATCAACACATTCATGTTCAATCTAACTACAAAATGTAAGTTTATCTGGTAAAAGTCTCTCTGATGTTAGAAAGTAATATTCTGGTTAGTAATGTCTTCTTATAGATTATTTGGGAAACTCTTCTATAGAATATTTAAGCCCTCCAAAACTCATCTGAATGTTTGCCATCAATCAACATTGGTTTAAAGAATATTCAGCAATGTTTGGAGACTAGAGCTGACCAACTTTGATGAAATCTGAGCCTAATAGGTTTTTTATAGTGAAACTGAAGTAATAACAGCCCTATTATCTAAATTGTATGCCTTAGTGACTATCCCTGAGGTGCTTCATCAGATCATACACCATTCCATTGATCATACTGCATGTGAAATGTTTCGAAGCATTCCTCTTCGTATTCCTTTTTCCTTGATAGCATTGTAATATGTAATACATAACAGACTTTGTTGTGATAAATGTTTTACCAACATTGTGGAAAGAAGAGGCTATTTCTCTCTGTACAGTAGTTTGTAGTACTCAGAACTTAGCTTTCCGCTATAGACAGGAGATTGATCTTGTAATTTCCCAGCAAAGTGTAGGTCAGTCGGAGTGACGTTGCAGTGGGATTATACTTGGGAACTGTGATTACCAGGTGTAACTAGACCGTGTAATTCATAAAACCTCTTCCAAACAAGTTTCCAGTGGAAAGTTGTGGTGATTAATCAATGTGTCATGGAGAGGGATGTGGAGGCTCCCAGGTAGCAGTGTGCAGTTACGCTGCTGTAGATACTGTCACACTTGTTCTGGCTTGGCAACTGGTGCTGAGCGTGCAATTTCCTTGGTGTGTAGTATGTGAAGATGTGGTGTGATATGAATAGTATCTTATTATGAATAGTATCTTATTAAAAGTTTAATTTAAAGTAATTTGTCAAGTCATGGTCACAAACTTGAAAAAAGTATAGGGCACAATGCAAATTTTACAGCTTTGATATGTGCAATTACTGTCAACATTCAATGGTATTCAATGGTATGCCTCATAGTCAATGCTTTTAAAGTAACTGGTGCAGAAATAGCAAATATTAAAAACTCACATGACATGCTTGTAATATTTCATTTGAAAGAAGTATTTGAAACCCTTGTTTACAAGAAATTGTCTGTGAAAATTTTCTTTCAGTTTTTGCACAGTTTCCATCCTTTTGCATTTTCACTAAAACCTTTCAGTGTAATGTGGTCATGTTTTTAACTACCTGAGTGCAATTTTCTGCTTTCCATATCTATTTGTACCCTGCATGGTCCCTCCTGGTCTCTCCTTCTAAAAAAATGAATGATGCAAGGATAATTTATTGCGCAACAATTGCATTCAGGTGACAATGTATGGCAAAGTATAGATAACAAGAGTTACAGTCTAATACTACAAGTATGCATTATATTATAACAAATTCTAGTTACTACTGTATAGCAATGTTGTAATCTAGAGTTTTCTTTTACACAACCAGTTTTTCCCATGCACCTGATGTTTCGATGTCTGTCAGAGCTTCTAACTGGAGTTCTGCTTCTCGAACTATTTTCGGAATGTTGTAATCTGTGTCCCTCCAGATGCGAGCACGGCAAGCCCAGCGGCGGAGTCCAACCTGCCGGGAGGACTGAAGAGGATGGTGGACATGGTGAAGGGAGACGAGCTGGAGCAGCTCAGGGACTTCAACAGGAAACTGCAGCGGGCGCTAGAGGAGGAGATGACCAAGAACATCAGTATCTCTAAGGTGGGACTTTCACAGGGTCTTCATTATTCATTAAGCTAACAGTAGTGTGTGGTGGTCTTCACCTTCAACTTGCTCCATCCTCATCTTGAGCATCTTCCAACCTTCCCTCTCTTCCAATCTTCCCATCTGCTGCAGGGCCTCCCTCCACTCCTGATGCCACAGATCTTCCCTTGCAGCATATGCTATTAACTTATGAAATTGTGCTCCTTACACCAGCATCACACTGCCGAACAAGTCTTTGATCACTAAAGGACATTTTCGGCAGTGCTGAGACAGTCCCCTAGATCACTGCCTGTTGGTGGCCATCACTCATCTTACTAGGAAGTCAACACAACTTCTCTTGTCATCTCAAACTGTGCTCTCTTCAGGTGGTAATAATCTACAGGAAAATTACCTCATTACTTCTCCTTAACTAATTACTCTGCATGATGGGAAATTTATGACACATGGTATCACCTCCATTATCTGGCTTTTATAGTGTCATAATAATGATTAAACGTAATTCCAAACTAATTGGAAATTTGCCAGGATAGAGCTGGTAATGGATTATGCCCAGAAGCTGTCGGTTGCTAATTAAAGTAGAAAAGAGATTTTCCTGATATGTCAATAGTAATTTCTGTTCTAAGATTGACAAAACTTGTACTGTCCATGTTTTTTTTTAATGTACTATTAGTAAAATAAGTAACTGTATCAAAATGTTTGTTAAGTCACATAGACAGTTATGCTGCATTCTGGTAAGTACCTTGCAGGGAAAACTCCTGTTGCCTTCTAGCAGGAGGGAAACACCCCATGCTTTATTACCCCCATCGTATAAAAGGATGACCTATTTTCTGTTTGTAATAAAACTCTGCCTACAGACACCAAATTCATAAAACACTGTATTGATGGTCAATTGTTACATGTACTTGCAGTTTCAATGGCGTCGTTCATTTTTTAGGATTGAGATTCACAATCATAATTATTGTTACATTCTCATAGTTTTTAGGTCTATCGAAAATGCCAGATTTTGGCCCAGAGTACAGAGGATTTTCTGTTCCATTGCTTTTAGAGGTGAAGAGGATGGTTGGTTCACTTTGTGCAGGTAACATTAGACCCTTTGGTTTGTTACCATGAGGAGATTGATGGCATGTGAGGTATGGTACCTTTTAGGTAATATAACACTAATGAGTTTATACTTCATCACTGCCGCATAGAATAAAACATGATCTTAATGATTTCTTGAGTACAGTGTCCTAATATTATGGTCCGTTTGCCCTAGATCTGCTCCAAAAGTGGCGTGCTCTACTCTTTTCGAGTGGTGGTGGTCTCTATAGCATGCTCAAGATGTCTCTCCTCAAACACAGGGCCCTCAGCCTTTACATCCAATCAAAGAGGATATCCCTAACCATAGACTGTCAGTTTATAACTGAATCAAGTGAGGAAATAGATATTTAAATTTCCTTTCCCAAATGTGCAACAATGAAGCCTGCTAGGGAATCGAACCAAGAACCTTTAGATTCTATTTTACAGCCCAAACCACAAGACCACCTTACCACATGCAGTTGTAACCTGGTAAGTAATTGTGTCACACTTTTTCAGTGAATGTTACGCAAAAGCCCTCTTGCCAACCAAGTGACAACACCTTGCCACTCTGCAGAGACTAATTTTGTTGGTTCCACTTGAGCAGTGGCAGCAATAACCCCCCTCGTGAAGGTGCTATTCAGACAGGTATAATTGTTATGTAGCCAAGAGGAGCAGAACGTATGAGTTGCATGCAAGCAATAACAAGATTCCTTATCCTGTTCACATAATGGGCAGTTAATGGTACCATTAGTGTGATACCCTTCACTGAGACTTAGTTAAAACAATCCACTGGACCGAACATATGGTTTGGAAGAATGTAATTATGCCTGGTAGGGAATAAAAATTAATGGGAGTACGGCCCTTTTCTCCGCTTCGGGTATATTGACGGGCAGCGGAGCGTTAAAGGTTACTTTTGTAAAGCTCTCAGCCACCCAATTTCACCATGGATGACAAACGGCAGAGATTTGGGACGTAAATTTTTATGGAAGTTATAAACGGTTTATTGAATCCACAGCTGTTCACAAATCACATCCAGGAAGGAACCATTATGTGAAGGAGAATCCCATTCCACTGTTGTGATATAGTCTCTCTTGAGAAAAAGATGCAGCACATTTTATTTTTAGGCTGTTATTCTTCATTATGCTTATCCTGTGGGACACATATCTATCCCTTATCTTCAAGCTTTATTTTATTATTTTCTGCCATTTTGACATAATTGGTAGGTTTTATTAGTTACAGATTACCGAGGATGCCAATATGTGTAATTTGTATTCATGTAGATACTCTCAAGGCAACAGTAGGAATGAAGTATGTCTGGTGTCAGCATCCCAAGGTCTTTTATGTACATTTGTATGGGTCTGTTGCTTCTTGTAAAAACTTACATTTTATTGACAAAGCTCGGAAATGAATCCATTGTCATTTTTTTCGATCTATAATTAAAGGGGTTTGCCTTTGTCTTTTCATGATCAAATAATTGCATGGTATTACTAGTATTAGTACTAGTCTTGTTATACATGTAACGTAAATAGCTTTACTTGAAGCTTCATCCAATATGCAATTGTCTAGATATGACCAGTAGTGTAAGTCAAAGACTTTGGATCACCGTGTCAGCCACTGTGTAGCAGAAGTCTCAGGTTGCTTTTATGACATTGGACACTACTTCCTTTGTCCTGTTGAAAAACTCTAAAACTTGTTACAAATGGGCCTTCACGTATAGAGTAATGAAAAGTCTCAGATTGAATTACAGATTGATAAAGGTGGCAAGGCTTCCATTCTTGAGCACATCTGGTAGTCATGCTTTCTTGGCATCTATGCATCTTTCAAAAGAAGGAACCATCAGCCAAATCTTGGCGGAGGTGACCTATAAAACCAATGAACTGTTGAGCATGTGCTGACTGCTGTGTGGAGAAGAAATTACCTGTGAGGGGTGTCAGAGCGAGGTGTTTGCTTGAACGATGCAGCACCATTTTTTTTGGAAGTGGCACAGTTGCTGTGTTGATGGGGTCGGAATGGATCGCTGCCCGATACAAACTACAGAGAGGCCACTTGGCCAAATCACTGCCTGATACAAACGACTGAGAGGCCACTGGGGCTAACTGTTTCTGACACACTGTGCTATAGCAATTACGGCAAGTAGAATTTGTGGTGTGGAAGTTCATGCATGATTCTGTGACCCTAACAATACCTGATGGAATCTGGAATTATTAAAGAAGTAACGTTGTAACCTGAAATCTATATTTCATTTGGGCCAAAATTTCCTTGCAAAGGCTCAACACCCGGCTGATAAAGACTGACGTATAAAAGGAAAGTTACAAGCAAAGTAATAAAGTAAGCATTAAGTTCACTCAGTGTTGCAGCATATCTTGTTTTAGAACAGTTATTTGTGGAGGACAAATGCAGACGGCAATCAAGCTGGACAGACCATTTTACAACATCAATGTTTTGGTCGGGTTGTTTTCGGTGTATTTTATTGTGCTTCTCATATAAAGATTTGCTGGAAGACATGGTCTGCTGCTGTCAGATCGGGTGTTTGTCATGAATCAGAATATGTTGCCGGACTTCTGTTAATTCTGGTTGCTGAATGCTGCATGTCAACGCAGTTGTCTGGGTCACCTTGAGTAATTTTGCTCACTTGGTCAGCATGCTTGTTACTTCTGTGTACTTGTATTGGGTATGTTTGTTTGTTTGTTTACATATGTTTCTGTTGTTACTTGAATATGGAAGAGTGACAGGAGTTAGGTGAAAGTTCCAAAAAAAAGTTCCAGAAGAGGTTAGCTCATTTTCTGTCTGTAATTTTGTGCTCTATGCTTGTCTGTTGCCTTATAGAAGCAATTAGATTGAATGCATTAGACAGAATCAGCAAGAAATTCACAAGAATGAATAAAACAACAAACTCACAGGAACTAAAGATATTTTATCCAGATTTCTTTTTAATGTATTATTCTGTTTTGAAAAAGCAGGAATTGAGCAAAAGAGCCCACACACCTAGTAAAATACTGCCATCATGTGTGTCCAACCAAGCTGTTTTTCTTTGTCAGAGATGCCTCCAAGGTTCTTTGATCCCATCATAAATGAATTGAATTAAACATTTTGAGTTCTTTTCCTTTAAAGAACATGTATTAAGGTGTAAACCCCTTTTATATTGTATGCAGTATAAGTATCTTATCAGATACTGCTGCACTTATACACGCAAACCAAAGAGGGAGCTGCTGACATACCTGAATGCTTGCACCTTGTCAGCTGGGTAAAAGAAATATTGATGTAATTTTCATGATGTGACGGATTGTAAACAGCAAAATGAAACTCACTTGGCTGGTTTGATTAGTCTTTGTCAGAGGCATATTGTTGCTTAAAGGTACACATTTAAGCATCACGAAGCATGACAACTTGCAAGTAATAGATTGTACCTATAAAGCATGGTATCACTATGATGAGCATGCATGGTTATGGTGAAGTAAACAGCAAAATGAAAGTCACTTGGCTGGTTTGATTAGTCTTTGTCAGAGGCATATTGTTGCTTAAAGGTACACATCTAAGCAGCACATAGCATGACAACTTGTAAATAATAGATGTACTTAAGTATGGTATCATTATGATGAGCACACTTGGAGATTATTGCCTGTCTGTGTACCATGTACTTGTGCCTTCAATGTAACATCTGCCTCATGTATTTGCATGGTTATCATGGCTCAAACTACCACCTGAATATGCAGGTTAGTGCAGGCAAAATTGGAGCTGTGCAGGTATTTCTGGTGCCTATCTGCACTGGTCCATGTACTGGGTTTTTGAGGTAAATGTCTTATGGTGTATATGGATTGTTATTAGCATTGACTGTTACCACCAATAAAGTATAAAGAAAAAGGAGCAACGGTTCCCGATCAATTTTAGTACAATCCATACTAAAGTCTTTCTGAATTCAGAGTGGTGCAGGTAAAATTTGTCTGGTGCATGTCATTTTCAATGTTACCGGCACCAGTGCATGCAGGTATGTAGAAGCCCTGGTTATGGTGAAGTACATTTGACAGCACATGTAATGATACCCTGATAATTTTCATCTGGACTTCATCTGGACAGAAAGTAACAAAGGAAGACTTGAGTACAAAGGTCAAGGACAATATCCAGTTCACAAAAGGAGACGGAAACCAGCAACGATTCAGACAGCCTGGTGAATTACAGTTGGTGGAAAAGAGAATTGGAGCTGTCACCCCCTCCATGAGTGAAAATGGGTTGTGCCAGAGTTGATCTCTCTCTGCAGCTGGCTGATTAGGGATTGATTAGTGAAGAATTGCCAAAGGGATTTCCTGGTTGTCCTTGACTGAACTTGACCTGTCAGGTCTCTGGAGGTCATTGAACCTTTGTTTCCAGATGTCAATACAATGACTTATCCTTTGTGGCAAGATCCTCCAAGGGTGGTTGTCACTTTACTGTAATACACTTTGATTTTGGTGAGCTTTATGGCCTGTCATTTAAGATTTTGTGTGCTTAAATCACAAATATCCATGACAAGTTCAGTGGTAGGTTGGCCTTTGACAACTGGGGAATAACAGGATATTCATTGATCCATACAAACATGTATGCAATTTCTTGGAACGTGGATGGTCTTACTTACTTACTAGTTCATGTCATTAAAAAGCAACAAGCAGGTATAAAAAATGCATCAAAATTGTGGCAAGCATTTTGTATTGATCAAGTAGGCTTAAATATGATACATCTAGGTGTGTACTTGGTCTTTTAAAGACTATTTAAAAGATTCCCATTGAAAAACATGATGATATCAAAAGGCCATCGCCAACATTTACACAATGGGGCCCACCAAGCATTATGAAAATTGATTGCTTTACTGTAAAATGTGCTGAAATTGATAGAAATCATGCACTGTCCCTGAGCTTTATAGCGTTGTAGTTAGTTTTGTTGTGCATTGGGCCCCAAGGCAGGAGTTCCCGAAGCATGTAAAATGCTTTTCCCTCAAGATTCCCTCAAAGTCACCAAAGCTGCAGTAAGTGAGAAATGTAGAAGAAAGTTACCGCTGACAATGACCTTGACGTGCTCGTTTTGTCTCTCAGGAGAAGGCAATAACGTCACCGTCCAATCCCTGGGCTAAAAGTGTTGGTCTTGTCCTTGGCAAAAATCAATGACTATTGGTGTTGTAAACATTAGAGGATTACAAACAGCACTTTAGCAGAGACTGGAAGTCTACACTTGCCTTTCTACTAATGAGGAAACAGCAAGTAATAAAAAAAAGTATTTAAAGTCTACACTACTCCAATTTCTTAATCCAATTTTGGTCCAACTTTAATCCTCCCAATTGGATGTTGTATTGTTTGGGCACATTTGTCAAAACTGTTTTAGAAAGTTGTGCAAATTCGAACCAGAAGGGGTAGTTTTTAATTCCTAATTTGTTCTTTATGCTTGTCTTTATGTATTGCCTTTCCTGATGCCGGCAAAATTGAGGAGTGCACGCTTGCTAGTATGTAGAAAATACTTCCCTAGCAATCTTTTACAGAGATGCTGTCTTAAGTACATCTGTTTTGTATGTAGTTACAGCTTCATAACATTTCAATAGGCCTTCTTGTAAAATTATCTGAAATTACAGCTATCGCATGCCTTTATGAAGATTTATTAGGCTGTCCACTTCATTTCGTGTTTTTTTCTTCAAATATCTGTGAATGATAAAATGGGTTGATAAAACGTTTACAAGAGAAAGGGAATCTTCAATTATATTTCCTTATTGGCCGAATTTAATGTCATGCTTTTAGATGAAATCCAGCAGTGTTAGAGTGCTATTGGCTTTTTTTTTCATTTGATAGAATGTATCCCTCACATTGTTACTGAAAATGATTAATGATAATTGTAACGTTTACCTGGTAGCATCAGAATGTCGATACTTATCCATGATTCACAGGACCAAAAACGCATAGGATGTTCTTCCTTGGCTAAGCCATATTCTTTTTGGGAAAGGAAGTAGATGTTGTCTCAAGAAGCTATTTCAATATCACTGGAAACAGAACCTTAGATAAAAATGTATATTCCTCTGATGACTGCCAAACCATTGTCATGATTGAAGTGATGAACATAGAAGTGCATGCCTTTTTACCTCCAGTTTTTCATAATTAGGTGTTTGTAAGAAGGCCTTTAGGATGAGTGAGTTGTGATTACTTTGATTATGCTCTCGGGGAGTATGGAAAAAGTCACCCCCAAATGTGTTATCAAAGAAATGCAGTTGCTCAAAAATCGTTAAACTTTCATGAAATGTTTTGGTCGGTGGGTGTGGGTAAGTGATAGCACTGCCAAAGGCCACGGATGGTCTTCCTTCAAATGCATCAGGAATGACTTTGGCATGTACTAAAGATGACTGATGACTTGTCAAAATGTGTTTGACTTTAAATCTGGAAAAGCTATGTAGAACAATGTTGGCCATGTAGCCTACTAGCCTACAGTGTCTGTTTATACAAACCATCTCTCACTATTGTTTCACTTGATTTGATTTCATTATGATTTCACATTTACATTGATTTGATACTACACCAGTCCATTTTTTTGCTGTCATGGTTTTAAAAAGTACTTCAAATGTCTTCGGGAACTGCTAAGGGTCAAAAGTTGTTAAAACTCAATTTATACTACATTTGGTCTATCGTATAATTAAGATGGTGTTTATGAGGACCAAATCCTTAGAGAAGGCTACTATTCCAGGAGGTAAAAGAGGAAGGTAGAAGCCTTTTTGAGGCTGTAGGGGTGGGTTGTTGTCATCCACTGTATCTAGGGTATGGTATTGGAAGGTAGAGCCCAACCCTGTCCATCCAACACCCCAACCAAAGTTAGGTACCTATTTTACACTCAGGATGAGTTATAAAAGTCAAGTAAAGTCTTTCCCAAGGACACAACATCTAGCCAGCAATGCTAGGAATCAAACCCATAACCTCTCGATCTCACATCTGCTAGCCTGGCCACTTTCAGTAGGGGAGACCAGCAAACCCCTATTCTCTGTATACTTAAGAAGTTGACCTAGTTTCACTACTGCATAAACACCCATTATTGATGTATTGATGTTGTTGGACAGTTTTCTAAAAGGATTTGCAATTCCGTTAATGTAGATTTGGGAGGCCGGAGACCCATATGGTGCCAATCAGCTTTGACCCATTTTTTATCTGTGGGAAGGGTTCTTCCTTGATGAATGGATTTTGTAGATATCAATATGTCTGTGTGTGGATGGTGTTCAGCACCAAGGACAGGCCTGTAAGCCTGTGTGTTGGTGGTGTTCAGCACCAAGGATTAACTTATATACCTCTGAGTTTGTATGGTGTTCAGCACTAAGGACAGGCCTATGTGCTTCCTTGCATGGATGGTGTTCATCACCAAGGACAGGCCAGTAGGCTTGTGTGCGGATACTTTTCAGCACCAGGGACAGGTTTATATGCCTCTGTGTGTTGATGTGGTTCAGCACCATGGACAGGCATACACGCCTGTGTATAAATGGTGTTCAGCACCAAGGACAGGCCAGTAGGTTTGTGTGTGGATGGTGTTCAGCACCAGGGACAGGTCTGTATGCCAGTGTATAAATGGTGCTCAGCACCAGGGACAGTCCTATATGACAGTGTAGATGGAGTTCAGCACCAAGGACAGGCTTGTATGCCTGTTTATAAATGGTGTTCAGCACCAAGGAATGGATTTTGCCGAATGAAAGTTCCATTATGCTCACTGCGACATTTTCCGTGTGTTGTTCTACATGATTATCAGATGTAGGACATGCCGTACCCCGTTTTACCTGGCAATTACGTGACCTTGGCATTATGTTTGGCAAAATAAATGATGCCCCAATGTTGTCGTCCCCCCGTGATGGATGACTTCTGTCTCTGCCCTAATATGAGCAGTGAACTGCGGCAGAAGGTGCAAAGGAGGCCCTGCATCATGTGGGATCTGGGTGGAAGGGCTGCCATACATTAACGTGCTTACTGTCATGACCTTCATGCACAGTAGGTAGCAGTTGTTAAGGTTGTATTACTGCTGTATTGTGACACAAAGAAACACTATCTAAAGTTATTAAGCTAAGGCAACACCTGAGGCCCAGCTTCCTTTACAATTTGTCCACTAAAGTTTGTGAAAAACGGTTATGCAATACTAATCAGCAAAAAAACAATCAGAGACAAGCTGTAGAATACGTCTGATTTTTTGTCAGACAAAGTGCTTGTATGTTGGCAACTTTCCAATAAAATGTGTCTGCAGACTAAAACTGAATGCTTTTAAGGCCGTGGGAACGGCACATTGTTAGATTATCTGTCATATTGCTGCCGGCAAGAGAAAACCAATGGAGTACAAATGGATTAAGAACATTTTTGGAAGTCGGAAGAAGTTAGTAGTTATGTAATGGAAAACAAAATGTAGGGAAGAGGAGTTATGTAAGGTACCCTGTATGACCTTGTAAAATGAACTTGACTAACATCCAGAATATCTCTTTGCATATCACTACTCTTCCTGACATGAAGAAGAGTGCTGGAGTGCTGTCTGGGCACTGCTTTTCAGAGAAGCCCTAGGTACACTTTATACAAGTATGTCAAATAACATAACAATGTACAAAGCAGATTTTGCATCAAATTCCAAAATTGTGCTCACAATTGTAGGTTAGAGGTCAAACTAATCTCTTGCACTGTGTTTTGAAAGAATGTACAGAAGACATGGTTCTTATGGCTAGGGGGAGTTCATTCCAGCTCACTTACACCTCTGTAACCTCATGCTCACTTTCCAGCAGTCACAAAGATGTCCTTTGTCTCCCATTTTTTTTTAAATGTTGTCACACGAAACCCAACCTGTAGCCTAAGCCTTCTACTCATTACATGCTTCTTTTAATCCTTACTCTACCCTACTGAGAACTCTGGAGTGGGTAACGGTAGTAGATCTACAGCCACTGCAGCTTTGGGTGTACAGATGGACACAGCAGGAAGACTGTTACGTGTAAGCGGATGATTGAGACATTCAAAACAAGTTCCTTTCTGTGCCACGGGAGCCATGTTGATTTCCCAAGATTCCGTTCAGTCTCATATCTCCTGCATAACACTGTTCTCCTCCAATTAAGCTGGCCAAAAACTCGTGCTAGGAGACCCATCTCCTGTAAGGACTGTCTCCAAAGGTGGATGGTGTCATGTAGACAAGTGGCTTGGCTCATCTCGTTGCTTCTGTCTTGGGAACGACTGCCGCTGCCTATTTCTCAAAAAGGAGCACATGACTACGGAGGATGCTATAAGAGGGGATCAAATTTCCATTAGGGTTTATGTTTAGTGGGCATTAAAGCAGACCTGCCAATATGGAGTACTCAGACTTGTTCACTTTGATCAGCTTGTCACAATTTGTATCATGGCACGGTTCCAGGAGGGGAATCAATGATGAAGCTGTGTTCATGTACTTGTAGTTGAGTTTTTGTGTCCCGCATCTGAGACATAGATTGTCGAAGGTCATCTCTAGCCTGTGCCAAACAATTCTGTTTGAGATCCATTTTGTATAGGAAGTCTACAAAAAGCCATCATCATGGT
This sequence comes from Branchiostoma floridae x Branchiostoma belcheri, assembly GCA_019207045.1. Classification (NCBI taxonomy): domain Eukaryota; kingdom Metazoa; phylum Chordata; class Leptocardii; order Amphioxiformes; family Branchiostomatidae; genus Branchiostoma; species Branchiostoma floridae x Branchiostoma belcheri. The sequence goes on from CM033027.1 coordinate 9,021,706, forward strand.
AATAAAACTAATATACATAAGAAATTGCTATGGTGGCTGTAGTGACAGTGCTACCACCAAAAACAATGTACTACCGGGAAAAACATAACTAGTTAAACTTAAAGCGATGCAAGATGACAACATTTTCTTTCTTGCTATGTGCTGGGGTATTCTGCCCAGTCAAAGTCTCTGTTTAGAGAGATCATGATCAGGATGCTAGCAGGGTGGTTTTCCATTTGTATATTCTAACAAGTCAATCCACTGATATAAAGTGACATGACTCAAAGTTCTGTCTTCTAAGGAAATAACTAATACATTTGAATGTCATCAATTACATGTACATGTACATCTCACATCAGAATAGAGGCTCAAGTCATGCTGTAATATGCACAATTCACTGATGAAAGTACTCTAAAGTTGTGATTACATGTTCCAAACCTGAGTACATGGATGGCTGAATGAACTTTTTAACTGAAAGAGAAGATTAACAACCTACTCTCCTTGATGGCATAGTTTTAGGTGTTTTTAGTGGCTGTACCCAGAGTACTGGGTTATCACTTTGTCATGGGCCCTGAGCCTGGGAGATAGGCACTGATCTCAAACACAGGGAGATTTTAAAAGACAGATGGTCATCTACAAGCTGCCAGCGGTTAATGGGTCTGAGGTTTCTTCCTTACATGGGAGGGGAGGGACCAGCTGTAAGTAGGCCACATGTCGTAAATTATTGCTGTTGTCCTGCTGTTCTAAATATAGTTTCCCCCAACATCCAGGCAGTTCATTTTCCCCAGGCTGATATTATGGCTTTCCCCCACCACAAGGACCATGCCATTAAACTGAGTGAAAGATGGATGTTGTGAATGCATATGTATCTGGGACAGGGTAACTCTGACCTTAATATAGTCCCTTCATTGATACCAGATAATGCTATAAAACACCTGTTCATTTCACCTCCTTCACAGCCTCTGGTTGGTCAGCTGCGATCACGTGACTGTTGATTGCCTACAGTTTCATATCTTTAAGCAATGTTCAATAATTTCTGCATTTCATCGGCTGATTAAGATTAATCAATGACATTAACTGAGTTTGATGTATTAGTTGGTTACTTAATGTTTCTAATGGTTATGCCAAAGCTCATCTTTCATTTAATCACAGGCTAATCAAATAATAAATGAGCTCTGTTGTCGGGTTATCTTCTGCCTTTATGTATAGTACAAACAGTTGGCCTTTTGTGATCTTCTACATCTGTAGGAATACTGAAAAAAATTTACCTGAACTGTAAAGTTCAATCCAGTCACACTGGGAGGACCCCTACTGTTTTCAGCAAGTCCAGTGAGATGTTAAAGATGCTGAAGATGTGGCTCTCCTCAAACACGGGGCATCAGCTTTATACCCCACAGTAGAAAACACCTCTAACCAAAGCTTATTAAGGTTTCCATTTTCATCTGAATCAAGTGAGGAAATAGTTGTACTGTGCCTTTCCCAAGGGCACAACACTGGAGCCTGCTAAGGATCGTTACCAAGATAATTTACAGTCTAAGTCAACAATCCAAACCACGAGACCACCTTGCCACCTTGATAGAATTGTAAAGGCATTCTGCAGTCAGACTTGCAACTACACATGACGAAGACAAATGCCACGAAGGCAGTAACAAAAGAGCGCACACCACTAAAGTGGTACAGGTAATAAGTGTATTGTGAATCCGATGACTTTGGAACATGTTGATGAATTATGGAGTATAGACGGGACTGAAAGACCATCCATTCCTCACTGTCACGTTCAGGGCTGGGCTTGATCAATCAAGATGTATCCGGTAAGGATAGACACCTTAGGTGTTTGGAAATCGGGGATTGGAAAAGAGCTTTTATAGATTATACTAGAGTGTATTCTATTATAAGAAGTGTTGTGTTGATATCGGCTATTGAATTGGTTTAGTGTTCTATATCAGCCTGTATGGTCTAACTTTTTAAAAAACACTCATTTTTCTCAAATTATCAGCAGTAAAGTCACTTTCCAGTGGGTCTTGGTTGCAGTTAGGTGCTTACAATTTTAACTTTTGTGTGATACCTTTTATACATGTCCAGTATACAAATCAATGTAATAGGCCTTCAGTTTCAGATTCTGTCATGCCAACTTATTAAAGCTTAAGACAATGAGCTTAAGTGGTAAGATAGTTAGGGCTGAATCTAAAGATTCTGGCTTCAAAGACCTAGTAGGCCCCTATGTTGTGCCCTATTTACTGTGAAAATGATTGGTACCTACATGTAGCTGCAGCAAGGGATGTACTTTTGGGTAGGACACAAAGCACTTTCAATACTTTCCATATCCCACCTCACTTGGCAAGAAGACTGTCCTGGTGCGAGTGGATCAATTTAATCTGTTCGGATATGCAGCTTGTTCCGGATATGCAGCTTGTTCTCTTCAGTACAAGCCTGGTGTCATACACCACAAGGCAGCTTACTTGGTATGCAATACAAGTAAACAAACAAACGAATGGTGCAACCACACTTAACTTTTCTCTGTGTTGCAGAATAAAACTCACTACTATAGCTGCATCAAGTCCTTTATTATTCCAAGATATCATTCTACAGAAATAGCCTGCCCAGTGGGGTGGATAGGTTAGTCATAAACAAGAATGTTATAGGGGTTGTTAATTTCATCCCTTGACTGGTGAACAAAGGCAATCTGATTCAAACTTTACCAAGTCTGAACTGTTGAATTATGTAGCTGGTATTGGTTGTAAAAGACATTTAAATATGGAGAAGTGAAAAGGAAAATAACACAGATGCTTGTCTTTAGTTAAAGAGGCTCAGTGATTCATTCATAAGTTAATGGCTGTGAATATATTCATGATGTTCTTCACAGTCATGATTTATGCTTTAGTATTAATTTCTTATCATGAAACTGTCTGTGTGAATTTTCTTCCCTGTCACTAACCGCACCATCATAAATGAAGGAATGTTGCAATATTGCACACTACTTTAAGCCTCCTCATTCTAATCTGCAGTTGTAGCCTAATATAGAATCTATGAAAGTTACGTCAACAGTCAGATAAACATGATTTACATCTTTATTAATTTCCGTTAGACAGAAGTCACTGGATGTTTGTGTTGTGAAGTAAAGATGACGAAGAGGAGGGCCTTATCTTGGTATCATTGAGCAATATTACAGTATGTATATATAAAGACATAGCAGGGCTTGAAATACCACCTGCAAAACAGGTAAAATTGGAGCTGTGCAAGTCTACCTGCACCTAACCTGCACTGGTCCATGTACTGAGTTTTACACATAAATGTCCTACATGATGTTGGTGTACATGGCTAGTTATTAGCTGCACTGACTGTTACCACCTATAAAGTATAAAAGAAAAATGGCAATGCTTCCTGAACAATTTTACTTTGATCCATAATTCAGAGTGGTGCAGGTTAAATTTGTCTGGTGCAGGTAATTTTCAATGTTACCTGCACCAGTGCAGGTATGTAGAAAAAAGGATTTCGAGCCCTGCATAGCTTACGCAAACTGTAGTCTTGCTGATGTTCAGAACTTATTTTACCCCAAACAGCCCCCCTCCCCACCTGCGCTTCCCACCCAGCTACCAGTTGCAGCATGCAGCGGCCGCAAAGTCATTCTTTCCACCTCCCTGACCACTAATTGAGTTGCCGTTCCACCCGTATGTGCCTGTGTTCTAGCACTACTTCAACAAATTGCTCGTAATATAGCTGTTCAATGTTGCCAGGACGATTATGGATAGCAGAGCCATCGGCTGTGTCCTGAACACCTGTTCCCGATGTAGTGGGTGGGACGTTATGTTCACCTTATCCTTGTATAACCTCTGCCTTTTGCAGGGGATTAAATCAGGTTACACGTACATGTTTGTTCGCTGAATGCTTTGTGCACAGGATATCTGAGATCAAGTGTGTGCTCATGTTTGGTCTCCTGTTGCCATTTATATCAAGTGTCTATATGTAACTTTAAGGTTGAAAATTGTAATGGAAGAACAAAAAATTTTCATCTCTTTGATTTATTCATACATGTACAAAAACAAGTTAATTCCTGTGCTTAGGACATATTTACAGGAATTTTAGGGTAAGTCCCTATATCAATTCAGTGTTAGAAAGAAAGTTTAGCAATTTCTATGATATTTACAGGAATTTGTTTAATTTTTATAGCATTCTGAAGTCTCAAAATCATGTACTTATTTGTAATACTCAACTGTATCCTATAATTTTTTACTGTATTTAAAGAAGTGTTAGGCAATACTTTTTTATCCCAAAGCTTCTTAGAGGAATATTCTGCAATTTTTTGCAGAATCTGATGCAATTTTGTGAGATTCAGTCCTTTGTATCCCAGTTGCCATTCAATAAGCTGGCCCCAAAAAACACGGAAATTGAAACATTGATTAATTTATGCCTTATGTAGACAACATTTCTACACTTTTATAATGGGTCTCCTCACTAGAAATATGAGGTTTGACAGGATTTCTTAAAGAAAGTATTGATGCTGAGACAGACAAAAAGCTTATTACAATATGGGTATGAGCCAGATGTCAAAGTCTGATGATGGGGTATTGATAATCTATATGTCAATTCTGCATGAGTCTAAAGCAGGTGACATACTGACAATATCTGTGCCATCCACATTTTCCAACATCGCGCGTCGCCTTGAACTCCCCACCTGCATATCTGTACACATTTCCTGGAACAATGGGGGGTCAAGGCCCGTGTGAAAGATGAATGTAACCCATGGCCAAGGCCAGTTATTCCTGGTGCGCTTGTCACTGCTGCGGGCAAAGGTGCCACCTTGTAAAGGGAAATCTTTGGTACATGACTTCCAGGGAGGTGGATTGACTTGAACACAAAAGCTTTTTTGTCAACTAAACCATCTTATAAAGTTTGAGGATGGTCTGTCCTACAAAGTTCTAAAAATGGCCATAGATATGTGCACAAGATGTTAATAAATGGTCTATAATGTGTGAATTGGTCCACTTTCTTTTGACACTAACCATCTTAATAGTCAGCATGAAGTCTGAACAGTAATATCATGATTTTGGTCTGCCTGTAAGCATGCAAGTATGCATCATTTCTTCCTCCTGGTGAGATGAATCATATGATTACAATTATAAAACTCTCCTGACTGTGAGTGCCATCCAACATCATCCTGGAAAAGTCAAAATGAGCCCATTTTCAGCTCCCCCACCCCAATTCACATGCTCAACTTACTATTTTTACAATTGAAAATTGGTTTCACATGTATCATTCATGTTATGGTACAATTTGGACCCTTAGATGTATATTGATGACATTTTCATGGGCCTCTAACCCTTGTGTGTCCTGCAGTCCATATTCAAGTTTCTCTCAGAAAAGGGTCCTTGGAACCTTCAAACCGCCTCACCTCTGTGAGTGTCAGGTTAATTCCTTGTGTAAGCAGGATTAGGGAGAAGTCAGGGTTCAGAGGAGAGGGTACTGAGACGGATTGAGCACACCCCTCCCCTGACAGGTACACACATCTCCGGGAGAGTACTTGACCCCCGGTATGGCCTGTCTCTCCCTGACTATTCATCAGGAAATAGTCATGCCTTCAAGTGCCAAACTTTTCAACCAAGGATTGATGTGTTTAAGTATTTGTGCTTCCCTACAATTATAGAGTGCCAGGACAGTAGCAGCACCCTCAAATAATAAGTTTAAGCAACATTTGCAGTCAGATTTGCAAAGGTTAGGTGTGACAGGTTCTTCTGTGTGGTATGACCAGCTGCTGCCACACCGCATGCCTGCAAAGCTGGACGTGATATGCTGAACGGTTATACCGGCTATACATGTATAGATTCTGAAAACAGATATCTTTTCAGATACACCACCTGCACCCCCAGTGTGTACTTCTTACCCTACTCTTAAACCTTAGATCCTCCCTCAGCTACATGATGATTAGCAGTGTGTGACCTTTCCTCAGCTGAGGACATGTACATGTAGGTCTTTATTGTATATGATACATGTAATGTAAATCTTTGTTCCCTTAAGTGTCCGAAAAAGAGAGGAAACTTTGTGTTCAATTAATTGAAATTCCTGCCACTTTCATAGAAGTTGGAATTGGCCATCAGTTTAACAACTGTGAAAACACAGTGCTATCAACAGGAGGTAAATGGATAATAACTTCTCTTCAATGGATGGAAGCACTAATTCTACTGCAGTATAGAAATCCCCATTAACCTTTTTCATTTTTCATTTTTTTACAGATCTTACGAGGACTGCATAATCTTGTTGTATGTTGTGAAGACTTTTAAGTGCTATTAAGCAACATGTACTTTAACCATTTCATTACCTAACATTACATTTCGATTTTGGATCTGACAGAATGTCAAAAAGAATTATTGTTGGGCTTGATGGATGGATGACCCACTGCTTCCAGACATGGGATCTTGCAGACAAGTGACCTAACTTGCATTTAGCCTTACGAACATACATGTATGGCCTTCAGACATGTGACTTTTCAGACATGTGACCTTCCAGACAAGAGATCTTACAGACATGTGACCTTCCAGACAAGCGATCTAACAGGCATTTGACCTTACAGAAAAATGACCTTTCAAAAACGTGACCTTTCAGACATGTGACCATACAGATGACTCCAGTTATGGGTCATAGGCGCCTGGGCGTTTGTATCCCCTCCATCCCCATATATAACCAATCAATATATTATTCAATATGTGGAGATAATAAAAAAGGTAGAGAAAATCCTCTTGGGAAGACTCTTGGTTGAAGGTCCAGCCTCAAGCCACCAATAACATCTTGCCTATTTTGAAAAAAAATTGGAAATCAGTGTAAAAGTTTGTTCCGTATCTGTAATGCCCTTGTGAAGGGACGCTGAAAAGGCTAAAATTGATTGTGAAGCAGTCTCTTTGATCTAACGTCCCTGCATGTTTGGCCCTAAGCATCATCCATTACACAGTGCAGATGTGGACCCCAGCCAACATGGCACAGAGCAGTCATACCTGTCTGGCAGTTGGGATGTACTCCAGGCTGATTAAGTGCCATGTAGTAATGATCTCCGTCCTGCAGGGTGTCATACTTGGCTCATATGCCAGCTAAAAAAATGTTCATATTTTTTTACAGTCATTTGCACGCTGAGCTCTTATCCACTTGTCTTTCAGGTGATCATGAACCCACCAAACTGTTCTGGGTGGTTGTATATAATTTCATTCATGAATGTGTTTTTATCTGCTAACAGTTGTGTTTTCTGTCATCAGCATGGCCTGTACAGCCCTAAATGTCTGAAGCAAAATTTGTTTTTCCAATTTTCACAATTTGATTTTTCCCTGTCCATTGATGAATTCATATGATGAATGTAACATATCTAGGACTGTTGTTTGTTGTTCTAAGTGGTATAATGATGAAGTGAATTTCACTGTTGTATTACTCACTGTCAGTGTCAGGGCCAAGCTTTTATCTGCCAATTACACTTCACCTATCAATCCTCCCTCACAACCTGGACTGTCTCCAGGACCTGCAGCTCCATCCTAGGATGGAAATCTTCTGGTTGGGACAGACAAAAATTTCAACCAGTCCATCAAAATATCTGAATGTCATGACATGAAGTTGATGAGAAATATGATGTTGGAAGTTAAAAATTAAAATTATACAACAAAAGTTAACAACTTGGGTTAGCTCAAAAACACATGACTATATAGAGGCTGCAGGAAGACTGGAGCGATGAGATGGTTGAATAACATTTCGCAAACAACCTTCACCCAACACCAAGTAACTCATTAGCATAATTGTGATGAATATGTGGGCATGGCAGCCAGACTGTTGCAGTTAATATCTGCCTGTTATGTAAGAATGTTCTAATGGCCTCATCTATCATTAAAGATATTAGACAACCCAAGGTTACACATTGATAACAGGGACAACTAAAATAAATCATTGTTGACATTAATGTTTCCCCATTTCCTTCTCAAATGCTGAATATATATTCCATGGATGTGTTACTCTCTCACTTTGACAAGATTCCATCATTTCTTATTCCCTCTGTGTACGGTGTTTTTGTGTTGTTTTGTTTTTGTTTGTTAAGCTTGTGTTTTATTTGAATATTGTAATGTGGCTTATTTCCAACATGCTAGGCACATCAGGGACACTGATAGGAAGTTAGGTCAAAGGTTCCAGAATAGGTTATCTCATTTCCTGTCGTTAATTCCATGCTACATGTATATGCATTTCTGTTGCCTAATACTCTATTGCAGCTAGTGGGGAAAATGTATAATAATGACAAAATCAGTGGGAAATTCACAATAATGTCGAAATATACAAACTCATAGAAACTAACATTATTTCATGGAGACATGAATTCTTTGATTTCTTGTTAAGATTTTTTTTCATGTTTTATTTCCTCTCCAGGACATGGAGCTGATGTCAGAAGAGCTGGTGAGACTCAGTAAGATTCAGCCTGGAGTAACGAGTCAGCAGCCGCCCACCGATAGTCAGCAGCCTCCAGCTCCTGCACAGCAAACACCTGCAGCTGGCCAGCAAACGTCTGAACAACAAACAGCAGCTGTACAATCACAGTAGCCTATGGCTGAACTTACACAAGCGTTTTTGGAGTGGACTCCAACTCATCATCATCATCATAGCTACCCCCAGATAGCCCCGCAAGGTTATCTGTTAACTAGAAAGGCCGACATTTGCTTGAGAGCAAATACAGCATATTTCAGCCATCTCCCTCCCCATGCAACAATAGGCTATTTCAAAATCACCCATTTGAAAAATCACTTTTACTAATGACGGTTTAACCCAAAAATGAATCTTACAAAATTCCCCCGTTCAAGAATGGACTCCAGTGCACCCTATGTGAATTTGCACAATAGACCAGTCCAGAAATACTCCCACTGAAACCTTGGCCTTTTGAATAAGAAACCAAATCCAAAATTGAATTTAGCAAAAAAGGTCCCAGTGCATGAAAAGGTAGACCAGTCTAAAAACACTTCCACTAAAAATTGAATTTTGAATCATCACCCGTTCAAAACTGAATTTGAAAAAATCCCCCTTCCGTGTGCAAAAAATGGACTCTTCCATGTAAAGTAGAGTAGTCCAAAAATACATCCGCTAAAATAGGACTTTGACATAATCACTGAAGTCCAAAAAATGGATTTTTAAAAAAGCCCCCTCTATGTAAGAATGGACTCTTCCAGAACACCCATGTAAAATTGCAAATTAGACCAGTCCAAAAATAACCCTACTGAAAGACTTTGACAAACTAGAAGTCACCAAAGTCCAAAATATGAATTTTGAAAAATCCCCCCTCCGTGCGAGAATAGACTCTTCCAGCACACATTCTGTAAATTTGCAAAATAGACCTGTCCAAAAATACATCCACTGAAAGACTTCACCAGTCCAATGATGAATTTAAAAAAATGAACCCCTCCGTGTAAGAATGGACTCTTCCAGATAACACCGGGCTCGCTGATTGGCTGCCACCCCCCCTCTTTAGGATATAGATTCAGGCTAAGTGATTGGTTACCTATCTAATTAGATTGAATAGACATATATGCCAGTAGGTGCAATCTGCAGCTGGGGGTCAACGACCTTAAGGTCATTGACCCCTCTGGCTATTGGAAAATGACAAAACAATCCCCAAATATATCATTTTGACGTAGTCTATGACAAAAATTATACATGTGTCATTTGAATAAATGTCTAGTGCGCCCTTTTACCAAAATTTGGGTCATTTGGTTTTAAAACCAGAGCACAAGAGCCAAAAGTGTACTTTTTGGTCGTAAAATGGCCAAATAATCGCAAAATTAAGCATTTTGTTGTACTGTATACCTCAAGTGTTATTGAATCCATGTGCGCATATGTCTAGGGCACTCCTATACTAAATTTCAGGTCATCTGGTTCTAAAACCAAGGTACAGGAGCCAAAAGTGTCCATTTTTGGTAAAAAAAATGACCAAAAAATCGCAAAAATAAGCATTTCGTTATACTGTACACCAAAACTGATATTGAATCTATATGGGGGACTTATCAAGGCACATCTGTGCCAAATTTCAGCTAATTCGGTTATAATACCAGGGTACAGGGGGCCCAAATATGCAGTTTTGGTCTTAAGATGACCAAAAAACCTTAATAAAATCATTTAAGAGACAGATATGGAAAAAATGAAAAAAACGTCCGAGGGTATTGGCCCACTCTACCCTTGTGCCAAATTTCAAGTCATTCGGTTGAGGAACAACGGAGATACCGTGTTCTGAAGATTTGACAGGAGAAAGAAAGAAAGAAAGAAAGAAAGAAAGAAAGAAACATTACGAATACAATATATTTCACCATACCTATGGTATGGCTGAAATATAAATAGGGGGGGAGTTGAGTTCCTGGGTTAGAGTCAGCTTGGAGCCGCTGAGTTGACTCTGAGTTGACTCAAAAACACATGATTGTGTAAACCAGGCATATGTATAATTCTAGCTACAACAATATGAGCAGGAATAGCCCCTCCTCATTTTTCCTTGTCCGTCCTTTATAGGTTTTCCACAACAGTATAGCCTCACTAGTGTTGTAGACATTCCATACAGAGAATAGAACATTGACATTGGTAGGCAGATACAACCTATGTAGAATCTAAGTGGTTTATATATGATATATTTATTCATGAAAAATGCACTACAATAAGATGTGTAAATTGCCACCAAAAAAGTAAATGAGCATGTTTATATTATAGCTGAATGTATAGAAAGGAAAACAAGGAATAAACTCTACACCTAAGTATCTCAAGACATTTAGAGTCTGACTCATACAAACCTTTGAACACCTTTGATATCACCTGACCCACCTAAGACAAATTAATGAGTCCAAATCAATAGACCAGTAAGTTTAATCAGTATTATGTAATTAATGTAGACTTTGATTAAGAAACAAAAAAACTGTGTAATTATAGAAGATGACAATGACCAAGTGGTAGCATTCCTATAACGATTTGTGAACCAAACTACTTAAAAAAGGTTTCACAAATTAAAAGTTTGTCAACACTGTTGTTATGCCTACAGGTAGAAGGTTGGATTGCTACAACTTACAAGGGAAACTGCTGCAGATGTCATTATGTTTACCTCAGAAAGTCATGGACACAACTACGATTACATATACTGTGTTGTATTAGAGATACATTCTTCACCTAAGCAAAAACAAGAATAAAGCTCTGCATGTAAGAATCAACATATAAAGATATCCTGGAAGGTTTCTTGATTTACCTGGTACCTTGAATTTATCTTATACAATGCAATATTCCTCTACATACGAAAACAAGACAATGAGAGAAATAAGACAGTATTTTGGTATTGTACAGTGAAATATTCACACATTGGCAGAGTCTCATGACAGCGATCATGACAGACTATCAGCGAACCTGGGCACTTCATTCCCTGAGCCTGTCCCTGTAGACATGGCCTGCCCAGGTCACTCCTGTCCACCTTCAACAGTTAAATAAGAATCCAATTTACTCACCTGCCTTTAGGAGATACGGAATCTGGCGCCTGCCTCTGATACTGATGGCTGCAGGCAATGTTCCAAGTGCTGAGATTGTTTTTCTCCACTATTTACATCGACAGTAGAAAAATAAAGCTCCCTAGGAGAGTGGATTTGCATAGCTGGAGGCGTAAGGCCAGGAAGAGGCCTTATTTGAGCCATATTTCTTTTGTTTTATCATACTTTTATTATCATTTAAGACAATGAATGTCATGTTCTCCAGGAATCTGGTAGTAATTTATTTTAGCGGTATTTCTACAATGTCAAGAACTTTGTTAACTGTCTAGCAGTATGTTTAATTCAGCCACAGATAGGACTTAGATGTATTGTGATACAAAATTCACAGAGGAATGACAAATTTTACAAACTTAATGTGTAACAAATATTGCAATTTTGCAACACTACATTTGTATCAAGCTTTATATTTTGCTTTCTTTAATCAAGCATAAAGCGATTTACTTGATGCTATATAATAACAACCAGCTAGTCAGGTCAACATCCAATTTTTTTCATTTGAGATATTATTTGATACCTTTTGTTTTGGCGGTAGCAAATCTGTTTTGAACACTTAGTGACTCATGAAACAGTAAAGTTTGGATGCAGCTACTTTTGTAGTCGTTTATTTCAAGGAAGAAGGGAAGAGAAGGTTTTCACATTGTTTCTTATTTGTTGAAACAAAAATACGATGGAAACACCTATTGGTAGTGGTGGATAGTTCACCATAGAAATGACGAAAATAACAATAGGGAAACTGTAGACTCTACAAGAATGTTACGTGTACTGAATGAGATACAGAATCTGTGTAATAAGAAATTTCTTTATGATGGAACTGAAGAACTTAACTTCTCTGTAGATGATATGTAATTCTGCATCTTACGACCCACTTTCCTTGTCTCAATCAGTGTATAGTACTTGTAGATAAAAAAGATACTTCTATTATATGATTGAAGTATATGATACTTGCATCATGCTCTGCAAAGTGTTGGACATGGTATATGTTGTCCATCATATAGATATCTGTATTAATTTTTGTATGAGTCAGGACAGAAAACTTAGACATTTCCTACACAGCTACAGTTTTTACAGCACACTGTTGCTTTTGCTATGTATGTACATGTGATGATACACAGTATTGTAGCTGTCAAATCACTCAAAAGGCATTTAGTTACGTTAGATTGTATGTCTAATGTTTTCATGTTAATTTGTTGTTTTGCAATAAAGTAATCAGCTCAATGCATTTGTTGATATTATTGTTATGTCACTTTATGGTCAATGAGCAACAAAGAAGAGAAATATTGTTCAAAATGGTTGAATGTATCATAAAAAGCACTGATGACATTTGGCTTTAGTTTTTAATGTCTGCCTTGGAAAAAAGGCAGAAAAGGGTGAATGGGAGGGCAATCAAACATGAATCCACAGTCCATTTTTCTATTTTGCTACAAAGTTGGAAAGAGCACAGTCCACATGTACCCAGAATAAGTAAAGGTACAAAATGTAGTGACACTGTTACTGATGGCTCATTCAGATCGTTGTTGATAAGCTCAATGCAATAGATATTGATAGGTTGCATTGCCATCCAAACAAAGTAATATAAAGTAGTATCATCAACAATGATTTGAAATTGTTAGTGATGGGTGGTGACCATTGGTATTGGAATTGCCATTAACGTAATTCCAACTATAAAAGAAGAATCCCTTTTTGTTGCGCCTACAATAAAAAGCACCAGCACTTCAACAACGGTAGTTGCATTTTCATATGGTCGTCATCAATCATGCTACTGCCCAGTCCATCAGATGCCAAGGTATCCTTTTATGTATCGTATGAGTTCTTCTTGCTATGTCTGATTCTTTTGTGTGAACAGAGGGTGCAAAAATATATAGATTCAGAACTTGGGGTGTAATTAAGCCAGGTTTCCAAGGTCATTCGTTTTACGAAACCCACTAAAATGATATCTACTAGGCAATATTGAAGTTTGCTAAATCACGACATGGAAGGTACCGCAAGGAGCTATAAAACAGACACCCAGCACGATAACTGATTCATTCTTTAATATTGAATCGCTCTCCTGGATCAGTTCAAACTATTAAGTTACCCTTGGACCACACGGAGTGGATTTTACGGATGACATCTTGACGCAGTGGTTTTATCTGAGTACTATTCAGTCATCACGTTACGTGTCGATTCGGAACTGCGTAGATCGGGCTGGATAGAAACAGTATGGGTAACAAAAGATCACAGGAAAGTAAAATAAGCGCTTAATTGAAGGTTTTCCTTCATATGGGATATATTTCTTTCTTAGCTTCTTTGTATCATAAGAATATTTAGAGCTCAATTTGATCGCAGAATTATATACTGAAAATACGTAAGTTCGATTTTCTTTGTTCTGGTCCTTATCACTGAAGAGGAACTTGTACCTGGGGTTTTGGCAGATTTATAAACATTTCAAATGAAATACTACGGAATAAACATCTGATTTTGTAAACCCCAAGCGAGCCTTTCTCATGCTGAACTTGGCGAATGCGAGCGGCTCCGGGAGCAAGATAACGCCGTCTTTCACACTTCCGTTTTCAGAGAACGACAAATTAGGCTCTCATGGGGCGGTGGATATGACGTTTACTTCATTGTATACAAAATTCTATTTTTAAACAAACTGATGACACTTTATTGAATGTTGAACATTTTTGTCCTTTGTTGGTTGAAATTCTTGACTTGTATTTGATACAAAACTGCACTATAGTTTAATTCTTATTTTTTGCTCCTCTCGCGATCTTGCCCTTTACAGTTCTGGAGCACTGTGGATGAAGGAACAGGAAGCTGTATTCGTTATATGTTCGGCGTTCCAATCACAGATCAAACAGAAATGGTATGCTCATACTGTATAATCTGCCCACGCAAAGGATTACAGATTTTAAGGCTGTTATATTAATGATTGAACAAGCATAACAATATGAATTAACTATTATATATATAATAGAACCTCTACCGTTGTTCTTTCATCAAGAAGAAAGTTCAGGGTATGGCCGCATATCCTGGTTACTTGTCAATTTGTTGTAGAAAATCGGACAAATGTCTTCTAGCAGAGTGAAAGATCGTACTGATACTTGAGCGACGGTCGGGCTTCTTTGACAGTTCCTTACTCCATATAAGAAGATGAACAGGTTAGTAAAAGGCCAACGCTGTTAAGGGAAAGAAGATTATGTACAGATATACCCCTAACTTACCCAGTCCGTACAAAATACTTAGTATGCTGTATACATGAATGTAGGTGGCGCTTCGACGGGCTGACATCTTGCTACATGGGTTCCGCTCGTAGTCCCTAAAATCAATCATTTTTATGTCAATTACTGTCTTATAAGTTATTCTATAGATGTATGTTAAGATGTATGGATCGACATGGGAAAGGTTACACTGGCTTTAAGCCCAATTTTCTGTATATTTTCTAATTTTATAAGTCGAGACGATATACCCTATCATAGCCTTATCTGCAGTACCGCTCCTGGTCGCCTTTATAAAAGTGGCTAAAACGACAGTCAAATTGCCAAATTTCCGTCTTTTCGGCAATGAGGAAGTCGCCGAAGGCTCGCAAAAGGGTTCGAAGTTTTTGTCTTATTTGGCTTTCAAAGATATGACTATTTGAAATAAAGAATGACAATATCATAGAATACATTCCGAGAGAGCCAGGGGTCGTTTGGGCGACTTTGGGCTGAGGAAACAATACTATCTACCGAAGGAACAACGACAACGGGTTTAATGTTTAGTATACACCATGTTTTGAGTATCAAGTATTTTCATTAACCTTAAGATCTTTTTGTGCGCGTTCGCATCCTTTTGGAAGGGGAATCCAGAGGATGTCACCCATTGAATCAAGCCAGGGTTACCTTCTGTGCTACTGATTTTAAAATGATGAGGTGGTGATTGATATAGAATACAACACGGGGGACGTGGTAGCACTTCTGAACGTGACAATCTACAGAAGATCTACATCCAAACACCTATCATCATCATCTTACTGAGGCGGGCCGTTACTGGTTGGTTAAAGGAGAGGAAAATGTGCCATTTTTATTCCATTGTTTTGTGGTGAACAGTTTTAATTTAAGATGGTCCTATTGTTGAAAACAAAGTTTACAAACCTGGAAAATCAAACCCCTTTTCGAGCCTTGGGGAATTTCTCCATCCCTGAAAAGACAGAAATTTGGCAATTTGATGGTCGTTTTAGCCACTTTTCCGGAGGCGACCGGGAGCGGTACTGCAGATTAGGCTGTGATGGGGTATACCGTCCTGACTTCTAAAGATAAGGAAACGCAGCACAGCAGCCATAAATCCCTTGAACAATAAGTTCTCAAATGTCCAGACATCTTAAAATGTATCAATCAATCAATCAATCAATCAATCGTTCCTTTGCATCATGGGCTGATGCGTGGCGGCTACGGACAGTTCTAAGCTAAGCAAACACACGTTGGATGGGATTTTAGACGTCGCGTGACGTGTGACGCGACCGCCCTTCGAAGCGCCACCTACATTCCATATCCATGTATATATCACTTTTTGTACGTTTTTGGCATCCATCTTGTACGTAATGAGTAGGATAAGGATATATGTTGACGTCATTTTTTCTACAAATATTGTCCATGTGCTTATATGGGGTAAAGGTGTCTCAAAGAAGCTATAGGCCGTTACTCATCTGTATCTGGTGTCCTGTGACAAAACTTATGCCGTTTACCTTAAGCTAAGGGCACAAACCGCCGTACGTGCAATTTGTCCGTACGTTTTTTGGGAGGCCACGTCCGCCAGGTATTTCTTAAAAGCCGTTCAGGCTGTACAAGGCAGGAGCGTCGCCTGTAATGGCGCGAATCGGCAGCCCGTGGCACACAAAGTTTTGCCTGCACGTAAAGTTCTACGGCGTGTCTGCGTGCTCCAAAATCCGTCGGATTCCCTACGAGCTCGTACGGAGGCGGTACATACCACTAACGGATCCCAAAAGATTGCTCTAATTTGGCAAGTAGACAGCACGTATTTGCACGTGCGGTGGGTTGTGCCCTTAGCTTTAATATTTATCCGTTAAGAGATAAACACCTGAACGCCAGACCACAAAATGTTGTAACATTGCTGGATGGTGTGTCGATTACCAAAAGGCGCATATAGTATAAATGAAAAGTCAAAGCGAATTAATGTTTAACTATGATGATTAAATTTAGGAGATGTGGTGTAACTACTAATGCACTAAAGTCCAGGGCGTGCTGCACCCAGAACTGTGTTCCACATGGCGGCTTCTTGTTCATGAGAAGCCGGGCGGGACGAACCGCCAGCACAGCCGGGCACAGACCACCTCTCTGTGTTATAATGGTATAATCCGTTTTTTTATTACGTTTATAGCGTGTCGTGGAAATATTTCCATTTTAGCCCCCAAAAATGGTCAATAAAAATGCACAACACCTGCTCTAACCTTTGCTCTATACAGCAAATTATCGCATGTAAAATACGTTAAATTCTCATACCCTACAAAGACGCATCGGAATATTCATAGTTTTCTAAACCCACGTGTCGGCATAAGGACTGTCATACTCATAAGGAGTCATCGATCCCCGTAGATGGCACGTCTCAAAGACCGAACGCGGGCGCTTCCCGGGTATCTCTCCTCCTGATAGCCCTCCTCTAATCCTCAGGTTGCCCCAACCGAAATCTCCCAGCAAAGATGGCCAGCCACCGATAGCTTTGTGTACCATTACTAAGTGCTTGACAGAAAAATCGAAAATGCCATTAGGCCTGACTCCCTCTCCTTTGACTGACGTGAATTGTCCCAGGAAGAGCGGGACAATCACCCAAATGTGCCCGGAAGAAGTCGTCCGTGGCTCCGCAGGCGAGTTGGCTCGTCAGATAACGTCGCTCACGCGAGTCTGCGCCCGCAGAAATCGTCATCATCCGGCGAGCCTGAGGGGACGAAAAATGTCCGGATTGTCCGCGGGCCGATTCGTTTGCAAATCGGGGCACGAGCGCGTCCCGAGCGATACCGCGACCGTCAGCTAATGCCGATAAATGGGATCAAGTGCGAGCGGAGTTGCGCAGGCGTGGAGAGCCAATGCCGAGCGTCCCGCAGAATGATAAGAGTAATGACAGGCGTTCAGAAAAGGTCGCGCTGCCGCGGTAATTTCTGTGGCGCGATGAAAAATCGATACGATTGTGCTTCATCGGTCACGAGATTCTTCTACACACGACAATATCGTCCCGGTGGCTTGTGGGTTCTCGATGGCGGTTGGTAACCATGAAATAGGCATCGTTCCCAAACTCCAGCATCAGCTGAACTACTGTCATGCTAACACATATGAGTTAAGAAAACCTCTATGCAGACTGAACTAGCACCTGACAAATTAGTAACTGTGAAAACACAGAAAGATTGTTTCATTTACCCCGTGATCTGAAATGTTTGCCATGTCTGATAAAAGACTCGTTCTGCCACCTGTGAACTTTACTTCCTGCCAGTCCCGCAAGTTTGACGCCATCATCTTACTCACTTCCTGCCAATCCACTTAAAGAGCTTTCAAATAACTTCGGAACAAACATTTAAGACACACCAAAAACAGAACCTCCATAAACGGAGGCAAAATGATATAAATACACATTTTCTAGTACAATATGTTAGCTTTAAGAAAATATTTGGCTGGTATAGTGTAGCCAAAAATGTGTACGTGGCTCAACTTGTAAATACAAGCTTCGATTCTGAGAGCGGTTGTTCTACTATGGATGAGACATTGGTTTGGTATGGTGTGATTGATCATACTTGCTTTGTAAAACGAAAATATTGACACAGTCGACATTCTGGAATTGATCAGTAAGTATCTGCAAACATCTGTGTCGTAAATTGCAGAAATCCCCTTTACACAAAACACCCAATGGACGTGAAACCTTTATAGCAGTTGTTACGTATATATGCACTTAAATGCTAAATTAACTTTAAATACTAAGTACATGCATGTACACATGTACTTTAGAGGCTAAATATATGCATACAATAGTTGTGCCCAGATACAATACCGTGGGAAACATCATTAACCCTAGTTCACCTTTCTCCGCGGGGTAACCTGTATCTGTTGTATGGTAAACAGGGTATTTAGGGATGTCAAGTCGATAGATGGTGGTTTCAAATTGCAAAATCGTCAAAACACAAATGTATTGCAGTTTGAAAGCACCGTTGGTTGGGCATTTGTAGATACCCTGTTAAAAATGAATATAGGTTACCCTGCGGATAAAGGTGGACTAGCGTTACATTTGTGATATTTCCAACGTTTGCGATGGACGATGAGTGATGGCAGTGACGTCAGCGTGGAACTGATGATGCTGCGGACTTCTCTCGACCCTGTAACGATTTTGAAATAACGATTCTAGTACCTATATATAGGCTATCATCTTACCTCCTCCCAACGGTGGCGGGCAAATCTCGCGCAGCCGCAATAAGTCCCTTCAGACCCGAAAGTGAATCATACGTTTTTTGATTGCGATTTTTAAAACCGTTCCGAAATCCCAATTCAAATTGACCTACAAACCCCATTACAGGCATGCCCGGTATCTGTGGAGTTTGGAAGAGGTGGGCGCCTCAATGAGAGCATAAAAATAGAAGATAATATACCCTTAATTTAAGAAGGGATTGTAATATAACAAAACCGGTACAGTCCCATCAAACGCTATACTTTTACCTCAGCGTCTCATTTCTTTTCTATTTAAGACTTATCTCTGAGTTAAAACAGGAGTAGTCAACAGTTCGCGAATCAAAATCAATCACCGCGTCTCTCTTCTGATGTGGAGAAATGATAAACAACACCTCGTACATCTGTAAGATTGAGATACGACGCTCGTCTGAGTGCAGTATTAACCACGAAACTGGTTTAACCATGAAAGTATGCCTTAAAGAGTCTACTTTACGAATGATTTACGGGTGCGTTAAGATCAGATTTCATGTTATGCATCCAGATGCATCGTCCAGCCAAATATCTGTAGCTTCAATATTCATTTTACTCCTTATATCATATCATCTTTTCAGACGAAACAGCGAGAAGTCTTGTTGTAGCCTTGTCAGTTTGTGACGGATGGATGTACAGAGCGTTTATTCCTGTCCAAACTTGTGCCCTTCCGACTTTCAGTCTCCGATTAGATTCCACCAATACAAAGTTTTTTTCACCATCAATATCAATTTTGGTTGATGTAAAAAGCTCTTAGAGAGTAGTGGCGCCTTCAATGCGTGGTGACGACGAGAGTGTCCTATTTGAAAAGTGGAAATTTAAACAGGAAACGGCTGAGGGTGGCAATACATCACAAAGTCTCCCACACTGTCACGGCCTCTGCACGGATAAAAGCTATTGATCAGCTGCGTGGATGGAGGTTAGACATCCAGGTAATAAGATACGCCAAAAAGGAGTTACTCAAACAACTGGGTATGATTTTGGAAACGGTCAGACGTTTCAACTAGCATCCACTAGTTTTCGTCAGTAAAACTGAAGTGATCTGGGAGAACTGTTTTTTAGACCCCAACTATGAATGCAAAAGAGCTGAAGACAATTTTGGTTGTTCAATAGAAAAAAAGGTAAGACGAAGTCAAGCTGAAGACTATAGGAAACGTCTGACCGTTTCCAAAATCTTATTCAGTTGCTTGAGTAACTGCTTTTTGGCGTATTGATCATCTGTCATAGGTTGTCCCTCCGACTTGATCCTGCGGGCAACATTCGACAAATCATCAAACGGGACATGGCTGCAACCTCAGATACTGCTGGTAATTGGAGTGAGGGATCGATTTCTGATGTATTGTTTGGCTGGATGGTTTAACAACAGAGGAGTCACACTTAGAGAACGGTTCCGGTGTTGTGTATGATTCTGGAACTCTGCCAAGAAAGTCCACAGCAGAACGAAGAGGATTACTGAAGTGATCAAACTTCTCCCTACGGACAATGTGCGAAATATCGCCAAAGTCATACCGAGAACACTTCACGATGAGATCAGCCACGTGTTTATCACTGTATTACAACTGTCACCTTTTGGCACTCAGTGCTTGCATCAGGTAGTTGCAAGTAAAATGGGGGGGGGGGGGGGGGGGGGCTTTTAACTTGTTTTGAAACTATGTTCCTGGTTGTAAGCTATTACATTGATAAACTGTTAATTTGTTCAGGAAATTTGGTGTCATTATATCTACATATGTTTTCTTCCAGTGAGTTGAGACAACTTCATATAGCATTAAATCATCATATTACATTATACCATTAATTCTTGCATATGCATGTACAAAGTCAATGGACTTGACATTCTAAAATTAGCATTAAGCTTAAATACTAAGTATAGTAAATGTACCGGCTAACATTTTATATTTCAAAGGTCAAGAGATTGCTGTTTTTCTATCCTTACCTTTTCTGTTTCTGTGAGCGTTCCTTCCTTTTATGAAAATAACAGGCATCGAATTGCTTCGGGATTTACTGCGATGGTGGAGCCAAGAAATCACATGATCATTAGACGAAGCGCCACCATGCGATATTAGTCAATGTTACAGCTTTCGAACACGTTGCACCTCGCATTACGGTCTATACTCTGCTTTGCCCAGTACATGTACTTATAAGGCACCAATCACAAATGTGGTGATACCCAATGGCGCAGACTAAGAAAGACTAATAACAAAACATAAAAGCAAACAATTCAATCGATGAAATCAAGTGCTATACGCAAACCAAGACACACACCAATGTACGGGAAAACATTACGTGTAAATTTAGCTGAAATATGAACAACAAATGAAAACAAAACTTTCATCAGGAGCTTTACAAGAGGCCAAATCAGTTGATAGTTCTGAGTTTTGAATGCTCTTGACATGAATGGTTAACATGACCATCAGCCAGTCACCACTGATGTTCCGAAATTTGATTTAGCCAAGGAACCTCCTTGATTTAGCTGAAACATGACAAATGAAAACAAAACTTTCAAATGAAGCTTTACAAGTGAGTTTTGAATGCTCGTGACATGAATGGATATAATGACCATCAGCCAGGCACCAAGTTCTGCTGGCGGCTAACATTGACCAGTTAGTGTCCCCGACAGTGTGGCACCACGCCGGCTATTAAGGTGTTATACGGGCAGGTACACAATAGACAAGTGCTTCTACTTCGGGGTAACCATTACAGGTCTTTGTGCTGTGTGTCGAAACCACTGGACATCACTAGTAATTGGAAAGGGTGGTATCTCACTGCACTTAGGGCACTGGTGTGGATTATTACTCAACGAATTTCAGAGATAGGGAATTTTCTTACGTTCTGAGTATTTTTTTGTCTTCTAAGGCACACTTTTACGTATTGCGCAATATGTAAATTGTTAAAAATAAATCGGTAGTAGTGTACTTATCGGTACTATTACTAGTGAACGAACCCCGCAGTGCCACACCGGTGTCCCAAGAGCAGGGAGATACCACCTAAAGGATCACTCGTTGGTCTCGTTTTAGCCTCCATAGCAGGCTCTCTATGGCCTTTTCTGGCGCTTTTGCTGGCCATTTCTTTTTGTACTGGGTCGCTGATTGCTGGCCTTTTCTGACATCTAAAATGGCCGGCTGTCAGAAAAGGCCAGCAATCAGCGACCCAGTACAAAAAGGAATGGCCAGCAAAAGCGCCAAAAAAAGGCCATAGACAGCCTGCTATGGAGGCTAGTCTCGTTTGTCATCTGTGCTTCGATGCACTCACCATCTTGAAACTATTGTGCACTAGTACTGTAGATAGATGATGTGGTTAGACAGTACACAAAATGTATTAGAAATGATACAAAGTTTGAGTTTTGGTGATGGGGAAGAAAACATTCTGCATTTGCCTTATCAGTTTTCACATGCAACACATGCAGTTATCAAGTAGTAAACGTTCGGTGCATAAACGAGTCTGTAATTATATCATATGAAAATGCTCGGTACAATGGGCTTTATTGACAGCAAAAAATACGACATGCATAAAATATGCCATGTTCCGATGCCTGGTTCTTCAGAGTAATCTTAGCTTCACGTTACATGACTCATAAATCACGTGTTAGTGGTGTTCAATGCGGTGGATACAATAAAATAGCTGTAAGTGCTCGAGTACACAGGGTAATAACCAGCCCTCCTGACTACAGGCGCCCCGCGGACTTGCCTCTGGACTGCAGCATTCGATAAAGCATGGCCATAAATAAATCGCTGTTCAGCTATCTACGGCTGCATAAACGCTTTTAACACGACGGCTGTATCATACGAGCACGTGACCGACCTGCAGGGTCCTGCCTGCCCTTGCGGGTAATGTTACCGATAGTGATGCTGTCCTGTAGTCATGTCTATCTCTGAAGGAGTTTTCGCCGTTCTCGCACTTAGGCCACGTTGATTTGATAATATGGATGATATCAATTTTCGCCTTTAAAAAAAGAAGTTTTCAACCATACTATAAATCGTAAAAAGCAGCTACTAAAAAAGCAAATAAATGACATAGCTGGCAACAAACAAATAAAGGACAAAGAATATGTATAATAACAAAAATGAAGAATATTTTCTTTGGTATACGAACATTATATATGTTCAGTCATTTGTACAACCTTTTCTGGTCACTTAGACTTGGTCAACTTTCTTATTCGCACGCACGCATCAGTTTTGGGGCTCCCAGAGGATGCAATCAATATAATCAAATCAACATGGCCTTATCTGAAAACAAGAGTTCGTAGTACACAAACCTCCAGTATGCTTAAGTACGTCATAGTGTTCGTGGTCTGGATAAAATTGTTTAAACTTACTACGGAGCATATCCATTTCTTTTAAACCTATTTTGTGTTTATGACCAGTTAAGCCTAACCTCTGTTTTGGAGTATCCTCTGGTAGCGAACGCCTGACCCCATTAGCCGAGCAACAGTTGGTGTAATCCTTGGTGTAACGGAATGTGTACCGCACTACTTTGATGATGGCGGTCTCAGTTTATAAAGTTGTAGCACCTGAAAATATTGCTATGGTGCTAAAAATCGCCATGTTGCATTGGGTTTACCCAAATACAAAAATTTAAACAAGTCCATGAAAAGGACTTTGAGACGCGAAATCACAAACACATCCAGAAAGCGTTTCACCGTCGGAGGCTCTCTAACTCTCTCTAAGCGGATGTTGGAAAATAATGACTCTTTTCTTATATGCCCTTTTCTTACATTTAAGTGTGTGGGGTTAGCTGACAGAAAAGAAGGCATATCAGAAAAAGGTCACCATTTCCCATCAATCTTTATTAGAGAGTATAGACAGAGAACAAATCGCTGCTGCTTCAGTCCTCTTGGTACAAAAATTTGAGAGGCTGTAAATAACATTACAGTGTGTAAGGTTAGCTAACAGAAAAAAAGATGGCATATAAGAAAAAGGTCACAATTTTCCCATCAACCTCTGCTTAGAGAGAAGAGACAGAACAAATCGCTGCCGCTTCACTGGTCCAGACATTTGAGAGGCTGTAACATGGAGATCGTGATGAAGCTTTAGCGTGTGCGGGGTCGGAGATGTTAATTTTCTTTTCATTTCGGCCGTATTCTCTGGAGGGACGGAGCTTAATGGTGCCCGCTGTCCCACCGTGGCGTTTAGTTGCAGGGGCGGTGTGATTTACAAGGAACGACATGCAGAAATCCCCGGGAGACGCCGGATCAGGCCTGAGTGGTCTCGGTCTTTCATCACTCCAAATTAGACCAGTGCAACAGAGATACGCCTGAATTTACCCATTACCTGGGACACACGAGTCGTGACGTCACTCGCGCGTTTCCATGGCAACAGATGCTTGAGCCACTCTCTGGAGGTGTGAGATATTGACTCGCAGCGGGGGAGCGGGAGCGCGAGCGGGGGCGGACCGCGGCTCTACGGTTGATGACACTCTTCCACTCCGCAGGTCTCGCCACTGCAGATGAGGTGCTTTAGACCGGGCGCACGGCTACGAGGATGATCTTTAGTGCGCCTCCATATTTCAGTCCCACAACGAATGGCCCCTGAATCACCACAGAGCTGCCGTTATTCATATAACCGCCCTGCTCCACAAAATCTGTCCGCTCAAGCGGTATCTCCTCCAGACCGATCAGTTCAAAGTCGGCGGATTCCAACGAGGAGCATTGAACCTTTTATAGGCAATGCCTCAC
Source organism: Branchiostoma floridae x Branchiostoma belcheri (assembly GCA_019207045.1). Classification (NCBI taxonomy): domain Eukaryota; kingdom Metazoa; phylum Chordata; class Leptocardii; order Amphioxiformes; family Branchiostomatidae; genus Branchiostoma; species Branchiostoma floridae x Branchiostoma belcheri. The sequence goes on from CM033027.1 coordinate 9,046,305, forward strand.
GGGTGGGTTCTCTCCGCACATCCAACCAAAATCCCCATAAATTACACAGCCCCGTTTGTTTTCTGGTCTGATGTTTTATCTCAGCTCCGGAGGATATACAATAAATAGTTCTGGAGATCAGGCAGAAGCAGTTGCAATTGCCTTGTGTGGTGGGTGTAGGGAGGGAGTAGCCTCCTTCACCGGCCTCTCTGGGAAGCTTGGCAATTTTTTTTGTGGGGGGTGGGGGGATTGCGGTAGGTCGATTCGCGATTTTTAACCGGGAATATGCCGGAAAAGGAAATATGCCGGGAAAGGAATATACACCGGAAAGCTTGTACGGGCTAGGCGAAATCGGCTTCCCAGTAATCGACCTACCGCCACCCCCCCCCCCCCCCCACCCCACAAAAAAAAAGTTGCCAAGCTTCCCAGAGAGGCCGGTGAAGGAGGCTAGGGAGGGAGGGGGTGTAGTACTCGCAATGCACATCCGGATCGATTTTTCATGAGTATACATTTCCCCTGAATATCGTTACTACCAGTGCCGTCCAAAGTTATTTAGTATTCTTCATGACGGGTTACCAGTAAAAGGATAACGACAGAGAATAATTCAATTACGAGTGAATATTAGGATATGTAATTAGCAGATTTGACTTTGCTCATAGCTTTCAGAAATGTCAAAATTCTACAATTGAATTTTTGGAATTGAATTAATTTACCTGTACACTGGCTATTGTTCTGTTTCGTTCTAAAATTATAGCATTACATAGGAGGTGTTTAAGTACGTGCTGTACAGTACTTTGCAATACAGCCTTTGGCTACAATTCTGTACATTTAATCAAGGAGGTTATATATACCTTGATATAACTGTGTGGTCGATTAAACCAGCCCATCATCATCATCGTCATATTTTTCTAATATCCAAGCAGATCCTACAGTAGCATAAGATAGTATCAAAAGCTGGCAGAGGAGTGAAGCCGGCTGACTACACTCCTTGGCCAGTTTGGTACTATCTTTATATGACATTGTATTGCATCGACTATCGCTTCTCCTATTCCAAACGACAGTGTTTGGGGTGTTTACAGTCGATATATGACGGATGACGCGCTTTCCACGATTTCAGCCATTCTAAAATGTTGACAAAATGTTGTGATGTTTAACGACGTGAAATGTGATAGCATATCCCATATTTTTCAGGTTGGATAAATGAACGTCTAATATGAAGGTGCCTGTTGAACTATTGACATTGGGAATTTGAACCATGCATGTGTTGTCGTTGGTTCATACAGATGTACATCAAACAATACCTATCGTATAGAAAATGTGCAACTATAAAAACGCAGACAGACCAAAAACAATAACCTGGAGTGTCTGTCAGTCTTCACAAGACTGATAAATTACAAAGTATGATAAGTCTGAACTTTTCTTCCTGCCCATAAGAGGTGAACGTAACTAGCATGTAACAGAATATGACAGTAGTTGAAGTAGTAAACGTTTGGTGCATAAACGAGCCTGTAGTTATTTGAAAATGCTCGGTACAATAGGCTTTAACTAGCATATAACAGGCAAATAAATGAAAAACAAAAACACCTGAACATCACATGCGTTCACGGAAGTAATTATCACGGAAGTAATAGACTTCTACCAAGAGGAAAGCTGGCTGTTGGGTAAAGACTCATGGCGAGAACGTGTCTTAGTTGTCGTGGGTATAAAAATGACACATGGGGGTCACTATAATTACAATACATGGAGACAATCATCAGTCGTCGTATCTATAGAACCTGATATAACCAGGAAAGTAATTGCCCCAGTTAGCACTCAAGATAACAGGCGTGGTTTTACCTGTAACGGTTGCTTAACAAATTAACAGTCTGTATTTTCGTATGACGTCTATGATTGACATTACTTTGACGACAGTGTAGCCTAACTAACAAAACTGGACAAGGCAACAGCAACAACGAACGAATGGAGACAAGATCATTTGCTTCTGATTCTCAAACAACAATCTGAGTACATGTCTTTAAACTATCACATGCGCATGCGCATTATCCTTATCAAAGCACAATCCAGTCCATGGTCAAGTCAGCAGGCGACATCATACATGTCACTGGTCTGGAAAACATGCCGCAGGGTGAGTGGGCATTCATACTGCCGACGGCACAAACCTTTAACATCATTGTAAAGTAGATATCACAGCGCTGCAGGCAAGGACTGTTAAGATAATATCCTTTGCTATAAACCATTGCTCTCGAGCTATAAGTCTTGGCGTCAACGTTGCCATGAGGAAAAGATCAGAAACGTTGATAACTTTATTCCCTTTTGTAGAAAAACAGAGTTTACTGATGTCGTTGCCATGTTGCGGGAGTTTGTTGATCGGCGGTGCTTTCCTTCATACGATTAAACAGGGCCTGCTGCACCTGGGACTGTTTGTTTCCTGTGCACAAACAGAACCATTTCTGACCCCGCGCTGTCTTCAGAGCCCATGTCCTTTAGTATTAAAAATGACCAAGAAACCTTACGAACGCTCATCCAAATTGGTAAAATACATTAAGAAGAAATCAAACTGTTCGCCAACTAAAAAAAAACTGGACTAAGTGAGTTCTAAAATGGATTGTTCAGTTTGATTCGGGCATGTGCGTGTGTCGTCACCAATGGTAAAAGGATGATGGAAATAGACATCGTCCCTGTCCCTGTTCTCCAAGCAGAGGTTAGGGCAGGGGGTATAATGAATGAATGAATGAAGGACCTTTATTGTACATTCATGCCTCGACGGGCTAGGTACAGGTCACTGATAACAGACATAACAGACATATGCAGGGACAACAAGATACAATTTAACTAATTGAAGGTACTAAGCTAACAGGATGGTCGACATCTTCTCGCTTCTTTGTACAGGTGTAGATATAGGAACAAATAATGTTTAATATACAGGGTTTATCTAGGCGCATCAAAAATAGAAATTTATCCGTTACTTTAAGATGTTCAAAATATGGAAACTCTTTTCTGATATATTCATAAAGCACAATCCGTTCCTTATGGTACAATTTACAGTGTAAAATAAAATGCTGTTCATCTTCTACCTGCTGTAGATCACAAAATTTGCAGACTCTGTGCTGCAGAGAAGTGCAGTTGTGCCTTCCATAGTGGCCGGGATTTCTCAGAGGATAGGGGAGGGAGCGGTATTACAGAAATCCTGACCTCTACTATCCCGCTGACCTAACCTCTGCTTGGAGAATACCCACCCCATCGTAAAAAACTGTTTCCCTTACTGTGAAATGAAATATATGTTCTTGACTTTACAAACAAATTAAAAACATATCATTTCACGGGCCTTGCAATGAGTTAAAAGCATGACAATCATTGCGATTGAAATACTATGGATTGAAAAGGAAACGTTAGAATCTATACATAAACATTAGACATAAACATTAAAATCAACAATAATATTGTTCGAGGACGGTCACAATTCCTTCAGCAATAGCATGAGTCAATACAGTCTATGAGAAGTTTGTGTTGTCAAGTGTATGTCGGTCGTGGGTGGATACTATTCGTGTATACATAATATCGAATCCGAGTATCTCTATGCCGTCTTTTATAACCAATACCGCGACAAGAAGAAAATACTAAACATGCAATTCATCTATGTACAGACTGTCTTTAATAATGTGCCCTGTTATTGTACATGTATCTATATCTAAAACTAGAAAGGCCGACATTTGCTTGGGTGCAAATACAGCATATTTCAGCCATACCCATTCCCACGCAACATTGGACTGTTCCAAGTCACCCCTGCGCAAAAATGCAATATTTTAACTGTAAGTTATCCCCAAAAGAGAACTAATATTGTGAATTGATTCCAGGTCAAAACAGAGCTTGCCCAATATGCCCCGGGCCCATATGGAAGAATATAATCTTCCACAGGAGCGCCTATGCATAACTGATTGGTTTTTAGAATTGCGGCAGCTCCTATTTTTCCGAGAGTGAAAAAAAACGCATCTTCCATTAAGATTTTCATCATGAAATTACATGACGCCATTCAACAATTTCCACTTCGATAACTAGGTCTAAATACCGTAATAATCTCCTTGTGATGTGGGTACATTTATCATTGCAGTGAACTTTTTTTAAGCAAGTAGCTATAGGGCATACATTTTGATAATTGTCAAGCAGGTGCAGGTACTGTGTAGTAGGAGTGTTTTTTTTTTCAAGCTAAAAACTTCAATCTTCTTCTTGTTTTGTATGAGCCATTATAAACGGAGACGTCTCGAATTTTTACAAGAATTTTACCACTCTGTTGCTTCATTTCTTTTCTGAAAAATCCCAGGACCAACAAGTTAATTTGATTTGGCTTTATCTGTATAACGTTATTTCATTTTCCTTCGAATTCTTTGTTAAGTATATGCCCCTGCATACCACTGTTAAATTGTTTTACTTTGTATGCAATCCGCTGAGCCATCGGACGTAATCTTGTCTGAGTGTTATAATTTCCTGCTCGTAGCGTGCGAGACCTGGAGGATAGGTGTTTCTACCTTGTTCGTGGGTTTCTTTTCGGAGGTCAGTGGTGATACTCTGGTACTGAGAGTGTTTTATTGGGCTCAAACTCTGGCAGTTTAAAGTTACTTACAATTTTAATGTACAAAGTTTACGTCAAAAAAGAACAACAACAATACTAGAAGTACCTACATTTGTTCGGGAAAAATACATCCATTCTCGCCACTGTCAAACTTACGTATCAAAACTAAACGCAAACTGTCCAATTTTCCCTGTCCAAATCTGCCGAAAATGATTGATAGTGCCATGCGGAATGTTGGTAAAGTCATCGCCACTAACGTTCAATGCACGCGTACCGTCCGCTACCGCTCAAATGACCCTGTCTGAACTCCAAATCCTCGCAAACTACAATTTCAAACTGGGCACAGGGCACCATATGGCAACTGTAAGGCTGTAATGTGCATCTGTTTGTGTATATACGGGATTGCAAGGCCCCGCTTATGAATATTAACTAGCATTCGCCTTTCTCGTCGCTGATTGGCTGGCGTCCATAAAGTAATTAACTCTCGCTCTCCCCAGACCGCTGGCACCTGGCACGTGTGGGCTCTGGGGTCACTGGAGTTCACGGGAGAAGACCGAAAGAAAACCAATTTCCCCTCAGAAAAGTGCAGAAATTAATAATTTGAAATTGGTTTATACCAAAAATTTTACTTGGATCATTTTACCAACTATCTAATGCCTATCTACACCAAATCTAAGGTCATTCCATTGTAATTCAAGGGAACAGGGGGCCACAATATACAGTTTTGGTCAAAACATGACCTTTAAACTTCAATAAAATCATTTTGGAGGCAGATATGAATAAAATCAGAAAAACACACCTTGGTATTGACCCACTCTACCTTTGTGCTAAATTTCAGGTCATTCGGTCACGGAACGACGGAGATGAATCGCTTTGAAGATTTGACAGGAGAAAGAAAGAAAGAAAGAAACATTACGAATACAATATATTTCACCATACCATATATGGTATGGCTGAAATATAATAATGTGTATACGTCACAAAAGAAACCGATTCATAATATCTGGCAAGACATTTTGATTTTTGACAACAGACAGGTATCGTGTAGCTGTCCATGCGGAAAACAAGGATTGGTCCATGAAATCGTGTGTTTTGGCACAACCATCAAGTGCAATAAATAGATTTATTCCGCCACCTCTTCGCTGCCCAGCCATGTTATTACTTCGCCCCTCCGTCGACTTGTTGGTGCACCATACGTGCTGTAAATAGATAAAGGTGTCTCACTCTTTAAAATAAACCCCAACCGGACACCACTAGCAGATAATGAAGCATACATCATCATTGAAGTCGTAGAGAAGTTAATACGACCTATTGCTCCACGAAATGGCCAATGAGGAAGATAGAAACGTGGACATGGCGTTCTTCAGTTGTTGTGCCCGCTGTGAAAGTAGTGGAAGATTATAAGTCATTAGCACTGGAGCAGTGTTTCATTTCTAACCCTTCAGTGCTTGTGTGTGTTAGACCAATAATAGAATATCTCAAGAGTAAAGGTGCTTTACTATGCAATAGTAAAATTCGTAGGCAAGGACCTTCTATTTCTGCTACACAAAATATTCCGACTAACATTGGCTTTGTGCGATCATACCATAATCCACGGCCCAATCAAATTTGATATTATATCACTTACTAGGAAAATGTGATCATTTGCTTCGACCTATATCAAACATCACATACCCTACATGTAATTTGAAACATGCACCAATTCATACTTTAGAAAACTTCGAATCTATAGAGATCTCTTTTAGCTCTAGACTAATAATGCTCTCCAAAAATTATAAAACATGACAAGATTGACTCTCGCACCAATAAATTTGTAACAATATCATCCGAAGTTATTTTGTTTTCAATTCATATAGAATTTTATTGTCAATCATTATGTACAAACCTGATTTGAATACAACACTTGTAATCAACGACGCAATATTAAGACAATCTTGATTTTGATTGTCCAACAATATAAGTAGTATACCTGGAAGTAACGTATCACTCTTAAAACTTCTTGTATTTATGAGTTCTTGCCCCTGTACACACACTTGTGACATTGTACATCTGAAGCGCGACCTGTAAATTGTCGAAGAAAAGCGACACACATCTACCAACAAATCAATACCCACAGAAGAGCCTGCAGATCCATAATTTATTAATCACACAAAACGGTACTGTTATCGGGCGCTAGATCACTCCGATATGTTTATGATAGTAATGTTCAACATTATTGTATTTCGTCCTCAGCAAACATTAATCCGATTGGATCTTGATCAATGCTTTTGTGGGGGCAAGCTATATCTTGATGTTTTACCAAAGCCTCATCAATCTTTATTTGAAAATCAATGATGACAGTCAAAAAGCGATTGCTCTATGGTAGTATGGTTGAATTTTTTTTCATTAGGCCTGTCTCCAAAGTTGTTTGTAGGTATATTCTTTAATCTGCCTTTCTAAACTTTGCAATATTACCACTTAAATAAAACATGCTCTTCTCTTTGGTGAGTATACCCGCTCCAACTCGCTAAGGCAAAGATACAGCTTAACGGGTTTTTCTAACTAAAGCAAGATGATCGTCCCCACAGACATCCGGATCCTTCCAAGTAGTGTTATTAGCGGAGATACTGTAAATATTTAAACTTTTGCGGTGGTTTTATTTTCGCGGTGACCTCTCCACCGCGAATTCATGACACCGCAAATTATTCCCTTGTACTGCAGGAAATCATCGTTTCAACCGCGAATTTGCAAAACCGCAAAAACATCATTTCCGCTCCTACCGAGAAAGCAAATAATTTTACAGCGCATTATCATCCAAGTGCATGTAGACTATCAGAACTCGAGGTGCGCCCACAGTGCTTTCAAACCACATCCGGGATTATCAAAATCTAAAAGAACCAACACCGATTGTACCCTACTGTCTGAACACGACGGGAAGTTGGAACTACTTACAGCTAATGTGGGGGATAAAATACACATCAGTCATGCGCATATGATATGGTTGATTGCAGCAAACTAATCCGTTGTTTGGTCCTAAAAGGTTCTTTAAGGGAATTTCGTACTCTACCTGCTGACTACCTACATTGGCATTTCGCTTACATGTAGGTAGATATCATTTATAGCCTATCGCCCTATCTACTAGAATGACATAAAATCTCATAACTGTAGTCCTGACGAATGTGGAGAGTACATACCATCCAGTGAAGAGCGTCCTAGTCTCCACTCAGAACACACACACACAGAAACACATCATGTTCTTCAACTTGACTATGGTCGCCCGACTCTGTGCTGTGCGCAGATGTCGTGCATGTTCCCTCGCCACGGATGCTCCCTCTTAGTAAGCCGTATGCCTAAAAGTGCCCGTATTGATTCCATTACCAACAATCCAGCAGGTGTCAGTCGGCGGAGTCAGCGCGCATGCACAGGCACGGGGAAGCCACACCCCTCTCCCGCAATCATCTGGAGGAAATTGTCGATTGCTACAATGACTACCTATATCCGCAGGGAGGCGGTGATACCCGTGCTCCGTGCCTAGGCGCCTCGCTGGATTCTACCTCCGGGTCCTTCCTTACACGGAGACCTTTTCCCCAGGTCTTCTCCACTCGGCTGTTTTGCACGCAAGTCTTTTACTGTCACCCCGTTTTCTTTCACACGACGTAGTCTTCCACCGTGCTGCATGCCGGTACTTTTCTTCCGTGCAGCGTTCTTGAAGGACCCCGAGCTCCTTCCTTCGCGAGGTTTGAGGTAAATCTTGGTGCGCACGATCCATCCTCCTTTTGACGCAGGGCTGATCTTCGGTGTGAGGTGGGTAGAGAAGGAGAGGGAGAGTTGCTAGAATTCGTATTCCCGTCAGAGAGTGTTGTTTGAGTGTTGATCACCGTGATATGGCATGATATAACTGCATGTCTGATGTGTGTGCGACCACGACCTATTAGTACGTAATATACGTAATCACGGCGATAAGGGAATATTAAGGTACGTTTGTAGAGATGAGGACGCAAGGTGCAATGAAACACAGACATTTCAGAAGGATTGTGAGCGCCTTTCGATTCTATATTGTGTTCTGTTCCGTCCGCCCTTATGATTGCAAAGAAAGCGTCTAAAGATGACATGATAATGATTTTCAGCAGTCGAACTGCGTGCGATGTGTTCCGTAATTCCCAATGGGGTGTGTTTAGAGGAGAAAACGGCGTGCAACATCGCCCAGATTGTGTGCAATTTGTTGCACCTGCACTCGTGCAACCATTGTGTATCAGAGGGTGGGTTATCTGTGGTCTCCGTTCGAATATTGACTTTATCAATTTGTAATCAATTAAAGATTAATGGCAACGTGTGCCAATCCGGAGCTCTTGATAGGCTGGCCTCCTGACACCTGTAAGCACGTCTCTGCCATGGGAGGCCCCTTTCTTATTGGCACCCAACGCCAGTGCGAGAACTCTAGATTATCCTAAAATAGCCCGCTTTATTCAAGACACAGATATAGTTTTTGTTTATGGCAGATAATGAGGATTGCGTCGATTCGTGTTCCTCTTTCCGTGCGCGTTCTTAGAATCGCCATAACCGCAGCCCAAACAGTCACCCTGCTGGTGCGGCCCCCTCCTCAGAACCTGAAGGAAACAAGGTAGCAACGGTTGCTAGGCTGTGACGCAAACGCAGAGGCTGCCCACAGCTCCATCAATCCTCACCCCGACATTATAGCCAACCGGGAGAGATTCTTAGTTCGTACGTTACCTAGTATGCGCATACAAAGCACAAACGTCCGGTTATGTGCAGCGTCAAGTACCCTTTAAGCTTCGTCTGTTTGCATGTTTCAGTGGCCAGACTGACAGAGGCCCTTTTTTATGCGCACCAGTTAAAAACTGCAGCACAGCGTTCGGCTGACGCACAATATGGATGGGAATATCTCACCACTACATCGGTTATCGAAATTTAAGCAATTAGGGCGGGCCAATATATCTGAGGGATGGAGCTGTTGCGATTTAGTCCCAGGGGATTTGGAATCCCGGGCAGGGTTATCAACTATTTCTTGCTATCACGCATAGACGTAGAGATTCGGGGCCCACTTGGGGTCGTAGCCTAGGGGTGCAGCGTACCTACGCAGTCAACACACCGCCTAATGCGAGCCAAACCCACGGAAACCCTCGGTGTGTAGACTATACCCGCTTCAGACCTAACCATGTTGATGGTAATGTCAAAAAAATTGCCAAAAAATGGTTTAATGTCTGATGCCAAGAAAAGTTCGTAATACCCAGTGCGCCAGTTTTAACGCTACTATTGGAAAGGGGTCAATAACGTTACTTTGAATAAATCATGATAGTAATGTTGTTGCTTCGGCCTATACAAGGCAATGGTTAGACCCCCCAATTTGCCTAGAAAAGCAACAGTGTCCTCGTGTAAGTTTTTGGTTTTATATAAAAGCAAAAGGTCATCTATATCTATTGTATGATAATGGAAATAAGTTTTTTTTCTGAGTATAATGGTTATCTTACAGTTTTATTGCCCTTGAATTAGCGCGAGGCATGATACTGGAAATCAATGCCCACACAGTTTGGAATCGTACCGATATAACTCGGGACTGCAGCAAAAAGGAAAACCCTGGAAGTCAGATGACGCGAGCTTATTTGCATATCTTAATCGAAAAAAATACTACACCAACTTATAATGCAAGCAAACAAGATAATGCAATGCACACAAATTGAAAGAAATATGTAGAAAGTCGGGCTTTCCAACAGGAAGAAAATAATGTGGTGCCGCCGAGACGGTTTTGGCAGTCTGACGACGTAAAGGGAAATGATGTAAATCCGTTTGTTCAAACCGGCTGTCGCCCTCCCACACACTGGAAAAACACATCCGAGGAGCCTGACAGCATAAAAATAGCACCTTTATGTCTCATTTGCATGTGTTGATGAACTACTGTAGATGGCACAATAAAGACCACCAGAATACCCGATATCTGATATCACCCAGGAAGCTGATACGCGGACGAAATTATGTACCCCGGCTAGGAACTATACCCTTAAATTTTTCTATTAGGGACGTAATATTGTGGCTTTTTGGTGGAAAGATCGTCTAATTATTTTACCAGCGGAAGCGTGAGGCACAAAGGTTGTTTATTAAACAATATGTTAATGATATCGAGTGGGCATTGCCGGCCAATCCTGTCTGGTAATCCGTTTGTTGCACCTTGCGTTTGACATCATCATAGGCGGGTGGGGAGAATCGCGGTTTCAATCGGGGGCCGGGCGGGCTTTGTCATCGACCATTTACATAGCGTACGTGCTGTATGGACAAATTAGCTTGAATTCTCCCACAAATATCCGAGATAATTCTACAGGTGAACAAGAATTCTTACTTATACGTTGCAATGTGTATATTTCTCGTAGTCCCGGAACTGATCCTATATTCTCCGTTTTATTAGAGATGCATGGCTGGAGAATATTCTTAATTATCTATCATGGCGATGGGAAGCAGTATTATTTGCTGTCAACCTGATGGTGGAGAGCCGAGGCCGACCACAACAGTACTGACCGTCGGATATCAGGTTACCCGGCTATAAGGGGAGACAGTTTAAACACAAACAGCGTCATTAGGAACCAGGGAAGGCGAGGATGAACCCGTGCGCTGTAGCGGCTCCGCAGTGGATGTAGGCGGGGTGCACCTGTGCCGCTATTGCAGCAAGAGAGCCCCCAGCTTCAGCTCATCTACAGGCAGCGAGCTCGCTCTGTGTGAACTATGGCGGCCGTAGCAGCATGGCTTCCGTTCGCTCGGGCAGCGGCCATAGGCTGGGTTCCGATCGCGGCGAACCCTATGCCTGCTCCGCCCCTGCAGGAGAGACAGAAGGGAGAGGACGAGAAACTGGGAATAAACGTAAGTGGGAGACGCTTTGAAACATGGCGGAATACCCTCGAAAAATACCCTGACACACTGCTGGGAAGCCCCGAGAGAGATTTCTTCTACGACGACGAAACAAAGGAATACTTTTTCGACCGAGACCCCGATATCTTCCGGCACATCTTGAATTTCTATCGCACCGGTAAGTTGCACTACCCGAAATCGGAATGCATAAGTGCGTACGACGAGGAATTGGCGTTCTTTGGAATTATGCCTGACATCATAGGTGACTGTTGTTATGAGGATTATAAAGATCGCAAGAGAGAAAATGCCGAACGCCTCATGGACGATCAAGTTTCTGAGGCTGGGGATACCGTCCAACCCATGACCCTACGGGAAAAGATGTGGAGGGCATTCGAGGACCCACACACGAGCACGCTAGCCCTTGTCTTCTACTATGTGACTGGATTCTTTATTGCTGTGTCCGTGATGGCCAATGTAGTAGAGACCGTCCCCTGCGGTCCCAAACCGGGAAAAACTGAAAATCTTCCATGCGGAGAAAGATACGCACTAGCGTTCTTTTGTCTCGACACGGCTTGTGTTATGATCTTCACTGCGGAATACCTGCTCCGACTGTTCGCAGCGCCAAACCGCTGTCTCTTCATGCGTAGTGTCATGAGCATCATTGATGTGGTGGCCATCCTGCCCTACTACATAGGACTCGGCATCACCGACAACGACGACGTTTCCGGAGCCTTCGTCACCCTCAGAGTCTTCAGAGTCTTTAGAATCTTCAAATTTTCTAGGCACTCGCAGGGCCTCCGGATTTTAGGCTACACACTGAAAAGCTGTGCAAGTGAGCTGGGCTTCTTGCTCTTCTCACTCACCATGGCCATCATCATATTTGCTACAGTCATGTTCTATGCCGAGAAAAACGTAGCAAGTACAAAATTCACCAGTATACCTGCGGCGTTCTGGTACACCATCGTCACTATGACCACGCTAGGGTAAGTAAACACACACACACGGTGGGCATGTTACCATACTGCACACCACCACAAAACGGAGGCGGTGACAGGTGCAAGGAGCCGTTAAGCCGGCCAAATATGGCGGCGAGATGTGGGGTGCCCTGTCGGGAGGGTGTTTAGTACCAGCAATCGCTCTTACACGACTTCGGCAGGTCGATCCTAATGGCCCCTTTATTTGATGGGTTCGCAAAAGCATATCCGTGGTTCGAGCAAGCGTGCAAGGTTACATCACCGCCACTCCGTGACCCCGTGCTATGATTTACGCCAGCCATTATATCATGTTTAATTGTAGATTCTTGCTGAATACCTTTTCACCCCACTTGCCGCCAATCAGGAAAGAAAAATTTCCTTTTGCCAATGGACGACATGACACGGTTGAATGGAACATTGAATGCATGTTTGAGAAAGAGCTGAAAACAAGATTGCCGGGTACTGATTGCGTGATGGGGAGGGGGGCGTCACTACTGACGTTTATCCTACATACAAAACACATGGTCCAGATTTTCAAATATGCTATATATTACATCAACACAATACATCGTTTAACCTTTATCTAACGCTATACACCGTTACAATCTTTATCATCTGACCATTTTACAATCTGTCTGTTTTGTGTCAAGTATAATGAATTTCAATAGTATAGAGACACCTGTTAGAACGCTTGTTTATCATATGGTCATTGGATAGCAATGTTATATTGTGACATCGCATTAGAACACGTACACGTTGTATGTGGCATGGTCAGTTATCTTAGAAACAGGGAATTCCTTCATCCTTTTGCCTGTAACAGTAGGTTAGCTAGGTCATTCTTTCAAGTAGACGGTGCCTTTACTTTCAGATGCGTCACAACAAAAACAGGTGTGGTGAAAGTGTGGATATAGAAGGATTTCTTTGCTGTGGTGTGGTCGGATTTGAAAGCTTCTGTACAGAGTTTCCCCTTGAGGATTATGACATCGGTACAAATATTGATATGGAAATCCCTTGTAAAGCACGGCATTTTGTATAGAATGTACAGAGTGTACATACAAAAAAATAGAAGATAAGTCCTTTTCCCTTGAGCCCCCGCATGGCCAGCGGCGTTCTAGGTAGAATATCATTTCAGGAGACCATGTCTTATCGGCGCCGCTGCCGAGGGGTATTTCTGTATACCTCAAGTCAGTCGTAAAGATTTTATTCCAAGAGCTTGATGATAGGATGAGGTGTCTGTGTTCGTTTCGAGGTCGGTGTGGCCTTTCCGCCGAACTGTTGCTAATTACCCATCCATTCTATAAGCCTTAAACATAGCTTAGATGCAGTGACGATGTCTAGGGAGCATTCCATATATTATACACTTTTATCAATATCGAAGAAGGCACTGCCTGTGATCCAAGTGGGCCCCATTCGGGGAGAAAACACTTCCCGCTGACTAATTCCACTCAATGCAGCAGCACCGAACGCTGCGACGATCAATTCCTCCGCTTGGCGATAAGCGGCTCAAGTGCGTGTCTTCTTTCTTCTCTACCTGCGGCAGATCTCCCTGCCTCCACTTTGCCAGCAGACCGCCCGAAGAGGCATTGAGAGCACTCTCAAAGCACGCGCCTTTTCAGATGCGACAAGCGAGCTCCTAAGTTGATGTAGAGGCTTTGATAGTCCTTTCTCTGATGACAGCCCAACAGCTAGGACTTTTCCAAATCTAAACGCCATATATGGCTCTAGCTGAAACCGTGGGATTTCTTAAGGGCCTTGATATTGTTAGAAATATGTAGTTGTCACTCGAATACAACAGCGATATCAATTATAATACATTGTGACAAAGGTTGAGTATGCTGTTATCGAGGAAAACGTTTCAAGAGCATATTCAGACAACCCAGTAAAGATTGCTCAAAAAGGGGGCGTGGTCTATGTTTACATGATGACATGACGTGGGTTGGAGGTCTATATAGTTGTGTAAGGCGTAGGAAATTGCATTTTCCAATAGATTTGCTATTGTCATACAGGTATATCAATAACGCAGATTATACCAAATCCATTGTGCCGGCAAATAGCCAAGGCACTAGCGGCGTTTGGAGGCTACGACCTACGTTAGGATTATTACCAAAATGCATCATGTTACATAATTGCACATCTGGGATTTTATCTCAATGTAATAGTCCCCCTACTGTAGGGAGCCATCATGGTGATTCCCTTAATTGATAACTTGACTGTAATTTGTAATTTCAAGATAGTGTCTGCGTAAAGCAAGGGGAGACCAACTGTTGAGGCTCGACTGGCAAATATAGTAACCGTAATAGATGCTGAGTCGTTACGCGGGCTTGTGGTGTGAGCGACGGCGTTGCGCTGTTACCAATCTGATGTTACAACGGCGTATGCCGCAATGTGGGATGGTGACAGGGGTCAATTTTGTGTACTCAGCGCAATGTGCTCGTAAGTACGTCGAATGCTTTTCAGCGGCTGCTGGGGGGTCAGGGTCAAATGCTATCCATTCTTGCCATGGCGAAAGGACAGGGACAAGATCCAGGCTATCGTTGTGAATGCACCTGTTTTCTACAGTCCAAGGATTCGTAGCTTGTAAGGTTTATAACAATGTCACAACGTTACAAATGCTATTAATGAATCCCATTAATGAATCATTCAAAGTCTACAGTTATCATCCATATTCTGTTTTTATTTTTGGATAATAAGCGCTGGAGATAATAAGACCTATTGATCATGTATCGACACAGGGCACCTACGTAATGTGTTCAAGTATTTTCTAATGGTCTATACCTTGAAGGCAATGTGGGAGGGAGATTCTGTATTTAGTCTCGACAGCAGGAGGTTTGATAAACTTTGTTGACCTGTGAATACGATACAGCCACGAGTCTCGCCGGTCGCAGTGAGCGGCTCGTCTCCTGTTTCCTTTTTCCGAGCCGTTCAGACATATTTTGAATACCAGCCGTACGTCACTATGCTCGGGCAGACCATGATGTCATGGGGGACTATGTCGGTTGTCGATGTAGGTCAGGAGTTTGGAAGTCCTGGCGCATTTCGTAAATAGCACATCTGATGACCTGGGATCGACGGTGGGGGCTTGTTTGAAGTTTCCCCATGCAGGCCAGGCTTGCACGCTCTTACACAAACATAATGGCACCCTCCATTTCTCATCAACAAGTGCCTACATTTCTGCCGTCACACAGGCATGATGTATCCATATCGTCTAATTTAAGAACAGGAATTCTAATCCTCGTGTACTGGGCAATAAAAGAAGTGGAAACGACAGTGGATAGACTGAAATCGTCCCATAAAATGTTAGGAGGCTTTTTTCCAAAGAATTGTCGGTATTGACAGCCTTACCTTTTACAGTATGTGACCCACAATGGTCTGTAAATACGGCATTCAGAATGAACCACGGCTTTGTTTATCATTTCGCGGTTCGGGCGGTTTAAAAAGGATCAGCCAAACCAACTTGTAGCGTTTGGTTTCCCACGATTCGCACAGCGTTTCCCAACATTCCAACCACAAAATACATTACAACCATGCTGTTTGTTGTCGCCTGGGGAGGTTCTGAGAGGGGTTACATGGGGTCAACTGCTAACAATATGTAACATTTTGCAGGTGCACCCGAGGATGTGCAAACAGGTTTCCCTGGTTCCCCCTGGAGAGCTCGTCCGAACAAAAGAACCGACGGTCCCGACGGGAAAGGGTCGTCCGTGACATTTCAGAAGTACGACCTGCTTTCACCACGAAAGAAGGGCCATCATTTTGCTCGGACATTAGACAGACGGGACTTCTTATTATCATTACCCCCATCGCCCATCGACCAATTGATAAAAGGTCGATTGGTTATACAAATTTACCTGTTACTTAAGTAGGTAAATAAATTATTTTTGTCGCATTTTTACGGATAACATTTTGTGTGTATATCTAAAACTTGTCTTGGGTAACGCTTCGCTACGCGTCAGAGAAGACTTTGGATGTAGAGAATAGATAGAGGAAATTTCGGATCGCATTCCGACAAGCTAATTATGGTGTAACCTACAGCCCATAAAACAAACGCTCGCACTCAGCATGTGTACAGAACTCTCACAACGGGAACATTGAAAACAGACGCCGCGACGCATTGTGCTCACGACAGGTCCTAATAAATGATTCATACAGATAATAGATGAACCTAGCTTGTCGCAAGGAATCCTTGCACGAACCAATCTGGGTGGCTTTATCCGATTGACGAACATTAATATTTCCCCTTATCAACATTATCCCAATCTATGCTTAGCCTTCTTCTATATAGCTATGCCGTTTCTGTTTCAGATTAGTGTTCTGGAGCTAAATACGTTTAAGTATTGTCAGAGGAAGAATAAATATAAAACATTCCGACAAAGATGCGCCCCCAGTAGCACATACCTTAAGGGCGTTTGATCGACAAGCCTGCCCGCTGAAACGTGGCTATCTATTTAATATTTTTAGACCCATTTCCCACTGTCATATATGTAACATGATCACGGACCACTCGCACCCGCCATGTTTAATGATGAATGATGAATCCAAATGAACAGAAAAATGTGCTGAAAATTCATTTAACACTCATATGGTATGAATAATCCAAAAAGGTATGGAGGCATGCATGTAATATAAAACGACTTCTTTCAAGGCAATTATACATTCAAGGATGCACCGATGGTACTTGTAAAATACAATTTAACCACTTTCGTCTTTCTGCACTTCAACAATTTTTTTGGACAGAAGTAGAACTCAACGAAAAAAAAAAGGATTTTCATTCATTCCGTCTTCTAGTTGGTCTATAATTATTCGGCCAAAACATCGATATTAGAGGTGGAGCACAGCGCATGCATGACATTCGGGGTATCGTTTTGCATTTTCGCCACGTTTCTACCATCACCGTCCGACCGAGCCAACGCCCACCCAACGGAAAATCAATAGAATATCAAAGTTGGAACTGTCGCCTGAACATGGCCGAAAACGTATTAGTTCGCTGTTGCAGGATTGAACACAATGCTGGCTAAGTCGGCAAAATGTAATCGGAGCCCGTAAGTGACGGATCAGTCGCATGTTTGCACGCACGCAGTATTTTTGTTACATCACAGAAAAAAACAAATTTCATCAGGACCGATCCTTATGCCTTTCCAAAGGCAATCTTTAAAACATATAAACATTTGGTCCGTGTAATTTTCATGCAGCTTTCTGTACTGGATGCTTTAATATTTGCATAAGAAACGGTCAATATTTTCGTCCATTTCGTAATTCCTTCTATATGGTATTTAACCATACTGCATTACGAACGGGAAATATGGCAAGGCTACGTATTTGTTTACTATGACATACAAAAATAGCAATCTAACATATTTTGTTTCTGTTGTTGCGGCATGTTTGTACATACCCGAAAGAAAGAATCTTTAACATAATCCTATTAAGAACAGGTAATATTTGATTCCAAAGTATAATATCAAATTGTTAGATAACAGCTGGTTGCATTTTAATGAAATATGAAAATACAGAAAGTCGTTATCTACACAAAAAGACATTTTACAATATCAATGTTTGAAGACAAAACATGATTGTTTTGATTTGTCATGAGTGATCAATTAGAAATTCGGCGTCTTTACACTAGTTATAATCAAACAGAAGGTCGAAATTGTTAGATTTTCATATTGGTGTATTCTGGACTATTCCTAATCATCTACTGTGTTAAAAAAAATTGCAATGAAGCAAAATCATCCCTATACCAAAGCCCTGCTCAGGCTTTCAGAAATATAATTTGGAGCAGCCAAAGTTTTATTACGCCTGGATAAGAGACCAGATAAATCATCCTCCGGACAATCAATTTTAATAACTTCCAGCTCAGAACTATATTATGACGTCAATTAGAGTCATTACCAAAGGGTACCTGAGGATAGGACTGTAAATTTTCAAGATGATCTTCATCCCCTGTCAAAGGTATGCAAGGGCAAACATATTTATCCTTTTATATCACTTAGATCTGAGGGAGTATAATGAAAGTACGAGATAGAGATGCCAAATACAAAAGTGTAATTCATGTGAAATATGATGTATAAGAATCAACAAAATATCCAGAAATTAAAGCATGTAAAGATGTCATATGCCAATAAGATTAATGTCAGGGATTAAAAGTACTAGTGTAAGTACTGTTATAAATCAATCAATCACAGTGATCACATACAGTGCTGCATGCACTCTTATTTGGAAAGACTTGCAAAGTGAAGATAAAAAAAAAGACAGCAGAGCATTTCAAGTGCACAACAATCTTAACAGCTGTAGGGAAACTCAGAGTAACACTGAAAAACAGTGATGTCACTCAAAACGTCGGGAAGCACTTATCCATTTTTTTAAATTCAGTTGTAGAGATTTTATTTGAACATTGCTTACCTGGATGTCAAACCTTCATGAACGTAAACTGGGTTTGTAGTTTCAACTCTTACCTTGAAAAGTTTGATGATTCTGAACACCAAACACTTTGTATTTCTTTTGACTGCTGAATAAGCTGAAATAAAAAGTGATGAGGGTGTACAGTTCCCACCATTCAGGGAGAGCTATATACCCTCTATACATTGCAAATTTCAATGTCAAACTTTTCAACAGTGGGCTCCTGTGGGACTTTGTGCTGACCTGAAACAAAGGTGAAAACTGTTAGTGAAAGTAACTCTATCTGCCTTTCTTGTCTGTTTATTCTATTTGTTGCATCAAAGAAAGATCTGGGCCTGTTTGTTTATTCTACTTACAATGTGTATATGTCATCAGCGAGGCTCTTTCAAATTTGATACCCCGTACTCCAAGGGGACCTAGGACATTCAACACAAATATAAGTAACATCGAGCAGATTATCATTGGACTCAGCAGAGAATTTAAGCTTAAACTTACATAGCTGATATTTGTTAAAAACTTCTCTGGTACTGAACGGATCATATTGCTTCACGCCTCGTTGAAGATAAAAAAATCTCGAGATTTACTAAAAAAAATCTTTAAATTTTTGTGGTAACTCTTGCGACGTTTTGAGCCAATCTTTCATGGGAATCTTGAGATCTTTTTATGAAGATTCTTTAAAAAAGATCTCAAGGTTTTAGTACGTGTAAGCTTGGCTGGACAGGAAAAATCAGGAGGACAATATCCAAATTACTAAAAAGATTTAAAAAATCGCAGGGTCATTAAGTCTACTGCCCATGACGTATGCCCCCATCATAAGGGTCACAAGTACACACATCTTGATACTTACCATCTACCAGTGTTTGTGTCAAACAGCAATTGTTAGACTTGGCATTCAATGTAAGATTTCTAAACATTCAAGTACCTCTTGTCAGGCCTTTGTCTGAACAATTGAACTGGCACCTTGGGCTGAGTCATACAAACACAGACTTGGTGGCTCTGCATCTATCTGCAAAGGGCACGTTGAAAAATGTCAATATCAGGGTGTTATACATATGTTCTAAAAGGACTGGTAGTGCAAGTTCACCTTTATCTGCGGAGTGACCTTTATCTGTTTTCTTTAAAAACAGCACATTTATGAGTTTCAAATCTGCGGACTGTGGTTTGAAATTTGCAATATTTTCAAAATGTTTCGATTTGAAACCACCGTCCGTAAACTTCATACCCCTAAATGCGCTTTTTTTTTACAAACCATGGATATAGGTTACCCTTTGGATAAAGGTGAACCAGCGTTACATGTAAAATAGTGGGGGGAGGCATAGGATTTTTTTTGCTCAAAATTCAAATCAGAACAATGGAATATATGTAATTGTACTCACTGTTAAGGCGTTTGATTAATGTACCAAACTTGTGTTGAGTACAGCATGAAGTTAGCAAGGACTACATGTAGTTAAAGAATTGAAAATCGGAGCGGAGGTGGAAAGATGTGAAGCATACAGGTTATAATAACAAATAGACCATTGATATTATCAAAATTTCTAGCAATATGATCCATGGAAAAGGGATGTAAATGGCATTGTCTGAAACCTATTCCAAATCAGGGCTACGAGCGAATTCTAATGCTATTAAAATTATGCTACCATGTATGCCCCACTCCAAACCTATAATGCACACTGTCAGCAAAAGTAACACAATTGCACAATGCATATTGACATGGAAACATATTAATGTGATTAGAGTGTTTATATGCACACATACGCGTAAAAGAGCATGGCTAGAATCTTAATGCCCTTTTTTTATTATTTCAAGTATATACACAAGGCATATGCAGATCCAAGAGACTCTAGTGCTGTGTCAAGAACTGGTACCACTTTAATCAAGGTTGACATGTCCATGTGCAATACATAAGATTCAACTTATTTATTTCAAGCCAGAGTTTGATCACTCCAATGAACAATTCAAGTTCATATGTCACAGTTCAAGTTCAAGTGATCCACAGAGACGTATGTTTGAACTGTTAATGTGTTGGCAAACAGAACCCAGAACATCATGGCTATGTTTAAGTCTGCTTACAAGGATGTCTACATTCCTTTAATCAGCTGCTGGTATGCTTACTGGAACAATCAGTCCTTTTATTTATCCCTTGCTGATTGTTGCTAACTACAGGAGACATGTTTCCTTGAATGCTATGCTTGGTACATTTTATCCAGTGCAGAATAGCTGAATGACTAAAATGCATGTAAATTTATAGTCGACTATTGCTTCAAACTTCAAAAGTGCTAAACTTAGATGCCTTCAACGTTAAGCCTTCAACATCTGGTATGTATGTTTTCAAAATGGCCAGGTTTGAGGTGTGAGGACAAAGCAATGTGACACCAAGCTCGCCTGCTATTGTGATAGCTGCAAGTTATCCAAGGCAAGTCAACAGAGACAGGAACACGAGACTATTCATGACAGACTTACCTTAGATAAAGGCCAACAGTACACAGGTAGCAGCAGGCTCTTTGTCTGGAAGTCTGAATAAATAAAACAAAATGATGCAAGGGTTAGCTAAGGTTAGCAGTTTGTGTTACTATTACACAATCTTTTGATATCCATTCGTGTCAATGGAAGCTTTGCCTACTTGTGTTGCACTAAGCCAACTGGCCACTAAAATAGGCATCTTTTGTGTCAGCTTCTGCATTGGGCAATGCATAACCTATATCTCATGTTGGACAGAAGGTATTTTCAGTTGATCTCTTTAGCATCTTCAGTTGTATTGTTTTTTAAAGGTGTGACAGTTAAAAGAGGACGTAACAGACAATAGGGTAGCATATTTAATGCACTGTGACATATTAAAGCATACAAAGCTGGAGCAGATATCATGCAGACTTATTCTGACTCAGTCATTTCCACCTCGTTTATAAAACGTGTATGTACAACATGACTGTTCACTACTAATGACGGAATTATTTTCAATGCCTAAAAGATAGCCAGTGGTAAAGGCCAGCTTGTTCAGTTCAGTGTGGTAGAATATACCCTCAGGCACACACCTGATCCTAGAGTAGAACACAACAAAAATGTTCCATCTCATGCGTCAGCTTAATGCACATGGCACAATTTCCTTGGCACAATTTTGATTAAAAACATACTCGTAAAACACTCATAATGGGGATAACTTTATGTTTAATTTACCTGGCCTTGTTTATTGGGGACAATCAGAATGGAAACATATGGTGACACGTAAATCAACAGACAAAACTTTGAGATACATTGTCTTCTGTACATACAAGATGCATATTTAAGGACAGCTGGCTAATGTGACCAGTTTTAGGTGGTCTCTTTAGTCTCATAATCTTTCCCATTGACACAAGCACTAAGAATCCTGTCTATATGCAGTGACCACCTGTTCCACTTGGAAGATTTTATTGGTCTCCTAAGTCCTCTTTTGGGGCAATTTGACTGTACTTGTTCTTGCATAGTCTGTTCTTTTATTTATTTATTCAGCTGTTTACAAACAGCCAGGGTTGTCCGTCTTGCCAGGGGCTATTGCCAAGGGCTAACCCTAATAGTCTGTTACTGTTCAACACTAATGCCTTGTAGACTAAGTCCTGTCCTGAACCACCTTACACAAGATGCATATTTATGGACAGCTGGCCAATGTTTTTGGTGACCCTTTGAATAATTTCCCCATTGACACAAACATTAACCTGTTCAGATGGTACAGACTTTATAGGTCCCCTAAGTAGTCTTCTGGGGCAATTTTGACTGTACGTACTTGCATTGTTGCTACTGTATATGACTGATGCCTTGTAGACTAAGTCCCTTTCTGAACTACGTGCCAGATGGCCATTTTATTCACGGCAGCATTTGTGTCTATGGGGGTGCCATTACTGGTATACATGGATATCTTAGATCTGAACATACACCATGCTTCATCTATCTGGATAACTTTATGCTGTATGGAGTATGACGTACCACTGAGTTTCTGCCGTCCTTGAACCCGATCTATACATTACATGCACTGTACATCTGACCATAGGGAGCCAAACATACGGAGATATCATCGCTTGCATTTCATTGCATTGTTGACAGTGATGTGACAATCTAGTCCATTTGAAATTGGTTGTTTAATGATGAAAAAACCCAGGTAGGATCCCAATAATGGTTTTGTGAAAACTAAAGAAGAACAGGCAAACAGTAAAAACTAATCTTACACAAGAAAGTTGAAAAAAAAATACAGAAAACTGTGATAAGCACAAACTCTAAGTAAATTTCTCAAATGTTGTTTTTACCTTGAAAAAAGAAAGAAAGTTTAACGTAACAAAATTTTCATAAAGACCCACCAATGACCATTATCTGTGTATCCTTTAGTTACCCAACAAAAAGAGGAATAGATGGGTAGACTGACAACGTCCTCCTCTGATATGAACTTATCGACCACAAAATTGAAACACAGTGTTTAAGCTGCCCAGTCATTCATATTAATGGAGAGATGCACATAATGATATGATAAGCCACATAAACGTACCTGACATACAGAGACATCTGTGTGCATATCTGTATGAGAAAATGATCCAATGTTGTTGAGGTGTGATGTTTATAATGTGGATTGGCCAGATTTCCACCCGATTCGTAACCTATCATTATAACGATATTTCCCGAGCCTAACCCCCGTGTGAATAGGAGATGTAAAAGAGGAGAATCTGTGTTAAATTGCTGGGAATGAGCGGACTTATTGGTTTCCCCCATCTCTGGGTTTAATAACACCCACCCAATATGAGGACCCGGCAAACCTGATTACATACCCAGAGGAGCACCCCAATTCCCACCGGGAATTACCGTCCTCCCAAACGGCAATTAGAAGCATATCGCCACAGTGACCTTCAAGTCACATAAAAATCCAATATTTCCACTGCACAAGACAGTGCGGTCCCCGTCACACGGGGACCAATACTGCGCCAGAATGGGAAGAAATGATAGATAACCCTAAGGATGCACTGTAATTTGCATAATGGGATTTTGGAATGAACCTTCTGGATAAATTATTTAGCAATCCATATAATAGGCTATGGTACCCCTCAGGGGGGAAGGGCACTTTTCACGAAGAGCTTCAGTGACAGCTTGCTTATTCATAGTGACGACAAGCTTTGACATTACGTCTCCGCCTGATCCATTAAATGCATCACTGCATTATAACACAAAATCTCCAGAATCAAAACGTGATCATAACTGTTTGAATTTTCTACCTAATAGTATGTAAACTAGATTACTTAAAGGTGCAACATATGTTCATTTTCAAATTTCTGTGTAGTAAAGAAATTTCATACTTTCAATGAATTATTTAAAACTATTTCACACAACAAAGTCTGCTACTTAGGGGAGCTCTTTTCAACCCAGCAGATCTCGTCTTGCAGTTTTCATCACATGACCAACTATATTGATTGTCATGTGACAAGGCACATAAACAGGCCTTAGATAGTGACAATAGTAAGGAAATTACTCTATCTATGACTGTATGCAGAGGAGGGGGATCCTTCACTAACTCAGAGGTACTTGAAAAGAACAATAAAAAATAATGCATCCTTTCTTGACAGTGCTGTCATCAACATTTCTCCTCCTTTACTTTGAAATCCTCTAAAAATTGCAGAAAATGCTATCTCATCATTTCTCACTCCCTTGGCACTTGCCTGTCCCCAAAATCTCAAAATCTACAACAACATTAAAAAAAAACTTACCAAAAAGAAAAAGATTGATATTGAAGTAGGAAATTTTCAACAACTTTGTCTTGCCTGCTTTCTGATTCAACAGTTAAAGCCCTGAAGATAATCCATCTTCCTGTTGCAACATGATCCACAGTGCATGACTCCCTTTGGACAGGAAAGCTGATACGATGCTGTAAAAACACCTCCAGTAGGAAATCTTGTACCCATTTGCAGACAATGATGGATGATATCAGAAATGCTGACCACCTCGGCCTCATATGTACGATTGTCATTGCATAATAATAAAGAACTAGATGTCAGGGTTATCTGCTGTTGAAACATTACCTAATGGTAGGGAACAAAGGCCTTAAATGCATGGTTTTGTCTTATACCCGAACACTCTAAAGGCGAATAATAATTGTAGTGTAGCACATTCCATTCCATTTTGCCCTTTCAAAACAAACTGGGATGATGGAGGACTCAGATCCATTGGTATGAATGCAGCTAATGCTTCTGAGTGCTGGCAGTAATATATCCCATACATCATAATGTACATTATTGGCATACATATACATGGAGGGAAGGTTGGGGGTCTCCAGATAAAAGTAGCAACATCGGGAGCATGTTTTCCTCTTCTATAAAAACTGCCAATCAAAACACGGAAGGAAATCCATGCCCAGTTGGTAATCACTAAACCAAATTCATGCCTGTTGTTCGGAGATCAAGCTCAATCAGAGCTATTAGCATCATGCCTGTTTGTTGCGTCAGCGCCATCCATTTCCTGTGTCATGATTCATCATGCTGCCAGGCACTCATCTGGGTTCGGGAGGAGTGATTTCTGAGCACTCTAAAAGTGGATACAAGTTACTCTCCAAGCATAGGTTCGGCTCTGGCTGTTTTTGTAGGTTTATTATCGGGCTTTCTATTTTGTACAGTTTTATGTCAGGCCGCGACACATTAAGAAAACGGCACAAAAAGAAACCCGATAAAAACGCCTAAAATAACGCCTAAAACATCCAGAGCCTACATCTCCTCTGCTTGGAGAGTAGTTACAAGTCTGAAAGCCTGACGTTTGATGCGATAAAACAAAAAGTAAACAGAGGGCAACATTCGGTATTGTGGGAAAAGGTGGTTTGGACTTGGAGTTAACTGCACATCTCTTTTTCTCTAGAAATGGATACAGGTCTGGAAGCCTGACGTTTGATGCAATAAAAACAAAAAAATAAACATTTCATATTGTGGACAGTTAGACTTGGAGTGAACTGCACATCTTTTTCTCTCTTTTTTTTGTGTGGAAATATTTCTTCTGGTGAAAGGATAGCACAATGTCGCTTTCTGTGTCATATATGTGCTGAGTGGCTGTAGGAAACAGCGCATAATTCTGTATTGTGGATAAAGGGGGCTTGGACTCGGAGTAAATTTCACTCCCTTTCCCCTTTTTGTGCAAATATTTCTCCTGGTGCAAGGATAGCACAAGGTCCTTTTCTCTGTCCTATGTGTTGAGTGGCTGTAAGACTTAACCCTCTTCCTGGTTACGTAGCCTGTTGGTGTCAAATTTGTATTGGTAAGACTAAGAGGGTTAGGCAGCAGGCTAAGGGTTATAGATACGATGCACCTTTCCGTTAGAGGTCAGCTGGAACACAAATGCATATGACTCCTAGTTGTTGGCAATTGAACACCCCCATGCATCATTAGTGATCCCTCCCTAGACAGTGAACAAACAGTAATGGATCAGGAATGTACACATAAACAGGCGTGGACTTTTGTCCCTAGAGCCCTGTCCCTGGTGCTGAATCACCATCCACTGGGCAGGACTAATGTTAATCCATCTTAGCTGACTGTTGTCTTGACGTCACTTTGATAAACCAATCCTAGCTGGGAAAGGACTTCACCTGACCCCTAGGTTATGCAGACTTTGTAGCTGTTTGATTTATGGATATTTGACATGTATTTTGAGTTTGGTAGTTTGCATAACTATGTCTTTTCCACCCTAGCCTGGGCACCATCCGGGTAGTAGTCTGCCCTCTTGTTTGCTTCTTCTATCCATCTGGGGAACTGTATATTCAAATCTTTTGGTGGTAACATCAGTTAATGTGCAAATTAAGGAATTTATTAATTTATATTCTCCAAAATATACAGTAGGTTCTAGGGTGGTCGTTTGATGACAACAGGACCTTCAGCAAGTGGGCGGTGGGTGTTTCGGGTGTTGGAATGCCTGTTTAAACGAGCGCTTGAACACATTCCTTAATTCGCTCATGTGTAAGGACCAATCAGCACCCTTGTCCAAAATTTGGATGATTTCAGATGTTAGAGATGTCCAAGTTCCCAGACGGAATAGCAGAGACTGTATATAGCTTGTAATAAAAGTCAAATCAAGAAGAGATTGTATATAGTGTATCATAAACGTCAGTGAGAGCAAACTACTGTCTGGATGGTACCCTGGCTATTTCCTCCCACGTAATGTCAAAGATTTTCCAACATCCATCAATATGAAAAGAAAATGCACTGTCTGGGTCCCCCAGATATCAGGATATCCATCTACACAATTGTTGGGAATACGATTTGAGCCCTTTTTCCAAGATGTCTGTACGCATCATAATCTGACAGGAATGCAGAGATATGAGATCAAACAAAAACAGCAAATCAGAGACCAGTCATCAAAAAGCATGTCCTATAACAAACAGGGAATGAGAAAAGATCCTGTGATAGGAAGGCTTCCGTTAAACATCTATGAAGTGCTTTCCAATGGTGGGGCCACCAATGGGAGATGCTGTAGACCTGAAACATCCATACATGTACGTCACTTTCCAATGTGCAGAACTTTTAAGTGTTCTTTTACTGTGACGATATAAGACTACCTTTTCCAGACCACCACATAAGCTGTTTCATAATGTTTATTTGTAGCCTTTATCAGAATTGATGCATATAGATGTATGCAATATATTCAACAGTATAGGTACGACAAGGATTGCACATTGACTTCTGTATATGATTCTATACGGCCCCTCCATCAGCATCTGCAGCAAAGAGATACATTTCATTATCAGCTTGGTGGCACTGCCACTGTCACCTTTTATGCAAGGTAAAATCCATGAAATATCACATCTCCTCCTGGGACAAGTCTCATTCTCTATTGAGAAAAACTCTGACTTTCAATAATGGCTTGTGGATCTACATGTAGCTTTCCTCCAAATCTGAACAAGAAAATGAAACTAGGAAAAGTACTTGATGAGGCAAACATTTCCTAAAATGTAATTCTAAGAAATCAACATTTACCATGATAAATTATGGTTGTATAAATTTGACAGAAGATAAATACTAGGCAGTGCCAGCTCCAATCTTGGGTTTTGCTCTGGAAAGTAAGGGACTTACCTTGACTGGCCTCGTTAACTAGTCTACAAGCACATATTGGGATCATACTCAAACTAAGTGTTTCATGCCTGTTTGTGCATCCAAACCATTAAGACATACAAGCTTGGTACTCAATATTGCAAAAAACAGCCACAAAACACAGGGAACAAGCCAGACCCTTACATCTACTTGGAGATTGTCTCTAATAGGCTTCTAGAATTGGGTGCAAGGTGCTCCTTTCCATCATCATCTTCCAAAAGTTATACATTGTAATTGGAAGTACTGGCCAGCTTTCCTACAATTCTATACAATCACATTTCCTCTGCAACAGGTGACCCTAAGGCCACACCAATTTAATTTCTTGGTTCACGGATTTTTTCATAAAAAATATGGAGCGAGAGGGCGAAATAAAAATAAAAATTGTAAAATGGTTGGGGTAAAGGTAACGGCTAATCCAAAACATAAAGAAAAAAAGTTTTCAGCTTGAAAAAAGTGCAAAAACACTTTTTGTACAGTAACAGCACCTGTACCCACACTTTAAGGAGCTTTTTCTCGGTCCCAATTTTTTTTCCTATTGACGTAGGCATTAAGCGACCTTTTCTCAACGACCACCTGGCCAACGCGACCGCGACTGCAGTGTGCTTGCTATTTGCCATTAAACACAACGGAAACCGTTATACTTTGCATAGGGCATGTTTTGAGTCGATACTCACTCAGCAACCACCTGTCCAAATCGACCGTTTTTGTCCGGTCCCCCGGGAGGTCGTCTTGGGCAGGGTTGACTGTATTCCTCTAAAGCAGTTATGAAAGTAACTGGATATGATTTTGGAAATGGTCAGACTGTCTTTCATCAGTGACACTGAGGAACACTGGCTGAGTAGCAGGTTTTATACCTTACCGATAAATTGATATGCAAATGAGATGAAGGCAATTTTTGGATGATCCAATAGAAAGCAAAAGTAAGACAAGATCAAGACAAAGTTGATGCAAACAAATCAAGGGCAATTTATGGGAATTCCCCTATCATCTTACACCAATCAAGCGGTACTAAAATATGAAAACTTCCTTGGACAAAGACCTACTCACAGCAGAAATTGAGTTTTCCATAAAGCAAATGTCTTCAACTCACAATTACCCTCCTCTCCATAGCCTCCTCAATAGAGGTAACCATAAAGTTATACAGAGATATATCTAGATCAAGGACGTTATATAACATCCTAGTTTAGATAAAGGCCAGGCAGCCCCCTCCCCCACAATAATAGTTTGAAGAGCTACCGTATATGGATATCAGCTAGTGCCCTAATGGCATGCTTTACTTTTCACACTTTTGGCATTGAGCACTTAAAATCAATAGGTGAAAGGGAGAGGGCACCCTTTCCGGCGCCCTTGTCATTCCTATAGAGGAGCCCTGCCATTCCTTAGGTGCTACCTCCATGTTCTCATCAGTCCCGATCATCTGCACTAAAGATGGGTTATAGCCCTGGGGACATTTCAAATTATGCTATTACTGTGCTAAAAATAATACAACTTGCTGACAGGTGATCTATTCCACTACACTCCTGCCTGGGGATATTGCAGCTTAATTTGATGATTTTGTTCCTCCGTGGATTAGTGCTGAATACAAAATTTGTCTGAATGAGGTACATTATTTCGTACAAAATTTGTCTGAATAAGGTACATCATTTCATACCTTTCCTAGATATCAACAACTTCTTTTTCATCAGAAATGTTAATGAACAGGAGTTCCCCTAAGAGTTTTCCTTTCCTTTGATCCATTTCTGTTAGGACATTTTCTTATCTTCACTGCATTGATACTGTTAGGGACTCCACAGGTGCAGTCTGGTACTTCCATCTATATTGTTGAGCTCTTCAATTTTCTTGGAACACTTCAACTATTGTGGTAGCTTTGAAGCCAAGAGACGAACAAATATTACAATTCAAATTGCATGTGATCAGTAGGGAATGGGTATAGAGAGAGATCTGGGGCATGCAGCCAACCCCATGGAAGCCATTACATTGGAGCACAGCATACCAAGTCCCCAGGGAAACCAGGCATTACATCAGCAATATCTGTGCACGAAATCTCCTGAGAACAGTTACATCATCAGTTCCAGTGCACACATTTGCTATATATAGTAAATTTAGTATCATTGGTAGAAATAAACTCACCTGTTGCAGATAATAGCTGAGTCTACTTATTAGCATGTTTGCAAAATTAATGTACTCTATATCACTAAGCAGGTGTGCACAGGTATTGCTGACATCACAGTTTCTTGGAGATGTCGTGCACAGGGATTGCTGACATTTTGAGTGCAAAGAGATGCCATGCATACAAATTGCAAATGAAACTGTTTCTAGGACAGCAAGGAAATGTAAATTGGTATGTCTAAAATGTCAATTATACTATCAATATCAAGGGAAATCAACCTGAAAATTGCACTGTAGCTTTGGGGTCAAGTTGTGTACAATGCTTATATAAGCCTTGTTGCATTGAACACTAGTACTCTAGCAATAGAACACGCATAATGCAGTAATGAGTATGGAACAGAGGGTTGAGGAAGTCATAATAATTATTGTAATCTCTTGCAAAGCTTTTTTACAGTTATTGTCAAAGAAAGCAACCTTGATCTATGGTATGGTCAACGTGGGGGACACGATGAGAAATTAGCTGATTCAAATTTGGAATGGCTTAAGCTCCCTTCACACGAGAGCACGAATGAGCCGGAATGCCGTAGGAATGAAAATTCTTTGTTATTCCTGGCAATTCCTGACAATTCGTAGAGCATTCTAGCTATTTGTGCTGACAAGTTTTTTACATGTTAAAAACTGTCGAGGTGCATTCGAAGTGGAGAAATATCAATTGGAATTCGTAGTGGATTCTAAGTGTATTCTAACTACATGTATTCTAACTGCAGTCTGGCCGCATTCTACGGCATTCCAACGTTACTCGAAACATTCTTGTCTCATTCGATGGAGAACCGAAACGGCAAGCCACCTCGAATCCTGCCAGAATGTGGCCGAAAGAATATCTCGAATGCAGTGAGAATTTCTAGAATACACTACGAATTCACAGGAATAGAAAAGAATTTTCATTCTGAAGCCATTCTGGCTCATTCCTTCTCCTGTGAAGGGGATTTAAGGCCTATTTGGAATTCCCACCCGAATGGCCCCGAATGTGGCACGAATTTTGCAAATACTTCATTCCGGCTGCTTCTGCTTGATTCCTGCTGATTCTGTTTCAGTGTGAAGGCCCTATAAGCCACACATATAACAAGGTTAACAGTAATAGCAGCAAGTTTAGGGCCACACAGCAAATCTAATGGAGACACAAATGCATAACTCTGAACCCCCATTTGTGATTTAACTCTGACGTCATCCAGTAGAGTTTAAAGGAACATTTTCAAAATTTGGAAAGGAGCTCCGTGTTTTGATACAAAATCTTGTTCCCATGATTATTGTCTTCTCATATCATAGCTGTTTCCTTGCCGAGTCGACCAATGCAACAGTGTTGCGGGAGGAACTAAGGTCTAAGGTCATGAATAAAGGATACCGGTACCTTAAAATTTTTGTGGCCGTAAGATCGCACTGAAGCAACGTTGACGAGACAATGTGGTCTTTATTCTGTAGGACTGTTGGATGAAAATATAAATAAAACAGAACTTAAGTAACTAGATAATACTGTCTAAGCTCTTAAAGCTTCATACTGGGGTTAGATCAGCACACAAATAGAGGGTGTCTTGGTGCCTTGCAGTTTGACATTCATAGCCTTCATTTCATTTCCATGGCCTTTTCCTAGCAGGAATTTTAGGGTGGTATATATGTTTGTGGTGTGCATACCAAAAAACATGGATCTTCATAATTCAATCAATGGCATCACGTATCTGTTCTGTGCACCCAAATTTACTGAGACAAATCGTCCCGCAGTATGGACAGGAACTGTCCCGGGGTGGATCGGAATTCCAATTTGGAGAGTGACTGGCTGCATTGATAGGGATGGTTGATGGTTATCGCTGAAAGCTATCGATGCCGGGCTGTTTGGGCAGACAGGATCCGTGGCACCTGACGCCTACTCACATAGATAAAACATAGTTAACCCCCTGACCTTCCTCATCTTGACCAATCAGTGCCAACAACACCCTGTGTCGTTAAACTCGGCAACCATGATTCAACCTTGTGAGGTGACGAAGGTGAAACAACTTTTCCTGCTTGAGTACCAGAAATCACCCAGCTGTTCCCTCAACTAAATAATGTCTCATATCATAGCTGTTCCCTCAACTAAATAATGTCTCATATCATAGCTGTTCCCTCAACTAAATAATGTCTCATATCATAGCTGTTCCCTCAACTAAATGATGTCTCATATCATAGCTGTTCCCTCAACTAAATAATATCTCATATCATAGCTGTTCCCTCAACTAAATAATGTCTCATATCATAGCTGTTCCCTCAACTAAATGATGTCTCATATCATAGCTGTTCCCTCAACTAAATAATGTCTCATATCATAGCTGTTCCCTCAACTAAATGATGTCTCATATCATAGCTGTTCCCTCAACTAAATAATGTCTCATATCATAGCTGTTCCCTCAACTAAATGATGTCTCATATCATAGCTGTTCCCTCAACTAAATGATGTCTCATATCACAGCTGTTCCCTCTACTAAATAATGTCTCATATCATAGCTGTTCCCTCAACTAAATAATGTCTCATATCATAGCTGTTCCCTCAACTAAATGATGTCTCATATCATAGCTGTTCCCTCAACTAAATGATGTCTCATATCACAGCTGTTCCCTCAACTAAATAATGTCTCATATCACTACTGTTCCATCTCACTTAGGAATACCCCTTTTCTGCTGAAGGTGACCTTGAGCAAAGTTTTCATTTAATCACCTCATCTTCCATTTTTATTTGTCTGCCATCACTCATACACATGTATACTTGTTACAGTCACTTAAGATTCCAACTATATCTGTGTTAGACTGGTAAAGAATACTGATTGTGTATGATATGTAAATGCAGTTATCATCACTAAGGTCATATTCATCCTACGATCGTCGTACAACTGCATGCTGATGGCCTTCTTGAAATAGTCGTGCAGGTGTCAAAACTTGAAGATGTCTTGTAACACCGATAATGCTATGATCTTAGTTCCTCGTTGGTGGTTAAAATCTTTCACATGTACAGCCCACTTTAAATTGTATATCAAAGACATCCTACAATGAATGAGAATTGCATATTAACCTTCAAAACATAAAAAATCAGACTGTGCTGTCTTGATAAAATGTGATATTTCCCCACAAAATAGCACCAAGTGAGCAGATGGCAGCACAAAATCATGCAATATTGTTGGAACTTGAGCCAAATATACCCCAAAAATTGCATCACCATCCACTGGCTGAGTGTGGAATCTGTTTCTAGCCATGGTTAAATCAAATTCTGCTGTGAGTGCCATTTCCTTCCACAGTAATGAGGGCTGCACAGTACTGGTCTCACACTTGACATAATTTCTATATGATTATTCTGTGTCCATCCTTCATGTATAAATCCCACCCTAAGAATTAAAGAACAGATAACATTAGAATCCAGGAACCTTTGGAGATATTTAACGATGCTCCAAACCTTCATGGCACTGAACCAGATCAAATGTTCTTCCCACACATTTTTGTTCCGTCAGCTTGTCACATGATGCGTGGGGGCGAAATCCTCTGCAGGCAGCGATGGTAATACTCTCAATCACTCGCTGCTGTAATATTCAGGAGAAACCATTAACAGTGGAGTCTGCAACAGAATGACCATCAGTTCCATATGGGTACACAGGTGGTCATTGCTGGCGATGTTTTGTGGAAATTTTGTAGATGATTGGATTTCAACTTTTTTCATGGAAAGCCATACCATAATGCAGAAAGCATCAATTGACCAGATAAATGAGATATAAAGTTAGCAATTGGAACAAAAACAGGAATATTCTACAAAGTGTATGAGGAAAATAAGGGGAGTAGTCAGTCCAACCAAAAATGGGGGACTGACAACATTTCTAAGGTCACTCATAATTAGTATACAATAGAATTAAAATTCATAGGCATATTGCAAAGGATTTTACCTATACGTGTAACAAGTACAAAACAACAAATTTGCAGTTGACAGTGTTAACATCAAGGTACTAGTAATATTTGTGGACAAAGTTCACATTTACAATGATTGCACTGGCGACTCTTTGGACATTTTATACTGAGATCTACTTGTAAATTGTTTTCAACTTCCCCATCATTACCACAAACATGTTTTGCAATTGCCAATTTGCAAAAATGGGGTAACAAACTCGGAAATGCCCATCCATAATCTGATGGATGACACCACGTGACTGAGATGTGACAGGTGTAATCCTCAGATTTATGACCTCCCAAATTATGACAGACACTTGCTAATCATTCACCAATGGTCCGGAGTGCCTTGTGGAAAATGACTTGAACACTTAATGATATGCTAACCATCATTCTGACCAACCTGTCAATACCTGATTTTAGAACTGACAAGGCAGCACCCCCCTCCCCCCCAAAATGCAATTGCTCTCCCCGCTCAGTGTCTAACCTTTAAACCCTTTAGTACTTATTGATGTTCCCAGATCCACATGCAAGGACTAGAGGCTGGAAACCAGTGTCATCAAGGTTACGCCCTATGTTCACCCCCCCCCCCCCATGTTCCAACACCGATAAGTTTTGACACAAAAAAAGGACCCACAAAGGAATTTAGTCTGACTGATAAATTGTACATCTTATTGAAGATTATCTTTGCAGATCTTGAAAGAGCATTTCAGTCAGACTTAGACAAGCAGGAGTTGATTTGGTGTAGCAGACCAGTGTAATAGGACCTGGTACTGTTGCTACAAGCTTGCCGAGTTTGTGAGTTCTATCGAAGGACATTTACACTTATCGTGACCAACACCAATACAGCTACTACTCAGTTGTTAGTCTTCATTCCTACTGGTAGTAGTTGTTTGAATGTCACTACTTTTCCTACCTAACAAAGATGGAGCCCAAAAGGTGACCTTCCAGCAGTTGAAAGGTGCTTAAAAATCACAGGGTAGAGGTGGATTTAAGCCTGAAAGGAAGGCCCTTTTGGTTTGCAAAGTAAGTAATCTCTGACGTCCATCTTCCTATAGCCAAATGCCAATGGCTATAGAGAAGAGAACATTGCATGCTTGTCTGGCCGGCAATATCCAGTGAATATGTGTGCTACATGTTAACTGGTGGTAGTGCACATTTCATTTCATTCTATACCATTGGAAAGGCACATAACATATAGCCAAGGCTACCTGAATATAGCCAGAAGCTATGAGAATATACTGAATGGTGAATATCACTTTTGTCTACTTTCATATATTGGGTTGCTTACAGCAACAAGATAGCAAAATGATCTACTGGTAGGTTTACACGAGCTTTCAACAGAACACCGACGTATCATTCTTCAGGCGCGTGTATCCTTTGCTCGGAGCTGTGAAGGGATTTACTACAAGGGTGAAAACGAATCCCGCTGAAGACATATTTATGCCTGGACTCGTACAGGTGGTTGTTGCATATGCCCGCCAAATGTCAAGGAACAACATCCTCTGTGAAAATAATGTGCCTTTGATTCCAATGTATTCACTGTTACAGGCTTCCATTGTAGCAGGGAGGGGTGAAAATATTACCAGATTAGTTACTAAGAAGTTGGTGCAGTGATGAAGCTCATGTTAAGGAGTTTCATGGCATGTTTTAAATCATATCCCATGGTTACTGATCAGGTGGATACTCAGATGCTTCCTTCTGGTGCCTGCAGAATAGCCTGTGCAAAGAGAGTAGAGGATCTAGAGGTGATATTACAAGACAATGTACCTTTATGATATAGGAAACAGCAGTTGTGACTTTTATTACTGACAGCTCATCTTTCAAATCAGCACAGACAGGGACTTTGGGGGTCTTGGTTGTTTTGTGGAATAAGGTGTGCATACCTTGTGGATGTGTCTTAAAGGAATAAGGTGTGGAGACTTGTTCAAGAATTCAAATTTGGTTGCTAGTGTTCCATAAACACACTCAGTATCTTATCTTGCATAATGTTAGTTTTTGAGAAAAAGTATTCTTGGGAAATTAATATGCAATAGATTGCTGCATCTTCTGTGTGTGAAAAGTCGCTGATTTCCGATTCAATCTGAATTCCTCAATCGATAAGAAAAGTACTCAACTGTTGACGACTTACAACATGACCTGAAGATGTGAAACTGATGTACATGTATCCTTGTATTATGTCAAATATCATCCAACATGTAGATTATAACAGCATTGCTACAAAACGATTAGGGCATAGTGGCCATTTTCATCAAACCCTTACCACTTCTCCACCAGAACAAGGCAGTTGTCATTGGTCAGCAGATTAATTTATTGTCCGGTATTACGACATTGATGGTGCTCCTTTAGTAGAGGTTGTCTGGTCATGAGGCAGAGGCGCTCCGGTATTCTGCGGAGGTCTCCTGTAACCATTATCTGCCCACATTGGGCTTATCAGGGGACATTCGCCCTTCCCTCCCGCATTAGCATTCAGCACGGAGCTGCGCATACCTCAGCGTTATTGCTGCATCCCACCACCAGGACACCTGCTGGAGGCTGGCAAAGTGACATTTGCCGCCTCCCACGAAACTGTGCGCCGGACAATGGAGCACATTCTGCTAGCCATGCAAAATGGCATTCTGAATAAAAGGGGGAATATACGTGGGGCTAGCACTGGGGAATTGCCAAGTCCAATACCTGAATTTTCCGATGATGATTTGTTGAGGCCCATCTTTAACCTGTGAATATTGCATGGGGTTACAGCTGATAAGATCAAGTATTGCGGGCTGAAAGGCGGTAAAATGGCCATTTTTCAATCGTTATCGCAAGGCGAGCTGCTGACGTTTAGCTGAAAATCATGAATAACTAAACGTTATGGTTCTCCGGGCTGTGCAACATATGTCAATAGATCTTCTGGGGCCCCGCGGGACAAGTGAGGTCCTTGAAGGATTTCCACTCAAGGCATTTGATTATGTGGAGCAGTTACCTTCCAAACCTGGAACAGATGACATGGCAGCTGTGGAGGATTAAACAATTTGAGATCATTACCGTAATCAGAGACCCACTGCGATTAATATTCCACATGCCAAATTTTTAACTTAAAAAAATTCATCTAAGCACATATGGTTATACTACAATTACTGCAATTTTACAGTGACAATACTATTACAACTAATAGATATTAGATAGAAATATTTCTTCATTGATGTTTGACAAGCTGGCAAATTGATTGAAGTGTATTCAGGACAAAACTCCATTTCAAAGATCAGGAGCAGAGACCAGCACCTGGACAGAGCACTGTATTGTAATGGCAAGGAAATCAGATGCAAGATGCTGCATCAAATGAAAGTTAAGTGTGGTATTAATGGGCTTGACCTTTGCAAATCACCCTGAATTGTCAAGTACACAATAATGGTATGTAAGGCTGCATATTAGCAACTTCCATGTGTCAAGCACTGACCCTCCAGGTCTAGGAATCCACTGAAGCCGTCCAATCAGCACTGAGTATTAACGTCACATGTTTCAGATTGGCCAATGGCGAACTGAATTTGATTTTGCTTCGTAAATTCCCATCATGCCTGAATGTGGTCCATCATGGGTGAAAGTGGGAGTGGCAAAGTGGCCCATACATGTGTAATAGCTTACAACGTCAATCAATCGAAGAGTACAGATAGTTCTGACTGTAGATATGTCCAAGTTTCAGTGTGTTTATAAAAGATGGGAAGAAATTTCTTATGGGATATATATTACATGTCATCATCACACCCCTAGCACATTTCTTTTTACATTAATAGCTTATGATTCCAAAATATGCCTGGATAGAATCAAGGATATATATTCACTTTTGCTTAAGGTGGTTAAAGCCTCATTGATCTGCCAGGATAAACATGGTTGGTCAATGATGTGAAAAGTAAAATGCTACTAGCCATTGATACACATGTATAGCATGGATTGGGAAGAATAGAGGGGCTAATCTGGCAAGACACTATTTGTAGTCCAACAGGAGGATAGGTAGAGTGAGGTCTGCGCTTATGAGAGGTGTATGATAAATGAGGATGGGATCTGTATGTATTCAGAGGAGACATCTTAAACTCTTAACAAAGTTCTGAAAGTGTGACTGTGCTTTTGATGGATTTGTCCACTAATTGTCTCCATGTTTTTTTTAAAGAATTGATTACTCTAAATGGTAGCAACATTCTCAAATGAATGAACCTAGAATAGAAAAAAGGAAAAATCATCCTAATCATAGATTACTGGTAACAATTTCTCAGAGAATGATGTTGAAACTAATAATCACCAGTTCAGTAAGCTTGTCATGTCCATTTCCAAACTTGTCCATGAAATTCTCCCCCCATTCTGCACGTACATAATTCCCAGGGAAAATATTCCACAAAACTGCAGCTAATTCTGCATCAGTAAAATGTCAAGGATTAGCAATACTGCAAGAGTTATTGGCACCTGTCTCTGGGAAGAAAGTGCATAATCCGTTAGCGTGAACTGGTGCCACCTCATTTTGGGAAGACTGCCATCAGACTGAAATCTGATGAAGCCACACTGACATTCCCACATTCAATCAGCACTAATGTCTCCATTTGGGGGCCACGTGTTGGAGGCCTGTGGTGATAAAAGGTCTTCCATTGCTCGAGATGAAACGCCGAGACAAGGATAAATATAGCGATGGGAATGAGGTGGGTCCTGCAGGATGATTCTGCTTGAGGTCAGGTCAGGTTATCCACATCCTAATGCAATCAACAATAAAATGAGGAACATGCCTGTTGTCATTACTTCACTTCTCCATCTGTCATTGTCTTTCAAGTGGCGTCACTGCAAGCAGGGGGCCCGAGAGGTCTCGCCGTGTACTGCCTCTTTCCATTGAACTACTCCAGACTTTGAAAAGTGGCCTTTGTACTTCCTCTGAGTTGCAGTGTGTTGGTGATGGCCGACTATTGGGATTCCCCACGATGACAGGAGAGGCTTTGAAGAGAGATTGGAAGCTGGGGAACTTATTGTGCAATTCTGTCCATTGCTTTCATGTCAGGGCTTGGTACATTGTGTAATTAGGTAAAGATTGTATAGCAACAGTCAGACGAAATGGAGATGGTACCTCCCAGTGTGTATGTTAGGGAGCCGCTACTTCTTAAAACTGATGTTATCTTGCGTTTGTTGCCTACTCTAATGTGATGGACTACTGGGCAAACCTTGTGTGACATTTCACGAAAGTAGTAGCTGTATATACAAGTACATACATGTACATGTACCTAATGACATAGGTACTTGCAGTATATACAAAAGCTTTGTACTGCCATGAAAATCAGTTGTTGTGCTTTACATTGAAGAATCAAGTAACTTTCAATCTATGATGACTGAGGTGAGCTGTTTTATGTTCATCCTCAATTGCTGACATGCCTTTTTTGAAACGCTTAAGATTAAAATGCTTATTTTGAAGCTATGGCTACAACAATCTATTTAGTTGCTGTTAGTAGCTAACTATGGGGAAAATATGTCCCAAATCATATGCATTGACAATTGTCTTTATGCAAAGGTTTTTTACATATTACTTTTTTTCCAATGGACAACCACTTTCATGAGTCCTCTCTATGCTTGAACTATTGCAAGAAGATAACAAGTATTTATTACTCAATGGATATACACAATTTGACAGTACACACATTCTTTGCTGGACATCGTATTTCTAGAAAAGCCCTTTGCTGGACATCGTATTTCCAGAAAAGCCATTTTCAGCTGCTTTCCCCCAAACATAGCAGTACGATGACGTAAGCCCCTGGTTAGTGTGGGATGAGGTCCCCTGTACTCCCCCCATCTGTCACTGTTGCAGAGAGATGCATCAATTAGCCGTCCTGTCACAGCATGACAGAGGGATGAAACAATATCTGCCAAGGAAGGCCCCAACTTACACGTGCCCAACAGGTAGCTTGTATCACCCTAGTCTGCCATTAGTTTCTATTACCAGAAACATGCATACCTGCTGAGGAAATACATGAGGGAGAGTAGTATCCATGTAAAAATCATAAGACTTCCAGAGAGGACAATCTCTGCAACAGGTACCAAGATTCCTCCACCCATGGTGTACTTGCTATCACAAGGTACATCTCACGGGTACTCACGGTCTGTAGACAGATTCTTAAGAGATGCAATACATTAAGACAAGATCATACATTCCTGGTTTGATGTGAGCCACCTAAGAGCGAGATTCGGAGGATTGCATCGTGAGTGAATAAGAGTTATATGAGATGTGTTGGCTGCAGTTGACTTTGTGACACTTTCACTACAGACTGAATACTGAATAAAGTGGGCAAAATCACAATTTGAAAATCCTTCCTCACTGAACAATACACTTGATTGGCCAGTATGATACTACTTTTTCCGCACTTTAAAAACATTGAAAGGCTTGAAGAAAGATACATACACGGATGCCGCAGTCTAAAACCAGAAGCGGTAACACTTAATATCCTATACTAAGGAAATTGCTAAGTGTATTTTGCCTTGTAGATGATACATGCATGCGTAGTGTGCATTCAGGATTCACAGTAAAAAGACCTTTGATGTACATAGGCTCTACAAACAGACAAAGCTCTTGATTTAGCAATGGGATATACAGTGAAAGGATATACCATGTGCCTGGGTAAGACAAAGTACCTAGAACTGCTGAATTGCCTTAAAGAAGGCAATGAAGCCACACTTAAACCTTTGAAGTATTGTGCCAGCACTTAATGGCTGTGAGATGAAACAGACAAGTCATCCAAGTCCATTTTAGCAGACATCTATCCCATGATAAATGCTATTTATACCTGCACTTAATGTTGTTGTTGGACAAATCTGTCTACGACATCAGATACTTCTCCCCAGAGATTACCCCAGACAACTCATTTTCAAAGAGAGGAATACAAGAAAATGACGTACATTCAACTAGCAGAAAATACTGTGCTTGTGATTGAGTTAAGGCCTGGAGATGATAAAGGAAAACATGTATATAAAGGGGCAAGATAAAGCTGCACATACATCAGCTCAAAAAAGGATCACATCTTTTACAACCCAGCAATTCAGTTCAAAACTGTTTCGAGAGAACTTTGCAACTTCATTGTATTCTTCGTTGAGGGTGCGTCATGTTGATTCATGGATTTATTTTGTTTATGGTTTTGTCAAAAACTAACTGAAAAGCCTCAAATAAATTCCTTTGATTTGGGGGTGGAGCTGGGACCTACAACTAGAAAGGACTGTACTGGTTAATTCTTTGTGCAACATGTTCTTGCAACAGGGCATTTTGTTGGTTCCTAGATATTTCTCGGTGGTTTTGTAGAAAACATCACTCAAAAGTCTAAAATAGATTCCTTTGATTTTGGAGTGATATATTGTAGCTAGGCCCTGCAGTTAGACAGGACTGTACTGGTAAACTTTTTAAACAAGTCTCCTGGCAGCTTCTTTGCAAACTGCAGCAACTGCAGATTAAGGCTTGGGGCCCTGCTGGGCAGTTCACAGGTTGTTTTTTGGCACTTTCGGGAATGACCCCAACATGGCCCCATGGGACACCTTGTGGCTCCTGGGGTATTTTGGGGGTTGAATTTAAGTCTGACTTATATGAACCTGGGACCCGGTAACAAATAGATGCCATGACCTACCTGTGGGGAACACTGAGAGGTACCCCCCAGTATCCAGCAGTCTACTGGGACAAATTTGTGGCTTCGGAGCCCAACTGAGCCTACACCCCTGATGGGCACTGTTGTATTTGGGACCTAAGCCTTAGGCAGCAGAATGTCAGAAAGTATAACGTTACCTTGGCAAGGAATTACACTCCACATACAAGTGCTGTCTGCTTCTGATGTATTGTTACATTAGATACTGGAAAGATCTGGCATTATAAAGTCATCAGCCCACGCAATCTGGGTTAGAATTTGTTTCCTGTTCCCCTGCCTGTAATTGTGTAAGCATTCCCCCTGCATCCCGCTGATGAAATGGGAAAGTCGTGCCATCCTT
The DNA here is from genome assembly GCA_019207045.1 of Branchiostoma floridae x Branchiostoma belcheri. NCBI lineage: Eukaryota > Metazoa > Chordata > Leptocardii > Amphioxiformes > Branchiostomatidae > Branchiostoma > Branchiostoma floridae x Branchiostoma belcheri. The sequence goes on from CM033027.1 coordinate 9,088,157, forward strand.
GCCGAGGCATCAATAATTTAGTCGTGACCTTCAACCCTTGCCATGTAATCACCGCAGAAACGTCTTCTCCAAACCAGCAGAAATGGCTGCCGTGGCTAATGCATCATGCATGGCCTACCACCATTGCTCCGTCTTCGATTTCTACCCCTAGGTGATTCTCTGTAGCCCTGAATATTTACAGGAGTCGTTTTAATGAGCAGGCAAACCATTTCGACGGAAAACCACCGTGATTTCTTTTCTGCTTCATTCAATTGCTGTCAGGCATTCTTTGAGTATGATGAAGGGGTGTCTGCTGCTGGAGATTCCTGGCTAATTTGCAGAAATTGCATTGTCTTTGCTGCAGATAAGCGGTCCACAAGGTCAAATGGCTGCAACAAGGAGATAACAGTTCTTGATTCAAATTCAAATAAAATCGTGGCAAATACAAAATGAACGATTTGCATATTGCATGACCTCATTGAAAATGACATTCCCCAAAAGAAAGGGGCCCAGTGGGGGCATCCTTGATCTTGATAGGTTTACCATGGGTATGTCGTCAAGCTTCAACTGGTGTATGCATATTTACCACTCTAAATAAATTTATAAAAACAAATGCAGGAAATAAAGTGTCCAAAGCCATGTTCAAGTCGTGTTCAAGGAGACAATCGCAGAAGGAAGCTGAATAGAGAACTAAGGATGAGGGGCTCATCTTTTCAGCACAGAGAGCCATTGAACAGATGGATAACAAATGTGTCCTGCTTACATATTATTGGACAAATATGCCCTGTGGAGTTCCATATGCCGAACCACATTGACAGCAGCTTTTCAGGCTGCCTACCTGACCTGCACTGCAGCAAGGACCCCACCATACATAAGGTCATAGCGCCATTCTTCCATGGTGATAAAATAAATGTTGATCACTCAAGACCTCTACAGAAGTGATTCAGCAGAGGCTGCAGGTACTGCAATCAGTGTTCCAGTCAGGCTAATTAAAATTTGTTGGTAGATTCTTGAGGCAATGCTGCAAAGTGGGACATGTACATTGTATACGATATAACATAGGGTCCCTCATTAAAGTTTTTAACTCAAAGTCTGTTTATTGTTTGGATATTTGTACACGGTACAATCAATGCTGATACTGATCAGCAAAAATTGCTGTTTTTTAAGTTCTGACATAAATCTTCTTGACTGTTCGTTGAGAATCAGATTAGTCTAGTAGTGGGCCAAACATGGAGAATGCCTCCGGAGTTTACATCATCTTCGACAGTGGCATTCAGCAGAAACTGTTTTGGTGCTTTATGCAATATTGTAAATCAATACAAGTCTCCTCCTGCACCCACTCTGTAATTCCACCCTCAGCTCATGTGGAGAGGCCCCAGAAACCCCCAGAATGGCTGGATCCCACAGTATCTATATTCCCAATCATCAAGCCGTCTCAATACTAAAATAGGAAGGAGCCCAGGTAATAGCATGATAGGATGCCCATAATCCCCCGTGTTGAGTCCGCTGGCCAGAATTTTATTCCGCCATTGATTTACTGACTATCCAAACGGTCGTTTCGAAATCGCTATTGGAATTCAATTCGGGAGATAATTGCACACAAGAGGCATCCGCCTATGATGGAGATAAGATTTGCATGCTGCTGGCGTCTTGCAGCGCCAAACCCTCCGGCTCCATTTGCGCTCTGTCACCGCCACTCCTTATAAGGCACCTTGCAGACTGTACCATTGTGGGACATGGGGGGATAGGGTAGAAGTCTTTGCATGTAGCTAGCACACACACACACACACACACACACATATATATATATATATATATATTGAATATGAATGAGCAATAATGCAATACTCTATTCTTTTAATACGGAAGTTACCAATGTGTAATAGCCATGTAACTGACAAATGTTGTTCAGCAATTGCAGCCTCTATAGGAAAGGGGGTGTAATTTACTCCTGTCCACAGAATAACAGAACATGAAAAAGTTATACATGAAAAAGGGAATGATGGTAGGTCATACATATTTTAAATGTATTTGAAAAAACACATCAAAATACAACATGATGCAACAAATGCACAGTACACATTCATGATATTTTCTGTTCTCACAGGTATGGAGATATGGTTCCTGACACATGGGCAGGCAAGATCGTAGGGGGCATCTGCTCCCTGAGCGGAGTGTTGGTGATCGCTCTACCTGTTCCCGTGATTGTGTCCAACTTCAGCCGAATCTACCACCAGAACCAGAGAGCAGACAAACGGAAAGCCCAGAAGGTACGCTGCCTTTGCTTTCTTCAGCCAATCACAAAACAGGTTGCCTCATACAGATACAATCAACTGCTTCCCTTAGACCTTGGATTATGTTCCTTCCGTATACTGCTACTATTACTTCTAGCAGTCAGATAATACTATATTTCCTGATAGCTAAGATAAGAATGTTATCCCCATAGGAACATAAAAAGAATGATACTGCACAAAAATAAAACATGGTTCCATCCGAAAGCCAATGTCATGGCCCCTGCCATGTACAATATGTGTTAGACAACAATCCTGCCATTGCTGGTTACATGCTACTAAAGCCATCTATGAATCCAAAACCTAAAAAAAAAAAGCAAAACACATTTCAAACGGCACAGACTAAGTCAGATTCAGGATTATTTCATCTGAAAAGTGTCTTGCATAACCACACTGGGATTTCAGCACCAAGGAGATGCCCAATGTACAGGAACCACCCCTTCAAAGATCTGACTCATATAATGTTTCGTGATACAAATACTTTACCATTGCTGGCTACATGCTACTAAAGCCACCTAAAAATCCAAGACCTACAAAACAAAAGCATACTACTATTAAAAAAGCACAGACTATAACAGATACAGGATATCTTCACATGAAAAGTGTCTTGCAAAACAGAACTGTGATTTCAGCACCAAGAAGAGGTCCAATGTACAGGAACCACTGCTCATCTTCAAACTTCTGAGTCATACAATGTTTCCTGATACAAATACTTTACCATTGCTGGCTACTTGCTACTAAATAATCTACAAATCCAAGACCTACAAAACAAAAGCATAATACTAATTTCAAACAGCACAGACTAAGTCAGAGTCAGGATTGTTTTACCTAAAAAGTGTCTTGCAAAACAGAACTGTGATTTCAGCACAAAGGAGATGTCCAATGTACAGGAACCACTGCTCATCTTCAAAGATCTGACTCATACAATGTTTCCTGATACAAATACTTCACCATTACTGGTTACTTGCTACTAAGCGATCTACAAATTCAAGACCTACAAAACAAAAGCATACTACTATTAAAAAAAGCACAGACTATAACAGATACAGGATATCTTCACATGAAAAGTGTCTTGCAAAACAGAACTGTGATTTCAGCACCAAGGAGAGGTCCAATGTACAGGAACCACAACTCATCTTCAAATATCTGACTCATCTAATGTTTCCTGATACAAATACTTTACCATTGCTAGTTACACCTGAAAAGTGTCTTGCATAACCACACTGTAACTTCAGCACCAAGGAGATATCCAATGTACAGGAACCACATCTTCAAAGACCTGACTCATACAATGTTTCTGAACATAAAATCATCACAATGAGTGATTCCTGATACAAAAACATACTATCAGATATTCTTGACCATAAGTTAAAGGTTTGATGTAGGAAAAAATCAGCTAAAGGTCCTGTGTTTGAGGAGAGTCACACCTCAAGCATTTTAAAGAACCCAACACACTGGTAAAAAAAAAGGAGGGGTCCTTCCCAGTGCACATGTGAGTGGTTCAAACCTACAGTCCTATGAGTGCACTATAGGCAATTTCTGTCATATTGAAGTCACCTGAGTTAGTTATAATAATCATGATAAAATAACAATAAACCATGTTCCCAGAGTGGCATACATCTCTATTCTTTCTCTATATATTCACAACAATTCAACATGGAATCTCCCCCACATTTCTTGTCAACACTTCTTTAATAAGTCATGACTGCCAATTGCTAGAATTATTAATGAAGGTACAGAAATAGCATGCCTGATATCAAATGATTGTGGAAACACGGAGTCTTCCTCAGTTATTGATTTTCCATTAGCAGCAGAGCTTTGGCAGCTTCCATTTGTAAAAGTTTCAACTTTTATTTTCCTGTAGTTCAATTTTCTACTACAACTATGCACAGGATAAATGTTACAAGTACACTATGAGCTTTCATCATTGGTTAGTGCTGAGACCTGAAAATCTTCCTTGCAAATTGCTTTAAACATGGAGGATTCAACTAAAATCTTTCCAGGAGAAAGCCTTCCAAATATAAAATTACTTATATCATACCTTGGCCATGATAACATCTGATTCTTGTGTTCTTTTACGTAGCCAACTGGCTTCTACTTGTAACCAACGGCCTTCCAAGGAATAATTCAAATGAACAATGAACTTGACATGCATTGCTGTTGAAAATTTGAATGCCAGATTCAAGCATTGGAAACAATGTTCATACATTCTTATGTTTGAAGACCCAAAGTTTCTCAGCTCCTGGTGCATTTTGCATTGAAATGTGTATCTTCTTGTGAAAGTATGACAACAAGAATATAATACGGTGTACTTTGGCAGTCGGTCTGGTAACCTCATATGACACAGAATAAACTGCGCTGTATAACACTGATGCCATGATTGAACTTGAACATACATTTAGACTGACAACTGATCCCATACAAGAAGTATCAGTAACATACACAAGACCTCTTTTCAAATATCACATCACATGGAGGTAAAGAACAAGTAGGAAATAACAACTATAAAGACATTTTGTCTGTCATTTTTATTGCTGTAAGGTGTCAAAATTCTGTCACATCTTAAGCGACTTAAAAATTGATTTTCGGGTTTATTCTATCCAGTTTCTCAAATGTGGACTATCAAATGTATTCATTTGACTGCATGATCTTCTTTTCACTCCAAGCACAGTTTTGTTGAGATTAGGTAACAGAGACATGTGAGGACATGAGAGCCCTAACAGCTCAGGTATTGTGACCTATGTCATGACAATACCTGTAAAGTGTAAGCGCTTTGGTTAAATCCATTTTTATGGTAATACCACTTCAATGGACAGAAGAATTTGAAAGATCTCACACTTCAGTACAAGATGAAATCGCATTAAATCACAAAGTTTTGTGTGACACTTACAAGAACTGTCTGAAGGACAGCTCAATGAAAGCTACATTGACAGGTGAAAAGTCACTATGTTTGGCCCATTGTTTTTATATTTCATTACAAACCAACAATCTGATTTCAAGTAATAAATTAGTTCTACCATCTATGGCTTCCTGACATTCTTACAAACTTAACCTTTGCTGTCATCCTCCCACTTGCTTCTTCACCTTGGTCTAGTTACAATTCAGCCAGGAACAAATTTTACCAAGGCCAGCTGGAACAAACTTTGGACACACACACCAAAATGGACAAACAAATCAACCAACAAACCAAAATGACAGACGGTAAATGCAGTCAATAAGTCCAACATACATTGTACAAGTTTGTACATGAAGATTGTGTACTGTGCACTGTCCCTTAACCAAAGAGCCTCCCGTATTGGCCAAAATCCATCCCCATGTGTTTTATCAACCATTTTATCCAACAGCTCATGAAGTAGTGGTTTTAGCTAAGTGTGCTGCATGCGTAGGTGGGCAGGTTATCACCTCACAGCTCACTGTGAACATCACGAGGTTCAGTGTTCAAATCATAAAGACTGGGGCTCAAAAATAACTCTCTGGTTCAGTTCTTTGGATAACATTTTCATCCAGATTGCAAGATTTTAGAATAGAAAATTGCTGATTAATCTTGCACATACATGTACATTACCACATATGTAAGACAAGTGGCTTAATTATGTAGCTTTTCTTCCTTTTTGAGCAAAAAATCAATCACCATACGAATACAGCAGAAGATGATGAACAGGTAGCTTGCACAAGAATGTGTATTTCTTGCACATAATCTAGAAAATCCAATCAAACTGCTGTGCTATATCCATGTACTTGAGACAATCTATTTGTTGCAGTAATACAGAAGCATCCAATATGAACCAACTGTTGTCCAAGCCCATGCAATCACAAATCCCCCCATCGGAAGCCCTGATGGACCGACCCAGGGGTCATCCCTGACTCTAATCAAAAGATCTGCTGACCCACTTTCCTGGCAGATGTGTCCCGGGATGTTCTTTGAGAAATAACGCTGACAATTAACCCAGATTCCAAAACATCATTCCGTGCAAGCAGGAACCAGGTTTTTCACCACTTATAGGCCAGCGACTGCCATCAATCTTCCATTGTAGCACAACTAACTGTTTCCTATTCAACAGTACAACAAATAGATACCAATGTAGGAGGAATACATTATGAAGGAAATCCAATTCTGAAACTGTTATGGCAGACCTAAATGCTATGAATGATAAGTCTAAATCCAGGTATGCACAGTGTTTTCAAATGCATGTGGCAGGTTACAGGAAATATTCTATAGCTTTAGACAACATTCCAGGCAAATCAAATGTATCATGCATCAAGATATACTCGCTGAAATGCAGTGCAGAAGAAGAAGAATGTCCTCTTTTCTATTTTCTTCCCAACTGAAACCAAAGTTGACTGTAACTTGTAAGTTACATACTATGACAAATATATCAAAACTTTTTGAGAGGAAAATTCTTAGCAGTCATTTTATCGCCTCTTGATGATTGAGAAGTCCATCCAAAGAACAAAACTTGTATATGTGCACTGCTCAGACAAGAAAAATCTGATTTTAAAGTTTCTGATTCTGCAGGGCTGTTTAGAAAGACTGGCTGCTCAGTGAAACTGAAAGCTTGACAAACACTACGATTCTATATCTGTTAAGAGATTACTGTACAGGCTAATTTTTCTTTAGCATGTATTGTTACTGCAGCCCCTTTGTAAATCCAGACATCATAGGAAAATAAACAACACAGCAGTAACCATTTCATCAAAAAGGATCTACGGCATACACAAGATTTGAAGCCATTCTTCTACATGTATCAATCTGATGCACTTGAGGTAGCTCCACACAAAGGGTTATTGATTGCAAGTCGGCCATCTTGTTTTTCACAGGATTTGCTGTGTTGAGTTTGAAAGGAAAGAGGATGCTTGTATTCAGGATGCTGAAGAGTACAATTGCAGTGATACATTTGCCAGGGCCCGGTATTTGGCAGAAATAGATGTTCCAACTGGGATCCTCGCAGATCCTTATTAGTTTGGCGCAGGAAGTGTGTGATAACAGATTCTCAGCTAAAGCTAACTTACTAAACCTGCAGTGATGGAAGGCCTGCCATCTTCCTCTGGGGCAAAAACATGAAGCACAGTTAGGTTTTCTGTTGGTTTGTAGTCTGGATTTACCACGTGAGCTGACTTACTGTATCATGACTCGACACGTGAAGTATCAAATCCTTGCACAGTTACTCATGATCAGGCCCAACCTCTTTTGTACATCATAATGTCACAAAATGTCATAATTTGCTGACAAAAGGTGCAACCTGCACGGTAGAATCAGTTTAAGATAAGGTCATTGACTTAATCATTTGAAAACATCGACTAAAAATATTTTGTTTTGTATTCTTTTGATTCTTAAACAAAGCACAATGAAACTCCTCAGCCTCCTCTAAATCCTGTCAGCCAATCAATTAATCTAATTCTGCATTATCTATATCAGAAATTAGAAGGAATTATTGTTTTGCATGTTAAAGCTTCTAAATTGTATAAATTGGCTGCAAAACATTACATAAATGACAGGCAATTGGAGACCTAAATCTTATTTAGCTCTCAGAGGGTTGAATACCGAACATCAGCTACCAATGAACATTCACCTAGAAATAACCACAAGTAACGGACAACTGCTTATTAACCTAACCAAAGAGGGACAACATCCGACAGTTTGAGCAATAGCTTCAGAACAAAAAGTGATCGAAGCAGGAGTCACTGAACTTCAGTAGGATGACCTCTGTCCGTGGTGCTGAAGGTCAGGAAGTTATTAATGGTGCTTTCCGTTAAGGTTCTGGAACGATATCCTCTCTTTCAATTTCTTGGCTCTTTTGCTCTGCAAGATTTGTTCACTTGTTGCAGGAATGAAAGAATTGTGTCTAAGACATGCTTCAGTATTCCTTAACCATTCAGCTTGTAATGCTACTATTATCATGCAAATGAGGTATGTATGTAAGTGCTTTGGCTAAACCCTGTTAGCTCCGATCCATATCATTAATACATTAACAAACACTAAACATGGTTGATCACAAGGAAGACTCGTTGAGGAAAATGATGATTAAGTTTTTTTTCCAATCAATATCAGTATTTCTGAGAAATATTGATATTTCTGGGAAGTGCTGACCTGTATCATGTATGAAAATCGATATTGTAATGACTGAAATTTTGTTTGCTTGTATTACATAACCTGGACAGAAATTTGCTTGTTGGGACAGAAAAAAACTCACCCCATCTGTCTTAAAACTGAACTTCAAGACATAAAATTGATGAAAACGTACTAGAATTAACAGACTAGAGTATCAAAGTTAACAACAGGGGCTCCTAAACAATAACGGGGACAGAAAAAAATTTAAAGCTGGAGACAGCCCTGACCTCTATTCTTTTCGATAAGTGTACAGGTTTTCATTGAAACACTTATCTCTCAGATCACGACCAGCCATTCACATGATCAAGTAAAAATCCGACCATTTACAGTCAGCCAATCGTCTAAAAATACCCCAGCCTTCAGAGCTATCAGAAACATCTCATGGATACAAAGGCAGAATGTGATCCTTCTGGGTGATAGTGGTGGTTAGTTAGGCTTGTTCACACAAGGGGATCTCTCCTGCACACAATGGAAGATCACACAATTGGCCAAATGGTCCAAACCATTCAGGGAAAAGCACATAAATTCAAGATGTGTTCTGTACTGATTACAGTAGACACACGATGACTTCCACTGTAGTAGAAAATGTTGTCAGTAATGATGCACATGCAGGGGTGAAAAAATTTATAAAATAACGTTACCATTTCATAATGAATAGTGATAGAAAAATGTGCTTAGTCACTTCTTTCTTAATGGCAACTACTGGTAGAGGTCCCAATCCATATCTTCTACCATGTAATTGTAAAATCCATAGCATGCAGCACACCCTGATTTTAAAGTTCATTAACCTTTTCCAAGAAGAAGAAACTGCCCAACCCCATAACCAATACAGATTGGGTGCCACACAGATACTTTGATAGTTCGTAGTAGTTCGCTCCTATGTTCACTTCTTCTGCAATTCTGGAGAACTGCACAATCAAACCGTTTGGTGGTAACGTCAGTTAATGAGCAAATCAAGGAATGGGTCCTAGAGCGCTTGGTCAATGACAACAGGCCCTCCCGCAAGCGGACGGAGGGCTTTTCGGGTTTTGGAATACCTGTTCGGGCGCATGATCCCATTCCCTAATTCGCTCATATGTAGGAACCATTCAGCGCCCCCGTCCCAAACTTAACATGGTCAAGTTTCCCAGACGGAACAGCAGAGAAGCAACTGTATATAGTGTATAATAAATGTCAGAGCGAGAAGCAACTGTATGTACTAGTAGTGTATAATAAACACAGGAGTGAACTGGGTGGAACCCAGGCTACTACTTTGAAAGAGCGAGGGTTAAAAAGGTGGTGAATCTGAGGTCACAGTATCATTAACCTGCACCCTTTTCCAAATCTCCAGCACTGATATTTTCACAAACTTGCCAGACATGTTAACCTTAACCGAGTTCCACATGTTTCCAATTGCAGAACACTTTACATGGCTGCACAGCCCGGTCCTTTTATTGCACTCCTGCACCAAGTTTGCTCGGTCAGGACAAATGGACAGAGGTCAAAATCAATGTTTCCTACCAGCCTGCGACTGTCAAAATTAGGTTAGGATCAGCCAGATGGACCTGAAAGCACTACGTGATTATTTATGAGCCAGCTTACGAGTCTTGCAGTGACGCTGATTGGAGATCCAGACAGTGATTTTTATTGGGAAGCAAACTGGGAATACAGGGAATACCTACACAAATGGATGGAGAAAAAAGGGGTCCTAAACCTGAGTGCGTCACAAACAAGGCCTGATGTGACTCTGAATTAGGAGTGCTTTTGATGTCTCAGGTCTTCTAAGTACAGCACTTTCTCCTGCTATTAGTAACCTGAACCTTGCAATAAGAACACCTTTCGACAAGTACTATCATGATGATTCTCATCATTTGAAATTAATCTAGTGTAATTGTTCCACCAAACATAGATCCCTAAAAGGAAGGACACAGTTACAGAGCAATGGATGTTGTTGAATGGCGACAGCCCTGTGTGCAGATGTCATTATGCGACTCTCCTATGTTATGGTTAGAGGGTGTCAAAAATAGCGTGTCAGAACTTTGGGGTGAAACTCTTTGAGAATTTTCAAAGTTTGAACTACAGGTACATCTAGCATACTCAGAGTCACTATGCAGAGGTGGTTGAGCTGACTTAAGTAGAATTTAGACTCATGACATCTGTTAGTTTGCATCAAAGTCACAGCTGGGCAATTCCATTTCGAAGGTTAAAGAAGAGTGGCATATACTTCTTAGGAAGATTTTTTGAAATGAAAGAGTAGAGGTAGGAGATTGCGAGTGATGATTAAAATTAAAGGGGGGGGTCAAATATATCTTGCTGACCATGCCATTCCTAGATTTCTTATTTGGAATAACCCTTATTACACAGTGTAGATAAAAAGTCAACTTCAGTACAGTTGGGATTTTGTAGAGTAGAGTAGTACTAGAGAGTAAGTGAGTAGTAGTAGATATCATTTGATCATGGCATAGTGTAAAAATAGGCACAGCTCTCATTCAGTACATCAAGCCAGCATAAAATGTGGGTTACACATGTGTACATGACAATATCATGCGCTATGGTGTCCTAGTGTACAGAGGGTCCCCTCATCTGTCAACACTGATTTGCTATGCATACAGCCAGAGGAAAAAAATATGGTAATTCTTCATAGAGTAACAAAAAGATCTGACTCACAGATGCAAACTACCTGTTATATGGTTACAAACCTACAGTGTATGTTTCAAAACCCCCTAACCATAATCCTAACCCGAGCATATGGGTGTTGGAGGCCTAGGGTAGGGGCGTTGGAACATAGGGGTGTCAGAACATGGGGCTGTTGGAATCTAGTGGTATCCCTGGTGGTGACGACTTGTAAAACAACATACAACAGAAAATGTTCTTATTTCAATCATTATGTTTTAGACCTAAATATATGTGGGACCGCGCGGCGCAATCGGCAGCACGTTTGACTCAGGTCCAGAAGGTCCTGAGTTCAAACCCCGCCGCGTCACCGATGTTGTGCCCTTTGGAAAGGCACTTAACACGACTTTCCTCTATAGGCTTCAAAAGTCTTCAGCAAATTGAAGTTGGTAGCCTCAAAACGAAAGAAAGAAATACATTTTTTCTTGAGGATTAGATTTAAACAAATATTAGGGATTACAGTCTGAGTTGTTTAATCAAACAATCACCAAAAATAGAGTTTGAAAAAGGCCAGATCAAGACATGAATGCCGATCTAAAGCTCTTGTCTCATATTTCCTAATCCTCCTCACTAAAACATTAATGTGCTGATCCTGGAAGAGAGGACACAGACGAGTGACCTTTTAGTAACCCCACCTTTGACCTTTTCACTAAATACCAGTTCACCTTTAGAACCTGTATAATGTCAAACTGTGCACATTCTGCAATTGTTTCTAACTTCAGAAGTACTGACAGCACATGAAATATTAAATGTTATTGTGGTATTTCTAAACTTCGTGTCACAACAGATAAGAGGGAAAATAATCGTCCCTTTTTCCAAGATCTATTTTTTGCATGAAAAGATACTGAAATCCACAATAAGCTCACCTGAATGTAATATATTACATACTTATCTATCCTTAGTCTGTAGTAGAATTTTAAAAATCTATTTACCATTCCTATTGCATAATTCACCATACCAAAGTTGCTGTACTTTTTGTTGCCACTATTAAGCTTCTACAACATTTTTAAAGCCAATTAAATCATGACTGCCCATATTAAGACATTTTTCTTTGAATAAAACCTTTTTTTGACAAAGTATCACCTCTGTTTGAGAAAGGTCAGACATTTTCTTTGAACAAAGCCTTTTTTGGACAAAATGTGACTTCTATTTGTCAGAGACTTATTTGACATTTCACTGTTAAGCTGATGACAGTTTGAATAATTGCCAGACAGACAGCAAGTTGATGACTTGTCACTGACTTTGGTCCCTTTCATTAGGATACTTCAGACAGTGAAGTGCAGCAGGGGATGTCAAAGTTGTCAAAATGTGTGCCCTTGACATCTAGCGAGATTGTGAAACTTACAAGTCTTAGAATGATCCACAAGATAGATTGCTTACTTCATCCCTTCTCTGTGACCTATCTATTTCTTCTAAGCATGTTTCCAGAGATGTGGGCACAAACAAAGCAACCTACATGGACTTAAATCTCAGCGGAGAGATCCAAATCCCTAATGCCCTTGATTCTTCTCTATGGCAATATACTTTATGGCATTACATGAAGGCATTGCCCAAAACAGCTATAAATCAACCGTTACGTGGATTGCAGGGGAGGAGAAAGTTGTCATCTGCAGTCATATTTACGTCATGTTTTTGTCGTTGTGTTCTGCTGTGATTGATGATCGCCTGTTTTGATACACACGTACAGTACTGCCTGTCTTAAACTAAACATGCAAGTAAACTTAACTTGAAAAAGCAATAAACAGAAAGCCCTTCTCTTCCCTTGCAGTTTTCACACATAATGTTGTTGAATGTGATTTCATATTACATGTACACATGTACATTATGAGCATGCATGCGTAAGACTCTGAACATCAGCCTGGTTAGCACATGCTTGTATCAATCCATGATCAGTCACTGTGGCAAAGTCAACTGTCCACAGCAACCATGGACTGATTAACCCGTGACCAGGCCTGGTGCCTCAGTTGCAGTGTGTAAAGCCACAGTCACGTTTCCAAAGTAGGGATCCAGTTCGGATGCTAAACTTTGTGGAAAGAAAAAAAGAAGAAAGTGTTTATCAAGATCAAGTAACACACACAACTTATGCTCATGGCTTATTACTTTATGTTTTGCATGTTTTGTTGTCGACTGTTTTGTAAATTATACTTTTTGTTCCAAAATGCTGCCTGGTAGGGCCCCGGTTTGGAAATGTGACCGTAGCATTACTAAGCATGTTGAGAAGTTGTTGTGTTGTAGTTCCAACAGTATTCGTCACAGTATCTGTTGGATGTTTGGCCAACATCAGAATTTTGTCAGTTGTATGCAACATCTTTGCCAACACAACAATTTGGAAACTTCAAATGAGATATGTTCCTTATACAAACATGGTGTTCTGCCGAAGTGCTCATTTACACCATTCTTCACAAATGTCCATGCAGATTAATCTAGTACATTAGAATGACGTTAATGCTTTAAGTACACCGAACACTGCTTGGATACATGTATGTACTTATGATGAAGTAAATAAAGAAAACAAAGCACTGACATATCTTAACTTTTTGACGTATTTGTTCCCCATGCAGCAAGCCAGACTAGCTAGGATCCGAATAGCGAAGAATGCAAGTGGTGCACACTTCATCAACAAGAAGAAAAAGGAACAAGACAGGGAAGACAAGGTGAGAGCACATGACCTCTTTCTGAACAGTCTTTATACAGTAAAAAATAACCTCAAGATTTTAAGCAAGAATGCATCGCTTTGCTTTCACACTTGCTTTGCTTTTTTGCTTATAACTCTGAGAAAGTTGCAATTTCCATGTGATTTAAATTCTCCCCAGAACTGTTTTTGGTGGCCATTTTATCCCCCAAATGTTTTACATGCTCATGTGAAAGATCAAATTGACAATAACACATGAAAAATTTGTTATATTTTACATACTAGGTATATTATCCTATCATCGGAGAACTAAATATATCCCTTGGCACAACTTCTTGGTGTAATTCCATATGTCATCCGGAACCTAGAGTATCCTAATCAACGATGCTGCTTCCGCTCCACAAGAATTTATGGCTTTCATATCACGTTTCATATTTATGCCCTGCCGGTTCTACCCCAGGGGCCCGGAGACTTGTAGCACAATGACAATTACATGTTTCAGATGTCCTCGGATAAAAGAGTCCCATCTGTTCAGTGCTCGAAGCCTACATCTGCACCTTTATCAAATCTCCTGACCTGATTATGTCGCACGTTCATCACAAGCTACACAAAGTCCCGCTCTCCGGGTAAAGCCTCGGCCGCTGGTGGCGCTACAGTCTACTGGGATATAGATGACGAAATCTTGGCCTTATTGTGTCAAACTGTGGCTCGGAAAATGACATCTCCGTACGTAAAATGGGGTCACCTGACCAGGGTGCCTTATCAGATGTTAAGCTGCCCAAGGAGGTCAGAGCTTTTATGGCGCTGGGTCGGTCGACACGTGACGGCAACCCCATGACGTTGATTACCAGCTCTGAATGGTTCTGAGATAAAAGAAGATGACATCAACCTTTCACTGATGCTTATCATGATTAACCTTCTTCCTGCTAAGCCAGTCTCTTGCCACAACATTTATAATGGTTACAACGAAGATAAGGAATTGACTTGATGTGCCTAAATACCCTGTTTTGAAAAACAACAGATATAGGTTACCCCGTGGATAAAGGTGAACTAGTGCTACAATAGAAAACAATTCGGAAATACTGTCCACATTATAAATTACACTAATCATTGAAAGCAAAACCCATTGGATAAATACATACAGTACATGTATCATCAAGAGACAAATCTAAAACTAAGCTATTTGTGTGCTGCCATACAGTCTGTATGTGAACATGGAACAAATAGATAAATAAACATGGAACTGGAGAAATCCCAAGGGATGATATATGGAACTATATATCAATAAAATTTTGACCATCACTGCCTTGTTTTGCTCTGTTAAGCCATCAACTTCTCAAAACCCAGATCCATGTGTGCAGCTTTGCAACCCAACCTGGAGCATTTCCATGCAGAACTTGCTTTTATCGTTACATACAGCTTTGTGACCATCTAACTGAATGTGACAGAGAAGGAAGATGTAGACCTCAATCTCTCATGAACAATTTGGCAGGAAATTCAGTTGCTTTTTCTTTAGTGTTGCGTGTCGTTACTAGGCAACATTTTGCACATGAAAAAAAAGGAACACAAGTGTGTAACCTTCATACTACTGTAACATGTCTAACCTGTTCTAGTGGCCACCTTTGCATAGCGGCCACCTGGCCATTGCGGTCACTTTTTGTTGGTCCCTTGGATTTTTCCCATTGACCTAAGCATATAGTGGCCACCTCTCCAACGTGGCCACGGCCACACGATTTCTGGTACTGTAAATACAGATTACACAGCATATTGCGGCCATACAGCGGCCATGTCACCCTGCGCCAAGTTGAAAATCATAGTTTGCAAGGATTTGGAATTCTCGACAGGGTCATTTTGGCGGTAGTGGAAGGTACACATGTCTTGAACATTAGATTTTTTAGATGATCCAGACAATGTTACTTGGTGAGAAAGATCAGTGGGTACTGAAATCATGTGTAATTGACCATTATTGCTCGTGGTCAATTGATCAACATTTTCTCTATAGTGGCCGCCTGTCTATAGTGGCCACATTTCTCCAGTCCCTTGAGTGGCCGCTATAGACAGGTTTGACTGTAACTATTCTCTTATTCTGCTGGAATTATTTTTCAGATAAAACAAGGGATAGACATTGAGGAAGAACCGAAAGATAGCCGCTTTGAGAGCCAACATCACCATCTACTACGATGTCTGGAGAACACCACGGTAAGATGTCCTGCTCACCTCTTGCAACCATCACAACCATCTTACAAGTATTCTTAAACTCAAGTTTAACCGTAATATCTAACACAAAAATTGGACTCACCCAAATTTTTGACTGAACATCACCAGTCCTAGTCAAGGAATGAACAATTCACTGCTGCCATGACGTCATCTTACATGTACAATTCTTTCAAAGCAGGTGTCTAGGAGGTCTTGTGGATAGAGTTGAAAGGCTCTGCATTGAAATCCCTAGCAGGCCCTAATGTTGCACCATTGGGAAAGGCACTTTAAACCTATTTCCTCACTTGACTCATGATCATTTCAAAGTGGGTTCCTAGCTCCCGTTAGGGATGTCCTTTTGTATGAGTCATAGAGCCGGTTGGTCTGCTGTGTTTGAGGAGATCCACACCTTGAGCACAGTAAAGAACCCACCGCACTTGGGGAGTGGGAATGGATCAAACCTTAATGTCTGATGCAGCTTGCATGTGTTGTATCTACATGACTGTATGGTGGTTTACCTATTAAGCAAAGTTGTCTTACATCTGTTTTGAAGCACACCTTGTTACATAGAAAGTGCAGACATTACACATGTACCTAACAAGAAGTGTAGGTGAATGCCTTGTATTGATAAAATATAATTTTGTCTTATCTTTTATCAGTGTTTGTTCTATGTGTTTTCATTCCAAGTTATTTGTGTTCTATGTCACTGACTCAGTAGCTAGTCTATTTTGTCTGCCCACAAAAAGCACAATCTTATATTTTTATATAAATACAGGGACCAGACCTTCATGCAAGATACATAAAAGTTGGTGAAAATATGTTGTTTTACTTTGCACATTTAACAATGCATGCACACCCAGCAAGATTTTGTGCACCATGTTTGTTTGTTTGTTTGTTTATTTGTCTTTGTTCTGTACGTCAGCAAGTTGTAAAGGCTTCACCCCTCCACACCTATAACGTGCAATAAGGCACACATTACAGAGTGGAAATGCATGACCTGTTGCAAACTTTTATGGATAAGCAATTTTGTATGTTGTATATCATTCAATGGATCCTGGTATGAACAAGTGGAGGTGTCATCAGTGCAGTGATGCAGTAGGTCTGAGTGGACCGCAAACGGCGCAGTCACCTTTTGTTGTAGGTCGCCGTATGATTTTGATGTTATGAAATCTGTAATCAGGCCATGACAGAGCCAACTTCAAACAAGGGTCTAAGAATGACACATGAAGTTTGTATGACACATGCATGTATAACTACCACAGCACATAGTGAATATTAGGGACAGACAAAAAGGGAAAGACCAGTGTCAACTACAACCCTTAAGGACAGCTGCTAAGTTTGGTATCAGACTGCATACAAATGTAGATAAAAAAGAAATTTTTAATAAAAAATCCCGAGTATGCCCTCAGTCTGCAATCATATTTTCGATTGTACAACAGATACGTCCAGGCACAAAAACCTTGCCAAAATACAACTGCATGTGAAGTATCCACCTGCCTCGACATCAACAAACCTCTAACTTTCTGAACTCGGTTTTAGGGAGGTTTTGCAATTTATTAGGTATTAGATTGCCCAGGAAAGAAATTGTGGCTCCCAAATTGACTGATGGTGACAAGTGCTTAGCATTCACTGATGGTAACAGCCAATGCCAAGGTCACCTTAGTCTGGCATTGGCATTGGGACTTGACAATGTTGCAGCCAACCATGTATGAATATTGTAGTGATGAAGAAACAGTACATAGTAGTTGCAGCAACTCCCACGGTATTTTGCTATGAAAATTTTGTCAATTCAACTTGGCATGCAACTGTCAATGTCAGTCACACCACTATCTTGCGACACTGCTACATTTGTATGTTGCGATACCCCCACATATATACTGTATTGCAACACCTGAATGTTGTGACACCCCTATGTTCAGACATGACTACACTCCAACATCCCCTAACACTAACATAGGGGTGTCAGAATGTAGCAGTGAGTGTTTGAACGCATACAGACATTGGAACATAGGGCTGTTCCCATTAATGTCAACTGATGATTTGGTTTATTTGGAGCTTGAAAAAATCAAATTCTTCTTTCACAGAAGTTTTGAAATCTGAAAACATGATATATAACATATTGCAGGGGGCACAAGTTCCAAAATCTTATAATGCTGAATCTCTTCACCATTTGTTCACAGGACAGAGAATTTGTGGAGATGGAGTACACATATAACGGATTAGCTGCTCCAAAGGCGCAGAGTTCGCCACCAACACCGAGCCCTTCCCAGTCGTCCCAGGGAAACCCCGTTGAATCAAGTTGCTGCTCTCGGAGGAGGGGGAAGTACCAGTTTGCCCGGAGTGTGTCTGACACGGGCCAGGAGCTTAACGATATACAGATCGCAGTTCCCAACAAAACCTCCTCAAAGACTCACCTGAACGCGAGTGAGCCGCCCAAGATCAACTCCACCAACACCACAGTCACCACCTCCGCTATCATCACCACGCCGACGCCGGGGACGACCTCCGACACGGAAGAGTCCATGATGACTGTCAGCACAACGACCTCTCCCGGTAACTCCAACATAGTCCGCATATCAACGTTGTAGGGAGGATTCTGTTCATACGTCACTTCACTGAGGATGCAGGGAGTATAAAAGCCATGAATGCAAACAGCATGTGCACTGCATTTTACTGCTAGAAAGTAGGGGACTACTAGTCACTCCAGGATGAGAATTCTGCCATAGAGAAAGGAATTTTCTATCAACCCTGAACTCTTGATTTGTACTGCAAGACACACAGGGTGCTCAGAAGAAAATAACAACTCCAGAGAATGTAGAGAGAATCTCAATTGGTAGTGGGTAAAGCAATCTGGCCATGGTCTTTCTAGCCAAATTTTGTGACCATGTTGCTTGTAGAGCCTCACGTGTGTGTTGTGGGGACAGATGTTTCCATTATATAAGTTACCATGTAACAGAAGGAAGGATGACAGTTGACTGAGGGAATGCAGTCAATGCTGGAAGGAGACAAAAGAAAGAAGTCACACTTGTATTAGCCACAGTATCAGACAGTTACCTACTCTTGTACATTTCAGTTATCACCCTATAGCTTGCCGGACTAAAGTTTCTTCGTTCAAAGCTTCTAAGGCACAGGCACAATTCCCACTGTGATAAGCCGACACAGGTAAAAATATGCTGCACAAGATTTTTACATGAGAGACCTAAAAAAAAAACGCCATATACATCTGTCACAGTAGCTGTAGGGGGCTGGTTGGTTTTTTCCAACTTGTTCCGCTGGAGAAATGTAGTTGTCGTTATTTGTCTGCAGGATGGGACGGGATAGGGTTGGCTCCAGGGTCTTGAGCACTGTGCCTTCGAGATGGTGAAGGTTTGGGAAAAAAAAGCAAAGCTACTACATCGCAATAAACAAAACAGTTGTCAGCCAGGTGGAGCACACCTTTGAGTGTTCATGTCTGACCAAGTGTAGTTATGCAGTGTAGAGTCCAGACATCATTGTGTACGAGCAAGTATATTGTATCTAATGAATGACCTATGATAAGAGCTGTTCGTGCAACCTACAATAGACATATTCTGACTTATAGATAGCATTACCCATTAAGAGAAAGCCAAATACTCTTTCTTGCTCCTTGAATCATGACAGAACTACATCATGAACAAAATATATATATATATCAATTCCATCATATGTATAAACTTGATAAAAAAATCACTGGTAACCAAGCATCTTGGTGTACAATGTGTGGTATGTCCACAGTTCAGAGATTTTTGTTGCCATCGGTGGGCATCCTTTTGTATATCATTTCACAGGGAGTATTGCAACGTTCCTGCCAGAATCCTGGCTATGTAAAATATGACAAAGCACAAGAGAAAAATTGAATTATAGGCTTCTAAAGATGTGCTACTATCGTGATTATGAATAAAGTTACATGTTAAACACTTTTCACCTAGACTTAAAACTTGTAAAGCACTTCGCCGTAAATTTTCTGATAGCATTATAGTACGATGTTAAAAGGGAGAAGCAAGGAGGGCAACATATGTAGATCAAACAGTGAGTATTAAAGGGGGCATGATTCCGTATCCCTCATTACCTACTAGATAGATAGTCCTTTCTTTGTTTTGTCTATGTATATAAATATTCCTACAGTACTAAGATGGCAAAAAGGTAGTTAAATAATCTAGACAATCTGAGAAGCCCAACTTGCCAAATTTTATGTGTCAGCTGACTTTCCTTTCCCTTGCCAAGTTTAAATGTTAAGTAGCAATTTTATATACTTAGACTAATCAAGAAAAAAAGATATTTAGGACTGGAGAAGAAAAAAGATGTTCTTACTATGGATGACTTTAGTAAAATTGTCCTTTGTGATTAGAAATGATAAAGACGCATGGTGCGAATATTAGCTTCAATTATACATATTAGCAAATTTGAAAGTAAAACGATGAAATGACAATAAAAACGGCAAAAATTTAGACGACATTTATAGACAAAGAACCAAAATACCCTGTGTTCTGTAAACCTATCCGAAGCATATCTCCGGTGACTGTAAATCCAAAATATGACACAAGTGAATCCTTTGCTGTAATTTGATATCGTTAATGGAACCATGACAAACTCTTAAAAGGCTGTCGCACCTTTGTTCCTCTGAGCTATTCGTAGTACTCAGTCAAGGGCATTTAAGTGATGTTTTTGCTTGATCCCTGTTGTATTTTCCAGTAGGAAAACATAGATGAAATTGCCCACTTTTATAAATCAGCACTATGACAGAGTTTTGTATAAAATAGCTTTAAGAATTTGCCTTTATTATTAGATTTGACATCCATCGCAAAGGTTCTAGAAATCAGGGCCTGTATGTGATGAAATTCATTTCTAAACCCTATTCCCATATCCCGACCAACAAAAGAAAAAAAAACAGCCATAAAAACGCGGTAGCTACCAAGACATTGTAGAGAAAAGAATCATAATTAACTAGTCAAGTTAAAAGACTGCAGGTGATGTCATTCAGAAAACTTTCTTGATATGCCCAACTCATTTACATGTTGTCACCTTGAATGTATTGAATACCTGAGGAACCTCTAGAATAGCAGTAGTGCTCTCAAAGGAAGTAATCTACAAATCTTTATCATTTCTTGTCACAGAGACTGAAGCTTTGTAGCAAAAAATGTTGCATATTTGTGTCTAACTGTTATTGAGATGAAGAGTATTTATTTTATTTGTTCAGGTTGGTATCAAGAATTTAAATATGTACATGTAACAGTTACACTGTTTTGTTGCTTATAAACAAGAGAAATATAATTTGTTAACAGGCTATATTAGCTTGAAAGATCTTTATTTTTGTGACTGATTGTGATATGTGTGTACTTCCAACTTTTTTCTTAATTAGGGGCATTGAAACTGTCCTGGGAATGCCAGATTCTAATATATTTCACTTAATTTTAAAGAGTGTAAGGGAAATGGACGGAAGCTTTTCCATGATGACATTGTATAGCACAGACATATGTTACTTCTTGTGGTAAAGGTACCAGCATGACCAACTGTTGCATGCAGTATATTGTAGTTAAACAAGCCAAGATGAATTGGCATGCTTAAAAAGAGAAGCAGTGTTGGAAGCCTTACCAGATTTTTGTACATATGTGATGGAAGAAGTACCATTTTGGACAATGCAGTCTGTGTAAATACCACATTTACCCCCCTCCCCCCTTCCCAACACCCCAACAACATCACTGGCTTACAATATTGTGTGTACAGTGTGGGCAATTGTAGTCACCAGAATGAGTTCTTGTAGCTCCGTTGGTCCAGTCTGAGAGCTGTAATTTATTTTGGGTGTGCTCCCAACGCCTATGTGGTAAATAAACTTATTTATATGCAACCACCGGTTTCCTTCTGTCCTCTCCATGTTGTATTCTCTTCTTTAGTCGCACAGACAGATAAAAAGCTAGTTCATGGTTTGAAGTGCACATGCAACGTGATGCATTGTGGGTGCCCCTGCCAATACAAAGATAATGTCCAAGGGCCTTCCACTTTGACATATTACCCACAATGCATTCAACAGTGCATGCACACCTCAAACTGTGAACAAGCTTATAACTGATGAATGAATTCTGTATAGGACTATTTATGATATGATGGCAATGTTATTATGAGACATTATCTGCAATATTATCATTTAATTGTAGACAACATGCCATTTCCTCATCTCAACAGAAATCGCAAGACACATAATCATACATCATACATCTTACATGTAACCTTAAATTGAACCATAATTGGTCTCCAGCCATGTCTAACATTCTCCAAGGACCCATCTAGAAAACAAGGTGGCTGTCACAGCACAAGTCATAGTCTACAAACTTCCTCTATAGTGTGATCGATGCAAATCACAGATAATACTCAAATCCATAACCAAATCCAGCCTTTTAAGCATTGTGAAAATGGTGACTGGCACTGTGCTGTAATGTGACAGCCATCTCTGATGATCACATGACTTAAATGGTCAGAAGTGGGGAGAGTGGCTGAAATGCCAGTAGCAGAGAAACAGAAAGGTCAATACACATAAGTCATATCTAGTACACAACATATTTCATGTCCAGTTGTATGGCAAGATTGCAACAAAAACAGTGTTATGTACATGTAAAGAAAGTACAACAAATGTATCACAGACAAACAAAATGACAGACACAATAGATGCTAGCACCACTTGGTGCACACTGTATGAAAGGTCCTTGCACAAAGTCTCTGCCTACAGCATCATGGAAACATTAGTTCAGTGCAATATTCTACCTGATGTTACAGGTACATGTAGCTACAGTGTGCTACACCAACTGATCAGTTTGCCTCTTGATAACTGAAATCTTTTGCTTCCAGAAGAGATCAAGTCAATACACAACATAAATCAGTCTCCAACATATAACACATACAGTGTTAATGTTGTTTGAGTAAAATATGACAAATATGATGCAAGGACGTAGGTGCACTTTCAGAATAAATGCTCAACTTAATGTTCGTGCTTTGAAATAATGACAAATATCCTCTTGCAGAGCAGACACGTCACACGAACCAATTCAGGAAATAAGATGCAACAAACTGGTAGCTCAAAATTTGAAAAATAGCTCTTGAGGGATGTAATTTCAAGACAGCTTTTGAATACACCAGTAGACACCTCGCTGGTACATAAATCCGCACATGGCACATCTGAGACAGGAGCACTGTCACCACACACTGGAAACCCGGCAGGAGATCAGAAAGCTCCTTTTGCCGGGATGAAGAGACTCACCACTATCCACTAATGCATACCCGGAGGGGGAGCTTGTGCCACAGAGGCAGCGCAGCAAGGGGAGAAAACAGCGGGAAAATAAGTGGTGCTGTCAGACAGTTTGCCGCCCTTTCAGATCGGCATACTCCTGATCGCTCGGTGCGAGGAGAGCGACTCACAGCACTGTCAGATGTTGTCAAATATCCCGTCTGAGATTGTTATCCGTCTTCTTTGTAGCATCCTTCAGGCACAGGGCAGAGCTACTAGCCCATCCATCAAGGTCGCTTTAAAGTGTCGGAAAGATTTCAGAGGTACTATCGGGAGGATATCTGCCCAGCATCTCACGCAACGTTGTCACGACTAACCGCTTTTCTTCCGGGATCAATCCACACCATCTCCAAGATCACAGGAAGTGAGACGTTTTGATGTCTGAGATTGACGGCAAAATCAGCTGCCCCTTTTCTTCTTTCGTCAAATGGCCTAACTAGCATGTAAACAAGGTGACTGAAGAAAAAGGTCGAAAAACAACAGACGAAGTGGTACATGATTGATTAACATATCATGCAGATTCATGGGAACTGTGCGAAATCATATTACCCAGCATTACACTGCCATAGGAAAGGACACAGGATAAACGTTTCTGCTAATGTTTCAGGATCTGCACGGAATCCCATATGGGATCACTATTTGTGATCCCTCTGGGATTCAACAGCGTTACCTGTTGAGGATTTTTGGATCACAATACAGCCCTCCCCAGCCTACGTTGGCCTTAATCGAAGCCCCTTTCAACACTATAGAAATACCATTTGCATGAACTATATGTTGACTATAATGTAGAAGGTATATATACAAACACATACATTACACGTGTCTAGTATACAGTAGCATTACAGTAACTACCTGGCATTCTTTGGGACAAAAGCTTGGGGTTAACCATGTTAGAGAGAAGAGGCTGCCGAGTACAGACGTGTTATTCAAGTGACTGCAAGAAATACAGAATAGATGGGTCAGGAAAAGACAATATGAGTACAAATGTATACATTGGATTACACATGGCCAATTTGGCCTCTTCTCCCATGATATATTTGGGCAACGAGACGCGAATATCGTCTTAAGTTCCCTCGGGGCACCACGGGGACATCAGAAATTCGACAGTATATTAGAATCCAAGCCTTAAAGGAAGGCATTAGATGCTAAGGGCGCCTTAAATCATGTGGGGGGCTGCTGTGCTGGGCCAGCTTCCTCCCTAATAAAATATTGACCTATTTCATTATTCTGCAAATGTAGGGCACATCAGCTTATTTAGCTGTGCATAATTACACGACACAAGCTTGGGCGTTCATTGCACAATTACCCACCGCAGCCCTTCTTTTTCATTATAGGGGAAAATGTGATTTATTCAGCTATTTGACGTAACACACGGAATTGACGGGGGCCAGGAGGCAACTCAATATGGCTGTCTACATCGCACAGCACATTAGTTCCGTGGAAATTTCCGATCCACGCGTGTGCCCCCCTCCCGTAAACGCCATCCCGAAGTGTCGCCCGGCTTGACTTGTGAGGGAAACGTCCTCGCTCAGATCCGGGCTAATCCTGAGAAAATGGCCGGGGTCGGGAGCGAGCAGATTAAATCTACTGAAACTTCTCTCATTTGTTGTGTAGATTGCTGATGTTGGGGCTGGCCGGGTGCCACGGGGAGTCTGGGCAGTAATCACGGGAAATGGCCGGCTGTGGAGGCCTCCTCGCTTTGATGGGTGTGGCTCGCTGGTAAATGAGGTGTTCAAGCACATTGATTTCCCCATAAGTCACCATTCTGTTGGCAGGAGTTCAATCTTGTACAAACCTGCAATAGGGGGGAATGCAGAACACCTACCCTATCCTCTGCACATATTCAGGTGGCCCTCAAGTTAATGTGCTGTCCACACTCTGCTGTTTTTAAGAGTAAAACACAAACAAGGCAATGTTGGCATCTCCCATTGATTGAGTGAAGCCTCTGATTGCACTCACCAAACTCATTCATGCATACATTTATCTGCAGGAAGGAGGCTATTTTTAGACATCTGTCAATAACAATGTTTTAGTAAAAGATCGAAGTAATGGAAACATTATGCAGATAGGGCAGGTTACATTTCTAGGTCATAAAACATAATTGTATGTACCTGTTTCTTTGGAATGTGTACACAGTAAAGCTATAAAATCTTTTTGAAATGTTTTCTTGCAGTTGTAGATCCTTCATATTTTCCAACCAACCTGTGCAACTAACTAAACCTAAAATATCTTTAGAGGCCAAAGCATTAGCAGCCTCTATGAAAAGTAATTGTAAGGAAATCACGACCAAAAGCCAGGCATTTACCATATTGGACCCATCTTGTACTTACCAGGATTGCAAGATTCCTCTGTTCCTTTATTTTCCTCTAGTTTCATACTTTCTCTGACCATGGAGGTCTAACCGACACCTTGTACCAACAGTTTCTTATCACAAGGCATGAAAACTGTCCCTCACTACTGTAACTACTACGGGTATCTTGCTTCCAGCATACTTCATCGGTACTTTGACAAAGATCTAACCAAGCATCCTGAATATCGCGGTCATGTGTTAAATGTAAAACACAAACAAGGCAATGTCAGTATCTCCCTGTGATTGAGTGAAGCCTCTGATTGCAATCACCAAACTCATTCATGCATACATTTATCTGCAGCAAGGAGGCTATTTTTAGACATCTGTCAATAACAATGTTTTAGTAAAAGATCGAACTAATGGAAACATTATGCAGATAGGGCAGGTTACATTTCCAGGTCATAAAACATTATTACATGTACATGTTTCTTTGGAATGTGTACACAGTAAAGCTATAAAATCTTTTTGAAATGTTTTCTTGCAGTTGTAGATCCTTCATATTTTCCAACCAACCTGTGCAACTAACTAAACCTAAAATATCTTCAGAGGCCAAAGCATTAGCTGCCTCTATTAAAAGTGAATAGGAAATCAAGACCAAAAGCCAGGCATGCACCATTGGACCCATCTCGTACATACCAGGATTGCAAGATTCCCCTGTTCCTTCGTTATCCTCTGGTTTCATACTATTTCTGACCATGGAGGTCTAAACTCCCTGTACCGACAGTTTCTTATCACAAGGCATGAAAACTGTCCCTCACTACTGTAAATATATATATATATATCTTGCTTCCAGCATACTTCATCGGTACTTTGACAAAGATCTAACCAAGCATCATGGTTATTGTGGTCATATGTGCAATGTAAAACACAAACAAGATACTAGCAATGTCAGCATCTCCCTGTGATTGAGTGAAACCTCTGATTGCAATCACCAAACTCATTCATGCATACATTTATCTGCAGGAAGGCTATTTTTAGACATCTGTCAATAACAATGTTTTAGTAAAAGATCGAACTAATGAAAACTTTATGCAGATAGGGCAGGTTACATTTCTAGGTCATAAAACATAATTACATCAGCTGTTTCTTTGAAATGCTTACACGATAAAGCTACATTTGTGCAAAGGATATTTTTAAAATGCATTTTGAGTTTTCTTGCAGTTGTAGATCCTTTATATTTTCCCATCAGCTTGAGCAACTACACATATCTTTAGAGGCCAAAGCATTAGCTAGCTGCCTAGACCAAAAACAATACCTCCCAACGAAGTAGTATCTTGATCGATTGACTGCATGACTTGGAATGTCTGTAATTTCTGACTAACCACTAGTTCTACCAACTAAGAACTGTACATCCTGTCAGTCCAGTAGGTCTGACCTTTGTGGTGACACAATCTTCCCTCTCACTACCTGTCACAACTGTATTCAGAAAATTCAACATAACATACAAGAACAAAACCTCTACACATAGTACTAGTATACATGTAAAGACAGCAGTTACATGTTGGTCTAGTACAAACTTCTACTACTAAGACTGTGAGAACAAGAAAAGTAGGTAGTGTCATGCTAACATCAATAAACGTCTCCTGACTAGTTTGGTGGTTACTTTGCCTGAGAAGTGTGTAATTGCACTGGTCAAACCTACCCATGACTTTTGCTGGGTTCAACATAGCACAATGGTTAGATTTAAGAATGTAAAAAAAAAAAAGAAGAAAAAAAAGACTACTGGTTAATCCTTTTCTATATCTATATCAGAATACGTACTGAAAGTATCATGGTCTAGACTTACCCATTACACCCCTCAAAACAATCCATCTACACCTTTCTTACTTATCCCCAGAAAAACCAAATCAGTAACCAAGCAACCATCTACTGGTATCCATCCCAGCAAAACACACACACACACACATATACCAGGGAGGTTTCAACCTCCTTGCATACTTACATAATAAAAAATACATTTACACACAAACACTCACACACACACACACACACACACACATTTAAGACTTAATTGCAGAAAGAATAGTTCAAAAGAAAAGTTGCCTATTTCGAGCATATATAGTTAAGGCCAGGACTGTGCAAAGAGACTGACTAAACCTGTACGCATGGGACGGGGGATCTGACCATCTTCCGAGATAAAAAGAAGACAAAGATAGAAGAAAAAAAGGAATAAATATTCTATTTCCAAGGACTTAAACTCAATCAGGTATTGAGAAAAGAACATCTCATGATGATAAGCACATTCCTAAATCTACCTTATTCCATACAGTCAGTCAGTCGAGGACCTCAGATGTCACCTTGGGAAGCTTATACAGTAACAAGTCATGTACATGTAACATTACATGTACTCTCCCTAAAAGTAAAACTAAAACTGTTGCATGAATCACACACGGCTCCATCTGTCGCAGTGGACCAAATCTTGGCTGTAAGTCAACACATTACCTTACGGCTAATCCAAGCGATGCCTCATGGCTGGCAGGGCCTGCGAAACAAGTGTGGAAAGGGTGCCATGTGTTTGACCTGATGTGAAACAGCTTTGTGAAATGACTTTCAAACTAAAGACAACTAAATCTGCAGTCTCAGAGACCCTCCACATCCATTCCAGTTCCCTAACTGTGCAACTTTATGCAAAGATCTAGTGATTCTCCATGAGAGATGAGACACGCTGTACATTCAACAGTTTGCCTAACTGTCAAATGGAGCACAAGATAGATGTCTTGCCTAGCAGGTTCCTTTGAAGTTGTGATACTGAATGTATTTGAGAGATTGTAGATAAACATTTGAACAAAATGTTACATAGTTCAAGATACCAATCTTTATACTATCCCTTTATGTGAATGCACAAGGCAGTGTCTATGTGTAGCCTGTCATCTAGGCTGCTTCCTTTTAAATGTTCTAAAGAAATGAAATGTTCCAAAAGGCATTCTTTTGATACAAGGTTCATTTACTGTAAACTAAACTCAGAACCAGTCCTTACCGCAAATTTGTCTGGAGCACTGACTCAAAAGAAAAATTTATGGAAACGCTTAATTCGACAGCATTTTCATCTAGCATGAGTTCTTTCATTCGCAAAAGCTACGAACCAACTCCAGAGTCGTTAGAGCTAGCACTTCATGACTTTGTCACGCCAATGCAGGAAGCCGGTCAAAAGTCCCTGTCCATACGCTGCACTAAAGCAAAAAGACAGCGCTGCCCGAAACAACTAAATAAGAAAAAATGGTTTAACCAGACTTGCGCTTCAGCTAAAATCAAACTACAAAATATCTGCAAATTACTATCTAAAAATCCCAGAGACCCTCATATAAGAGGCTCCTACTTTATCCAGAAAAAACAGTACACTAGACTTATCCGCAGAACAAAGAAAGACTACAAAAACAATATCTTAAACCAACTGAACTCATTCTCGGGGGCCAACCCTTCAGCATTTTGGTCATTATTAAAAGAATATAAATCTAAAGATCAAACATGCAACCATGAAATAATCTCCGACGAAAGTCTACATTCCCATTTTAGTAGCCTTTACGGCGAGGATTCCAACACTAACCTGCCTAAATTACCTAATGCTTTCGAAATTCAAATACAAAGAGAGATATTGAATCTAGAAGACAAGCTTCAAAATACACATTGTAATTCATTGGATGAACCAATTAATAAAGACGAAATTAAACAAGCTATCTCTAACCTGAAAAACGGGAAAGCTTCAGGTGGTGACCTCATTCGTAATGAGATGTTAAAATGTTCGTCACATATTCTCATAGAACCGCTATCGAAACTTTTTAACTTATTCTTGTCTTCTGGTTACTTTCCCCAAGACTGGTGTACCAGCCACATTGTTGCCATTCATAAAGGCGGGGCAAAAGACGACCCCGGCAACTACAGAGGAATTTCAGTCACTAGTTGTCTTGCCAAGCTATTTACATCAATACTAAACACGCGCCTAACCACATTTCTAGACGAAAATAATCTAATCTCCCCAAACCAAGCCGGCTTTAGAAAAGAATTTGGCACGAATGATAACTTATTTGTCCTGGACTCGCTGTTAAGTAAACACCTTTCCGAAAACAAACGCATTTATTCATGTTTTATCGATTTTAAAAAAGCCTTCGATTCCGTTTGGAGAGAGGGTCTTCGTTTCAAACTGCTAAACTCGGGAATAGGGGGTAACTTTTACAAGCTAATTAAATGTATGTACACTAAACCCCAGACGTGTGTAAAAACCGAGTCCGGTCTAACGCCTCCATTTGTAACCAAAAAAGGCGTTAGACAAGGCTGCAATTTAAGTCCTACATTGTTCAACCTATTCATTAATGACCTCGTTCATGTACTTGATAATGCCGAATGTGAACCACCATCTCTACATAATTTATTTGTATCGTGCTTGTTATACGCAGACGATGTGGTTATATTTTCTGAATCAGATAAAGGGTTGCAATGTGCGCTCAACAGATTAAGTGCCTTCTGCAAGAAATGGAAACTCCAAGTTAATCTTAAGAAAACTTAAGTTCTGATTTTCAACAAATCTGGCCGATCCTTCCGAAACCAAACATTCGTATTTGATCAAGATACCCTGGACATAGTACCTTCTTACTGCTACCTAGGCCTGACTATTACATCGTCGGGAAGTTTCTCCCTGACCAAGAAACAACTTTCACTCAAAGCTCGTAACGCTATGTATAGTTTGAAATCTCTCATTCGCTCATCTGTCTCGCCAAAGTGCCTGCTAAAAATATTTGATTCTTGCATAAAGCCAATTCTCCTATATGGGTGTGAAATTTGGGGCACAGAGTCTATTAATGACAACTCTCCAATTGAAATTTCGCATCACCGCTTTTGTAAGAATATACTTGGAGTTTCCAGAAATTGTAGCAATTTAGCTTCTAGAGCAGAGCTTGGCAGATTTCCTTTAGACTTAGATATATCTGTGCGTGTTATTCGTTACTGGCTACGCTTATTACAAATGGATTCTCAAAGACATTTGTTACAAGCTGATGCCCTTTTGTATCAACACAAATCTATTTCTAATAGTCGTAGAAGAACTTTATTACAACGAGTGAAAGAAATTTTAGATGGTAGTGGCCACTCCTACCTTTTGTATTCATGTAACTCACTTAGTGATATCAGATCTATATGTACAATGATAAGATCTAGAATCTCTGATATGTATATCCAAACCTCTCGCCATAACTTGAGTATAGATACTGGTAAGCTAAGGTTTTATAAGACCTGTAAAACAGCACATACTATGGAAAAATACTTAGAATTAGATAATTTTGATTTACGCTCGGCAATCAGCAAAATTAGAATTAGTGCCCACCCTCTCGAAATTGAGAGAGGGCGGTACAAGAGGCTATCCGTGTGTGAGAGAATGTGCAAACAGTGTACGTCAAACGTGGTGGAAGACGAAACACATTTTATGTCAAACTGCTCTCTCTATAATCAAGAAAGAAAAGAGCTGTTCGAAGAGACCATCAAATTCCACCCAAACTTCCTCACATTCACTGACAAAAAGAAATCTGTTCTCCTTCTAACATCACAAAACCCACACATAATAAAAAAGGTGGGATCTTTCGTCTTCCACTGTCTTCGAAAAAGGAGTCGAACCCATTAACCCAGGATCTAGAGTTAGATTTTACTAGCTTTAGACTAGAGTAGACACTTGTGTTTTTGTATCGTGTACATTTGTTTGAATCTTTTTATGTTAACTGCAATTAGCCCACGGGCAAGAATTTGCAATAAACTTGATATTATACATGTAATTTTACAGCATGTCATGTTTTGTTTATCAGCTTTTATTTTCACTATGGAATACTATATTAATCTAAATGCCATATTGTCTCTTTTCATATCCGTGGATAGAGATATTGTGTTGGTGTCCATTTGACAGACAAATGATCACTTCCTTTCGGCAAATGAAAAAAACTGTAATTCTACATTTATTAACCAACACTTACAACAGTGCAACAGCAGTTTATTACATGGATATGACTGTATTATTCGATAAATCAACAAGCCCCGACAGAGGTCCAGGCGAATAAGGCAAAATCAGCCTGTAAAAATCTTAAATTCATTCATTTTCAAACGCTAAACTTCTTTAGATTTACATTGCTTCACAACAATGTAGATCATTTATACAGCTAGAGGAAGCTACTGTTATTCCCAATGTCCACAAACCATGTGTATAATCTAATAATAAAGAGGTCAATGTCAAATTCAGATTTAACTTCTGGTTTTACAAAAATTGAGCATCTCCAATATAGAAGATATTGCCTACATTTTACTGATACAATTCCCAAGCATGGGACACTACAGCATCTTTTGCACTATAGCATATATTTCCTTCCAGAAAATGCAAGTCACAAGGCAAGTAATTAGTGATCTTAGTGATATCACTACCTTTATCATTTAAGTCAATACAAGTTGATTTACACATGCCTTTTACTGACTCACATATATAAATAGGACGTTCCCATAGCTTAGACCATCTCCATCAATACATTTTATATACACATGTAGAAATGCAAAATAAAAACCAGACATGCAGCCACTCTCTAACTGGCTGAATGGCTGTTATTCTCTCATTGGTTGAACTGTGACAGACAGTCGGGACGTTTTCTTGACAATCACAGTGATGGTGTACATGTATTAGTCACAACAGATGCTTCTGTGTTAATGTGTGTTACTTTATCATAACTAACACTGATGACATAAAGCGGTCCTCGTCGACTTGACGGACAAACAACATCATCACTAGTGTTACACAATGAGAAGTGTATGATATCACCATTAATATTTTCAAGAACAATAAGAACATACATGTACCCCCTGGAGAATATCTCATACATGTAGGTGGGTTCAGATGAGATATTGTCACATACCCAGTAGTCATATAGAAAACTGACATTCAGTTAAACACAACTTGAACAAATAGGAGTAAATGTTAACAAGAGTCCACCTGACAGTTGAAGTACCTAGCCAAGACTGAAGCCTCCTCTGCCATTTCTTCTTCAGTTCTCCACTTTCCATCTTCACCCATTTCCTTGTCGTGTTTGTCTAACTAGAAAAAGAAATATAACTGTTACAGTGGTTTTCTAAGTCATAGTTTGAAGAGAAAAAAACACAAAAACTTTCAAGCAACAAAAAATTACAGTGATTGCGCATAGAAAGGTTGATTCTTACCGCCTCATACACCTCATCATTTTGTGGAAAGTCGCCACTTTTCCTGGGAAGTATGTGTACATGGACATGCTGCAAGGATACAACAAGGAGGTTATATAACCTCCTTGGATACAACATTACAGGTTACTGCACAATAGTGCCACCTGGCACCTGATGTAATAACTGCAAGGGCCTCGTCACTGTTTTTGCACAGTTCAAAAATGCTACCTTGCAATCCATTGTAGTATTGCACCTCTATGGATTCACACATGACCTACATGTATGAACTTTTGCGCTCACATATGACCTGTTTTATAACTTGTATTCCAATAGATGAATGCTTTCAATGAGATCTTCACAATCTAAAAGATACTTGACATCAGAAACTATACATTCTACACTTTGGGGCATACGAACCATTTGACCTTGTAACATGGTTCATCTATTGGTTATCTTGTATTAAAAAGTGAGATATTCAGTATTATGATGACTATTTGGTCCATTATGGACAGTGCTCACCCCAGGTCTGATTTACAAAAACGTAGTACCTTACTTGTTTACTGAATTTTACTTGAACACCACTGTTACAGTTCCTGACATCAAATCATGCAGTACAGGTGTTGTTAAAAATAAGGTTACAGTGTGATTTAAAAAAAGTACAAACCTTTACTGTTTGCCCTGCTTCAGGTCCGTCCTGAAAAAAAAAGGAATTTAAAAAAAAATGTACAAACATTTTGACTACAAACATTACTTTTGGCATCACAAGCCCCAAACTTTCTATATACTAAATTGGAATCCTATCTAGGTAACACAATGCACTGTGTTGGCCTTTTATGTACATGTTACTTAATACAAAGAATGCACAAAATTCCCTGCTAACTTATGCAATGTACAAATGTAATTAGCACAAACCAGGACATAGCATACTACATATCATCTTTTATAAATGTAAAAGGCAGTCAGGCTTAGAGTTAGTCTGCATGAGGATAGTAAGTAATGATAATGATTACTAGGCATGTATTAATTACATCTCTCACCTGTATGGCAATGGTGAGTGAAGTGCTCTGAAAGTGTTTTTCTACCACCCCTGAGATTGTCTGTGTGGCCATGAAAAGATCAGCCACCTCCTCTGATGACAGCTCTCCAAATCTCTCCACCACTCTCAGTGGGGACACCAGGACGTCTGCAATGGAACTGCAGCTAAGGAGGCCTGCATTGGCTTATGTATTGACTTTAGCCTGTTTTCCTACTCCCAAAAAAAGATATCTGGATCCTTCCAACAGATATCCAGCAATGTTTTTGCAAATTGCTAATTGGCTGCCCCTGTAAATATAGAGGAGCTGGGATAGAATTCCTAATTGATTAAACACAGCCCTAAATATTTAGGATTGGTAGACAAGAGTGCTTTAAAAAAAAAGGTTTCAGCCGAAGTGGTGCTGTCAACAGAGCATGAAACACAGGAAGTCTGTTTTGTATGACTACTTAGAGTTTTGTTTTGAATTTCATCTTCAGATGTCAGATGAAAAAATTTGTCCTTAAATGCCAGTGGTCATCTATAAAAAGACTTCAGTTGGCAGGTTTTAGCTGGTATTAGCCGGGTAAATGTAAACACTTTTTACTAGTACTCATTACTAGTAAGTTTCAGTGCCCATATCATTTATAGATAGCCCACAACCAGAACATACAAGTAGATATTCCAAGGATACGACCAGGAACAACAGGCTTCCTGTTGACAAACCCAATACTGAGCCTGGATTTAAAGAAAACACACGATGATTGGAGAACGTGCTGTCCAAATCTAAATGATGGTCCTGCCATTTCCACAAGATGGCTCGATCTGCGTAGGAAGAGAAGGTATACTATATTGAATAGTGTTCATCTTCAAACGATAAAATGACCAATAAACTAGCTATAGGTCACTTGAACTTACAGACATTAGATGTCAGCAATTGGTCCAATTGCACAAATACCAGCACAAGCTTAGTAGTAGTATACTAGTACTAGTAGTAATGTCCAATATCAGGACAACTAGTACCACTTTAACTAGCTCCCAGGATGATAACAGATGAGTGACAACAAAAAATACACAACAAATACAACAGCAATGTGCCTTAGCCCCCCGAAGCGCTTCTGACCATAGCCCGAAAGGCTACGGAGCATTGCTGAAGGCGGCCCCGAACATGGACAAAGTTATCCATGATGGCGGACGGGATCGGTTACTCTGAGTGCTAGGATGACAAAGGTTGTGTTTTGGGCTACTTTGGGGAAACCAGAGATCGTGAACGGCCAGGCCCAGTAGGCAAGACTCCAGGGAAGCCAGGGTCATGCAGAAAACCGGAGGAAAAGGGTATCTTCATGTGGCAGATACACAAAAAACGTTATCGCTATTGGGTGTTTCCCCAACGTTGCAGAAAAACAATGCTGCACTTCCTTGCGATCATTGCCCAAGCTAGACCTGGACCTGATTCCCTGGACCTTAACCAGACCTGACTTTTTCGTACCGGTACCCACCCTTATACATGTGGTGATGTACATACTATATAATTATACAATCTCCAGGCAGATCTTGCTGTGGCATAAAGATAGTACCATATACTGTAAGTGTAAATGCATTTAACTTTAAAAGTTTAAGTTTGCAGGGATTTAATTTTGCGGTAACGGGAAAAAGGACTTTTCGCTGTGGCTTTATGTTCGTGGTAGCACCATGCACTGTAGTCTCTAACTGCCATGGAAAAATGTTTGCGGTGGTTTTTAATTCGTGGTAAAGCTGCCACCGCAAAAACCGCGAACATTTACAGTAAAGCTTGGGAAGGAGTTTAGCCGACAGAGGAGTTTCATTGACCACAACGCTGCCTGGAGATTGATATATTTATGCTACGCTATGCTGGAGATTAATATATTTATGCTATGCTATGCTGGAGTCTTTAGGGACCTGACGTTATTTACTGGGGGGGGAGGGCTGGTGCAAAATAGGTCTGGTAAAAAAATTTTCAATGGCCCCCCCCACGCCCCCCAAAATTTTTCTATGGCCCTCCCCCCGCCCCAAAAAATTTTTCAATGGCCCCCCCCCCCCCAAATTTTTCCTTGCCTTTTCCATTACACACAGTCTGTCATTAAATAATATAGCAATAACAATAGCGGTAGCGTTGTTTGAACGTGACGACGATCGGGGTGTCAAGACCCGCGCGTCAACAAATTACGCACGTTGGAGTCCTGCTGGGGCATATGTTATCTCCCAAAGTTTTACAACAGCCGAGTTTTCATTTTGATGACATATATACAAACATGTAGCACTTGATGTTGTTACACTCACGCTGCAACGGTTATAAGACTTACCTTGTCTGATATCACTTCTCCGATTTACGTGAAAAAGTCTCTGGTAACGTTTAATACGCAAGATCACGAAACTGAGCGTTTCCGCCAGACCGACGGCTAGCTGTTAAAGGCCGTCCAGGGATCGGAGGGCCGAAGGCCCGACCGGTCTCGGGGGTTAGGGGCATGCTACCCGGGAAATTTTGATATTTTTGACCCTCTAAAACGAAATTTCCCGCATTCTGTGAGGCAAAAAAATGTGGATTTTATGCGACCACATCAACGAAGAGAAAAGCGGGCGGGGAGGGGCTGTAATCCAAGGCGATCTTTTCTACTAGTGTAACAGTGGGGGGTAGTTAGAGCATGGGACTCTTAATCCCAGGGTCGTGGGTTCGAGCCCCACATTGGGCGCCAATGTAAGAAGTCAGAGGGGCGAGTAGAACAGAAATAAACAATATATACAAACATCCCGACCGACCCGGGAATCGAACCCGGGTCCTTAGGATCACAACACCAGCGGTCTAACTGATCGAGCCAAAAGCCTGACAGGCGTTTGGCATGGCCAGTTAGCACTACTTAAACCCCCCACTGTTACAATACGATAAATCATTTGAAACGAGTCGATCCTTTACACACATGGGGAAGTATTTGATGACTAATGCTGAATATTCATAACGCTGACGTGTAAAACATAACGTTATATTTACAAAACTAAACCTAAACATCATCAAATATTCAGTGCTGGGTTAACAAAACAAAGATGTAACGTTAAGTTCATACCGAGGCATAAATAGCGTTAAAAGTAGGTCAATGCCACAAAAACAATTTCAGCGCAGTGCAGATATATGGGGAGGGGGGTGACCGGGCTGAAGTTAGCAGCCCATTTAGCAGCCGATTTTAGCAGCCGATTTTAGCAGCCGATTTTGACTTAGAGGAAAGGTAGCATCCGATTCGACTACATATATATTTTTTTTTTTTGCGATTTAGCCCCATTGAACACATTTTTCAACGTTAGCGTTGACAATTGTTATAGAATAGTATTTTTCCAACAATTTGAGTTTGTTATCGTTAAGTCACAATTCTTAGTTTAGCAAATAACAGCAAAATTAAAAAAAAAATTAAAAAAATCCAGCAGCGACACCTACCGGAGTGAGTGTACTTTCGTAAAATCGGCTGCAATACGGCTTGTAGAGCGATATGCTACTTATCTAAACGTGGCCCGTGAACTTGTGAGGGCAATTTAGATAGATTATACCCTAACGTATTCAATACAAGTATCAAATCTTACGGGCCGCATTTAATTAATGAACTAGAGGGAAACTAACTGATAGGAAATACGCAAGCAGGGGCGGGGGCATAAAATCGGCTGCTAAACTGCTCTTAGAGCAATCTACTGCTTATTTAAACGTTGCCCGTGAACTTGTAAGTGCAATTAAGATAGCTTATACTCTAACGTATTTAATACAAGTATCAAATCTTACGGGCCGGATTTAACTAATAAACTAGAGCGATCTAATTGATAAGAAATCGGCACGCATAGGGGGCGCTAAAATCGGCTGCTATACGGCTTGTAGAGCAATCTGCTACTTATCTAAACGTGGCCCGTGAACTTTGAAGACGAATTTAGGTAGCGTATATCCTAACACGTTCGATACAAGTATCGAATCTTAGGGGCCGGATTTAATTAATGAACTAATTGAGTTGAATCAGTTTCTACACTGAGCCAAGGGAGCGCAAAAATCGGCTGCTAAACTGCTTGTAGAGCAATCTGCTACTTATCTAAACGTGGCCCGTGAACTTGTAAGTGCAATTTAGATAGCTTATACCCTAACGTATTCAATACAAGTATCAAATCTTACGGGCCGGATTTAAGTAATGAACTAGATCGATCTAATTGATAAGAAATCGGCAAGAATGGGGGCGCTAAAATCGGCTACTATACGGCTTGTATTGCAATCTGCTGCTTATCTAAACGTTGCCCGTGAACTTGTAAGTGCAATTTAGATAGCTTATACTCTAACGTATTCAATACAAGTATCAAATCTCACGGGCCGGATTTAATTAATGAACTAGAGGGGAACTAACTGATAGGACATACTCAAGCAAGGGGGGGGGGGGCATAAAATCGGCTGCTAAACTGCTTGTAGAGCAATCTGCTGCTTATCTAAACGTGGCCCGTGAACTTGTAAGTGCAATTTAGATAGCTTATACCCTAACGTATCCAATACAAGTGTCAGATCTCACGGGCCGGATTTAATTAATGAACAAGAGTGGAACTAACTGATAGGAAATACGTAAACAAAGGGGGGGGGGTTAAATCGGCTGCTAAACTGCTTGTATGGCAATCTGCTGCTTATCTAAACGTGGCCCGTGAACTTGTAAGTGTAATTGAGATAGCTTATACCCTTACGTATTCAATACAAGTATCGAAATTTACGGGCCGGATTTAATTAATGAACTAATTGAGTTGAAGCAGTTTCTACACTGAGCCAAGGGAGCACAAAAATCGGCTGCTAAACTGCTTGTAGAGCAATCTGCTACTTATCTAAACGTGGCCCGTGAACTTGTAAGTGCAATTTGGATAGCTTATACCCTAAAGTATTCAATACAAGTATCAAATCTTACGGGCCGCATTTAATTAATGAACTAGAGGGAAACTAACTGATAGGAAATACGCAAGCAGGGGCGGGGGCATAAAATCG